>JAGFNQ010000518.1:123499-251466 GCA_024364735.1 Boesenbergia rotunda
AGTTCAGAGCAAGTTCAGCCGCTAATCGAGCCAGAACCGGATCGAGCCAGAACTAATCTGGCTGATCGGTTCAGCTGCTGGACCGATCAGCTTTGTTGATCGATCCAGCTGACCGATCTGCATGTTGATCGATCCAGCTGACCGATCAATAGCAGCTGATCGGTGCTGCTGGAACCGATCAGCAATATGCTGATCGGTCCAGCTGACCGGTTCAGCTGCTGATCGATCCAGCTGACCGATCAACCATATGTTGGACCAATCAGGCTCCCTCCTGATCGATCCAGAGCCTGCCCTCTGATATTCTATGTCCATTCTGATCATTTTCTGATCGGTCACCAGATCGGTTAGTCATCCTGGATCGGTCACCAAACCGATCTACCATCAAGGGAGTTCGTACTAACTCCCTGATCGGACTCCAGACCGATCCGGCCACTCTCCGACTTGTGCTCAGTCCCCAAACCAAGACTTCATGCCCAGCTTCACTCACCGGGACTTTGTTCGACCTAGCTTCACTCACTAGGACCCGACTTCACTCACCGGGATTTCCTTCACCTAGCTTCACTTGCTAGGACCCGGCTTCACTCACCGAAATTTCCTTTCACCTAGCTTCACTCACTAAGACCCGACTTCACTCACCAGGACCCAGCTTCACTCACTGAGATTTTTGCCACCCAGCTTCACTCACCAAGACCCGGCTTCACTCACCAGGATTTCCTTTGCCTAGTCCCCGACCAGGACTTAATTTCGAACTTATCTCACTCACCTAAACTTAAATCGGTGTCAACATCAAAACAACAATCAGGTCAGACTGCATCAATAATCTCCCCCTTTTTGTTATTTGACAACCCGATTTTAAGTTTAGGTATTAGAAGTCAAATGAAGTCAAATTTCATTATCGCAAGAGAATCAAAGTCCTCCCCCTACAATAACTAAATTTGTAACAAACCCTAAACTTAACTAACCATCCTCTCCCCCTTTGTTAAACATCGAAAAGAGTCTGGTTATTAAGTTTAAACAACTCCCCCTTAAATGAGGGACTCTCCCCAAACCAAAAATAACCAAAGGTAAGTGTTGAATTTCATATGAAGGCATATACCATAAATGTACTATGGCAACAATGTATATGCATCATATGTCAAGTAAGGAATCAAACAAGCTGATGACTGAAGTAACATCGAAACAAATAGGCATACTGTCATCAACCGCATAGTCAAAAAACAGTATCAATTAATAATCATAATTCAGAGCTCGTCAGCCTGTGAACTGATCAGAGAGAGCCCTGATCGGTCTGTGGACCTATCAGAGAGAGCCCTGATCGGTCACCTTGACCGTTCAGGATGAGGCCTGATCGGTCTGTGGACCAATCAGATTTCAGATGAGTAACTCTGATATCAGACTGCATTGACAATTTAGAGTACTTTAACCAAGACAAATAAACAAGCACAACATATTAGGGAAACTTTAGTGTGATGACTTAGATGTTGAGAATATGTATATGCTAAGTCCTAGAATTTTGGTACTGATCCCTTGATTCAGTTGAGAATATGTATTTTGCTCTGATACCACTTGTTGGACCTTGGATGGCTAGAGAGGGGGTTGTGAATAGCCAGACACTTAGAAACCTTGGCTTCTTTATGATCTTTCTGCACTTGAGGTTAGCAGCGGAAACAAAATACAGAACAGAACAGAAATACAGAAAGAACAAACGCTAACTCAGAGATGTACAAGGTTCGGGGATAACTTGCCCCTACTCCTTGGCGTGCCCGTGAGGTGGGTGATCCCTTGATCATCGGCAGATCAAGCCCCGGAAATCCGGATAAAACAGTCTCCTTCTCGGTGGAGAAACCTCTCCACAACAGTCTCAAGAATATATACGAATTAAGCA
Organism: Boesenbergia rotunda; assembly: GCA_024364735.1. Classification (NCBI taxonomy): domain Eukaryota; kingdom Viridiplantae; phylum Streptophyta; class Magnoliopsida; order Zingiberales; family Zingiberaceae; genus Boesenbergia; species Boesenbergia rotunda. Next base: position 125,385 of record JAGFNQ010000518.1, read on the forward strand.
TAGAGACACGAGAGATAGCTAACAGAGCGCGAGCACAGAAAGCACGAAGACAAGGCACAACTCAGAGCACAACACAGAACAACACTAACGCGAGAACCTTCACTCAGCTCTCTGTTCTCTTGTGTCTGTTTGATTTCCGATCAGTTGCCCTCCTTTCTCTGCTTCGCCAGCCAGTTCCTAAGCATCCCTTCTGATCATCGCCGAGCTCCGTCAGCACCCACTGAACCACAGCCTGACCTACTGACCTCCACTGAGCGCTCAGTCCACCGAAGACCTCTTCAGCTGAGCCTCCGGTTAGTCTCCAGCCGCACCAGAAGCCGTTGAAACTTGCGAACAGAAAACAGGCAAACTTGCCGAAGCGAAAGTCGCCAATTGACTCTCCTTCTTGGTTTGTGTCATCTCTGTATCCCTGCACACTCATCAGAAGGATTAGCACAGCAAATCAAAGTGTATCAGAAGAAATCAGGAGCGATCAGGAATCTGACAGTGATTCAAATTAAAGTTATCAGACACTGATCGGTCACCCTGACCGATCAGTGATGGGCTTGATCGATCCAGTGTAGCTCTGATCGATCACCTTGACCGATCATAGACCATGGATCGATCACCAGACTGATCACAAAGAAGTCAAGACAGTTTACTGGAAGTTCAGGGTCAAAACCCCTGACCGGTCTCCAGACCAATCAACCACAGCCTGATTGGTCTCACTGACCGATCAGCCAAGTCCTGATCGGTCACCAGACCGATCACAAACTTGCACAGACCTTACTGCAAGTCCAGAGCAAGTCAGCCGCTGATCGAGCCAGAACCTAATCGAGCCAGAACCGGATCGAGCCAGAACTGATTTGGCTGATCGGTCCAGCTGACCGATCAGCCGAATCTGATCGGTTCTGCTGATGGTTTGCTGATCGGTCCAACTGACCGATCAGCTGCTTGTTGATCGGCCTAGCTGACTGATCAACAGCAGCTGATCGGTGCTGCTGGAACCGATCAGCAATATGCTGATCGGTTCAGCTGCTGGACCGATCAGCACTAATGATGATCGATCCAGTTGACGGATCAGCAAAGCTGATCGGTTTAGCTGACCGATTCAGCTGTTGATCAGTCCAGCTGATCGATCAGCCATATGCTGGACCGATCAGGCTCCCTCCTGATCGGTACAGAGCCTGCCCTCTGATATTTTGTAATCATTCTGATCGTTTTCTGATCGGTCACCAGACCGATCAGTCATCCTGGATTGGTCACCAGACCGATCAGTCATCCTGGATTGGTCACCAGACCGATCTACCATCAAGCGAGTTCGTACCAAGTCCCTGATCGGACTCCAGACCGATTCGGCCACTCTCTGACTTGTGCTCAGTCCCCAGACCAAGACTTCGTGCCCTGCTTCACTCACCGGGACTTTGTTCAACCTAGCTTCACTCACTAGGACCCGGCTTCACCCACCAGGATTTCCTTCACCTAGCTTCACTCACTAGGACCCAGCTTCACTCTCCAGGACCCGGCTTCACTCACCAAGGTTTTCGTCACTCGGCTTCACTCACCCGGACCCAGCTTCACTCACCGGGATTTCCGTCACCCGGCTTCACTCACCGGGATTTCCTTCGCCTAGTCCTTGACTAGGACTGAATTTCGAACTTATCTCACTCACCTAAACTTAAATCGGTGTCAACATCAAAATAACAATCAGGTCAGACTGCATCAACAACTCCTTCATATATACATGGAGTAGGTGGTGGTTCCCGTCGGTATCCTATCTGTTGGGGCAATCAGCCCAAGGATGATCGAGAGGATCATGGTTTTGATGTGTGTGTGTCAATATGGTTAAGTTAGAGTGTTATGTTGTTTTGATATGTGTGATTGAGTCTTGCAGGACTTGGTGAGTCACACATGGAGTACGCATTCGAAGGACGAGAACCAAGGGAAGAGGACTCCAAGGGCAAGCCGGGGAAAGTGGACTTCAAAGGGCATACGTGAAGGTTGGCATGGAGGTAAACCGAGGGCTTGTGTGCGCATCTGAGGGATGACAGCCGGTGGAAGAGGACTTCAAGAGGCAAGCCAAGGGAGTGGACTTGAAGGCATACGTGAAGGGTGCTCTTCGGAGTGAGGAAGAGTGCAAATGTAAGCTGGGCAGTCGACTGAGGATGGATCAGTCGACTGCCAGCACAGAACTCGATCTCACAGAAAGATCAGTCGACTGGTCTGGTACCAGTCGACTGATCAGGTCGAAAAACTAGCCATTGGCTATCTGTTTAGCTAGGACCAGTCGACTACCCCAGGGGCAGTTGACTGCTGGCGAATTGGGTTGTTTGTTTAAACAACCCTCTCTACTATTTAAGCAGAGGCTTAAGGCTAAGAGAAGATTAGCTCTTCATTATAAGATCTTCTCTTTTGTGTTCATCTTCCTCCTCAAACTCTAGATTCATCTTGTAAGGAGGAAGAGATATTGTGAGAGGTTGTTCTCCATCGAGAAGGAGAAAGACTTAGTCGGGGTGTGATCCACCGAAGGATCAAGGGATCGTCCACCTCAAGGATACGCCGTGGAGTAGGAGCAAGAAATCTCCGAACAACATAAAACGGTATTGTGTTAGCATTGTCATTTTAATTGTAAGTTTCCACTCATGCTAACGTTGTAGGAAGAATCGCAACTTGGGGTGATCGAGCTATTCACCCCCCCCCCCTAGCCAGACCATCAATCCTAACAAGTGGTATCAAAGCGCAAGGACGCCTTCAACGGACTAACCGCCGAGAAGAGCAAAAACTTTGAAATGGTCGGCTTGCACATCCAATAGTTAAAATTCGAGAGAGAATTCTCATGGTGGAAGAAGAGAATGGAGGTATTCTTCAATACCGATTTTGATATAATGTTAATTATGAAAAATTGGTTTGAAGTGCCAAGGGATCAAGAGAACAAGTTACTTGATGAAGTAAGATAGAGTAGGAAGCAAAGAGATAATCATCTAGCAAATTTCAATGTCTTGCATCATCTACTTAGTGTGCTTCCCCAACAAGAAGTAACAAGGATTGGGAACTACTCAAGTGCCAAGGATTTATGGGAAAAGCTAGTAGAGCTTCATGAAGGCACTTCGGAGGCGAAAATGGTAAAAAGAGATCTTCTCCGGTCCCAACTCAACAATATCAAATTTGATAAAGGAGAGAAGGTAACAAGTTTACATGCTAGATTTAAGGAAATACTTAATGGGCTAACAAGTGTAGGGGAACAATTATCCAACCGGGACATTTTGATGAAAGCCATCAATGCCTTCCCAAGAACATCAAATTGGAACTCAATGGTGGACTCATACTATGTTTCCAAGGATATAGAGAAAACATCTCTAGAAGAATTTGTTGGATCGAGAAGAACAATAGAGGGGGGTGAATATCGTAAAACGTGTTTGGATTCATAAAGAGAATAAGCAGCGGAAAATAGAGAAACACACACACGAACTCAAGCGATTTTACTTGGTTCGGAGTCGCGGTCAGCTCCTACTCCAAGGCCCACGGTCGTTGACCATTTACTACGGGCAATTCTATATGTGCGCAAAAGTTTACAGAGAGATATTACAGTTGTAAATTGAAAATTAAAAATTAAGCTCTTTCATTACCGACTCCCGGTGTGGATTGTACTTTTGAGCAGAGAGTCGTCGTAGGCACTGGAATCTCGAGATGGAAGGTTTCTGGAGTAGAGCGCTTGAGTAGAAGAGCATATTGGCATTGGAAAATTGTGTTGAGAAGCCTTGGGGGTCGAGCTCCTTATATAGTGAGCTTGGGGGCGCCCTGGACGTCGAGGCCGCCCTCCATATGTCACACGATCCGAAAAACTCTCGGTCAGCCTTTATCCCTTCAGGATCGGGCTCGAGGTTTGACCGGGGCGCCCGGGAAACAGGGGGTGCCCGGGTTGACTCAATCAGCTGGCTTCTCGGCTGGATAAACTCTATCAGCTTCGTTGGCTTGAGCCCAGGGCGTCCAAGGCATCCGGGGTACCCGAGAGCACGGGGGTGCCCGGGAGCTTGGGGGTGCCCCGCCCAGTGAGCTTCCGAAGCGTTACTTGCTCAGCTTGTCTTGCCTTCACCTTGGGGGCGCTCGGGACCTCCGGGGCGCCCTGCCCAGCTGCTGCCCCTCTCCTTTGGGGCGTTCTGAGCTGCAGAAACTCGTTTCTTCGGTCGTGCATCTAGGGTTAGTGCCACACAAAATAAAGCAAGTATGTTAGTGAGTCTTACAGCCGTAGCTATCTTGGTTCTGACTTTGGGTCTCCCAAATGGAGCCCTAGGTCAAACCGACGCCTACTGTTCCTTCGACGGGGATCGTGTCCCCACCTACTCCTCTCAGGAGAATTTACCTGTTGCCAACCGGCTTCTCCGGTTAGACTTTTGCCTAGCAGTCCTTCGCCAGGTGCCAAGCTGTCCTTCGCCAGGTCTTTAGTACCAAGCAGTCCTTCGCCTGGTGCCCAGCAGTCCTTCGCCAGGTCTTCAGTACCAAGCAGTCCTTCGCCTGGTGCCCAACAGTCCTTCGCCAGGTCTTTGGTTCCAAGAAGTCCTTCGCCTGGTGCCTAGCAGTCCTTCGCTAGGTCTTTGACTCCTAGCAGCCCTTCGCTAGGTGTCCAGTGGCCCTTCGCTAGATCTTAGGGTTCAGATGCCTAGCAGTCCTTCGCTAGGTGCCTAGCAGTCCTTTGCTAGGACTTCAATCTGCATACTCAAGTAGCATGTTAGATAAAACTAAAATCTTAACTTTTGAACCCTTTGCTATTATCAAAACACAGGTTCGACTTGGGTGCTGTCTGCACCAATAGAATTTTTCTCAACCATGGAGCTTCATGAGACTCGGGTTGGAGGAACAATTGAAGAGATATACAAGCCAAAGAGTATAGCCCTTGTGGCAGACAAGGGAAAAGATAAAAAGAAGGAGGCTTTCTCATCCGACTCGGAGGAGTCTAGTGCATCCATGGGTAGTGATGCGGAAGCCTACATGGTAAGAAAAATGAGAAAAGCATTTAAACATTTTTCTACTAACAAGTCTCATGGTAGGAAACAGTCGAGGAGCAAAAATGAAACAAGGAAGATTATTTGCTACAATTGCCAAGGAGAAGGACACATGAGAGATAATGTCCCCTCTTGAAAAAGAAGGAAGGAAAGAAGAAAGGAAAGAAGAAAGAAGGAAAGAAGAAATCAAAAGAAAAGGAGAAGAAAGTGCAAAACTTGAAGGCTACTTGGGATGATTCATCCTCATCGGAGGAGGAAGAACATCATGTATCCCATTTCGCACTAATGGGAATTGACGGCATTGCCTCCACGTCATCCGAATTTGAAGAAGGAAAGAGCTCAAGTGAAGATGAATGGAGCTCAAGTGAAGATGAATAGAGCTCAAGTGAAGGGGAAAGCTCAACTTCGGAATCGGACGTCTCGGTAAGTGAGATATACAACTTACCCACTTCTACTCTCGTAAAAATAATTTCTAGTACTAATGATGATTTGGTTAATGCTAGAAAGAAATTAAGTGCTTGAAAAATGAGATGTGCATGTTAAAGAAGAAATTGGCATCCATGGAAATTAAGGATGATATGCATATTTCTTCTTCCGTTTCAAATGACTTATGTTTAGAAAAAGAAAATAAGGATTTAAGGGAAAAGGTAGATAGCCTTACCAAAGCCCTTAGGAAATTTGAAGTTGGCTCAAAGACACTACATATGATCATTGAGAGCCAAAGAGCAAGCTTTAAAAAAGAGGGATTAGGTTTTGGGAAGTTTAGCAATGAAAAAACCTTTCATTGCCTACTTGCTAGAGAACAAGCAAAGACCAAGACCCTGAGTAAGAAATGGATCCCCAAGGAGTACTTGGTTAACCCAATTAGGAAATATTTCTATTGTCTACCAAAGTCAATCTTCAAGGGTTAGAGGATTTGGGATAAGTCAACCATGGTGTTAGAATTTTAAATTTTTTTGAAATTTTGTTGACTTGAGACATTAAGAGGGAGTTTGTAGCCCATAATAGAAGTTCATGATAAATTGGGCTAAACAAGGTTTACTTTAAAAACATCTCATATTACTTTTCTTTATGATTGTATTCATGCATATGAGATGTTAGGATGATACAAATAACTTACTTATGCTTGTGGCATTTTGATGGGTTATTAGATGTATCACATTAGTAATAATAGATCAACTATGGGGAAAGTAAATATTTAATTAATGGACATCTTGCCCATAGATCATAGTTGGACATTTCAAATGATTTGAAAATATTTTTGTGTTTTATTTGCTATGGCATAAGTTTGTGAAACACATGATTTCAAAACTAGGGTGGAATTTTGGTACAAACTTAGAAGTTTTCAAAGAATTTGAACTTTGGTCAAAAAGTCAAACATGTTTAGATTTTTCATGAAATTATATTTTTCTCTACTAGAATATATCATATGAAACATGTTTGCAAAGTTTCGTGATTTTTTAATTTTTGTGGAATTAATGGTGCATTTCTGAAATTCGACCCAGAATCTAGGAAAATTCAGACTGAAACGTATCAGTCGACTGCCCATAGGGGCAGTCAACTGATCTTTCTGTGAATTGGCTGAAAGAAGGGACCAATCAACTGATACCTGTCTCAGTCGACTGGTACTTCTGATTTCTGTTTTCTGGGAGTTTTCAGAAGGAGAAAAGTGTGTTTGTTTGATGCCATTGGTTATTGATGCTTCGGGCAATCCTTTTGATGGTGTCAAAGGGGGAGAATTGGGTGGTTTAAGTTAGTGTTTGTAACTTAACTTATGATTTATGCAAATTGAAATTTGGGTGTGAGGGCATAGGTTAAGGGGAGGTTGCTTCTTGTTTTTTCTATATCTATAATTTTCAATTGTTGTTGTTTTACCTAACTTAAACATATTGCCACACATCAAAAATGGGGAGATTGTTGGGGCAATCGGCCCAAGGATGATCGGGAGGATCATGGTTTTGATGTGTGTGTGCCAATATGGTTAAGTTAGGGTGTTATGTTATTTTGATACGTGTGATTGAGACTTGGTGAGTCACACATGGAGTATGCATCCGAGGGACAAGAGCCGAGGGAAGAGGACTCCAAGGGCAAGCCGGGGGAAGTGTACTTCAAAGGGCATACGTGAAGGATGGCATGGAGGCAAGCCGAGGGCTTGTGTGCACATCTGAGGGACGACAGCCGGTGGAAGAGGACTTCAAGGGGCAAGCCAAGGGAGTGGACTTGAAGGCATACATGAAGGGTGACCTTCAGAGTGAGGAAAAGTGCAAATGTAAGCTGTCCAGTCGACTGGGGATGGATCAGTCGACTGCCAGCACAGAACTCGATCTCACAGAAAGATCAGTCGACTGGTCTGGGACCAGTCGACTGATCAGGTCGAAAAACTAGCTGTTGGCTAGCTGTTTGGCTAGGACCAGTCGACTGGTGGAGAGCTGGGTTGTTTGTTTAAACATCCCTCTCCACTATTTAAGCAGAGGCTTAAGGCTAAGAGAAGATTAGCTCTTCATTGTAAGATCTTCTCTTTTGTGTTCATCTTCCTCCTCAAACTCTAGATTCATTTTCTAAGGAGGAAGAGATATTGTGAGAGGTTGTTCTCCACCGAGAAGGAGAAAGACTTAGCTGGAGTTTGCCGGGGCGTGATCCACAGAAGGATCAAGGGATCGTCCACCTCAAGGACACGCTGTGGAGTAGGAGCAAGAAATCTCCGAACTACGTAAAACGATATTGTGTTAGCATTGTCATTTTAATTGTAAGTTTCCACTTGTGTTAACATTGTAGGAAGAATCGCAACTTGAGGTGAACGAGTTATTCACCCACCCACCCCCCCCCCCAGTCGGACCATCGATCCTAACACTATCCACTCGGTCACTCAGGAGCAGTGATGACAGAGTGCGTATAATGTCACAACCCTACCCACTTGACCGACACATTATTGCATGTCTGAATGGCTTGACTGGCGTCAGGGGTGACCATGCCATTGTATCATGTGCATATGATGTATTGTGCATTTGATTGTGATTGATGCATTTATTTGCTGCTTATGTTTGACATGCACATACAGGATATACCATCTGTGTGGTTAGATGACCCTGCACTTGCTCGTATGATTCGAGCCCTTGTTATGATCAGGATAGGCTGATTTCAGGTATGTACATTCAATTGTTACTTTCAGTTATGCATATTCTAATATACCTATTGAGACTATATCCTGTTGTTTCTGTATAGCTTATTCAACTATTTATTTAGTCATGTATATCTTTTTCTATACCTGCAGAGTCTACTTGGACTCACCACCCGTCACAATGCTTTTGTTTTCAGGTTGATAGCTCGCCAGAGGAGCCCAGTTGCCAGTCCCGGGTCCTCACGACTTCATTTGTTGGGTGCTTCCGCGCATTTGGTTTTCATTATAGCGTTTGCTTTGGTGTTGTATTCATTTCTATATCACAATCCTGTATTTTAATTCATTCGTGTGATATTATAATTTTGAGTCCTTTGATGGACTTTGTATGGTTGTTTTTGTTACGTATCTGCCCCTGGCAGCTCAAGTGAGCTTTACTATTTTCAGTATTGTGATATTTCTATTTTCTATATGTTATATATCTGTTTTGAGGCTTGAGGTCAATTTATGAACATTGTATGCTGTATGTATGTGTAAATTGTCCGTTGAACAGGAAAAATATTGTTCGATTTTATATTGAATCAGCGACTCCGTTAGTCTCGAGACATGACACAGATAATCTCTTTATCAGTCTTAATAATTCCAAATTAAATTTATAAATTGATTAATACCATAAGATAATTAATTAATTTAACTCAATCAATCATTCTAATCAATTCAAAAACTTATTATATGCCATTTTAGGATCATTGTTTAATGTCATCTGATTAATGTCAAGTACTCTTTCATGTGAAACATAAATGATTAATTGATATTAAATAATGATACAATTAATCTCAACCATAAAAAATACTCAAATCGATACACACACATATATGCATGCAAATCTTAATCCATTAGGATTAATCCTAATGATTAGGAATTATGACATACATGTAAGTCAATGGATGAAATGAATTGAATCGATTAACGAAATTCTCTAATCGATTTAATGCATTTAATCAATAAAAAAATATATTGAATCGATTAATAATTTTAAGTCTTATAATCGATTAGAAAAACCTAATCGATCAACAATTGATCTGTCGCAAGTTTAAGGCTATAAATTTTTGAAAAAAAAATCCCATCCAGATATCTTTAATTAATTGATTTCAATTATTTTTGTTTATTATTTTAGACTTGATAATCGATTGACCGACCAAACCAATTGATTGAGCTATCACAATTTAACCTAAAATTAGGTTAATCGTGGTGGCTCTTCGGTCACTTTTTTTTATAAACTTGGAAAACAAACCTAATCTAGAATTTCCTTTTATAATTTTCGACAATGAAAATGATATTATACTAGGAAAACTTGATCTAGTATACAAAAAACAAATTGACGAAAAAAATTAAACTTTATCACCATAAAAAAGACGAAACAAAGTCAAAGTTCTGATACTAATTGTTAGAAATTATGTTTTCTCCTAACCGCATGAATTCTAAAAACAAAGTAAAAATCGAAAGAGAAAACATAAGACATATGAGGATGGATCTATTATTTCTTCAAATCATGGCATAAAAAGAATAAAAATATAAATAGAATGCAAGTAACCTGATTGAAGAGTCATTGTCCTTATCGTAGCGTCGTCAGCTTGATCCCTGTGGAAGAAAATGCAACAGAAAGAAGAAGAAAAATCTTCTAAGGGACTTAGGGTTGACGCCGCCGTAAAATTTCTCATCAATAGTGAACAAGAAAGTAGGTCAAGATGATCACCTAAATCGTTGGAGACCTCTCCTTTATATAGAAATTCAATCTGTTATCGGCACATAGATAATAATATATTGGGCTAAAGGGATATATATATTGAGTCTACATCTAATAATCTGAAATTCAATAAATATAAATTAGACCACTTTAAATAATTTAAATTATATTTATATGTTTAACTTATAAATAAGTTTATTAATAGGAATAATAATATCCAACCGTTTATCAAATATTAAGTCATTTTTTCAAATTTTAAATATAATAAATGCATACCGACATAAGGTAATGATAAAGCTCCAAGTCAACGCCAACAAGGATCGTCGTAAAAATGATATTAAGCACCAAGTGTTTGTGGGAGGAAGCTGCCGCTGTTGATGGCAGACTTCGCTGCCCTCCGCGGTGAAATTCAGCGGGTGGATGAGTTTTCTCGGAGGGAAATCAATTAATCAAGTCCACCAAATCACTCCTCGTCGCAGAAGCCGAACTCCTCCTCATGTTCTCTCCACTCGCCTCTTCCCCCCTTTTAGTCCCGTGTCGTCTTTACGAGATGGACTGATGATTAATGTGTGAGTGTTGTCACCAAGAGGTCTGAGAGTCAAATCCTGACAAATTCAATATGTCTATCCTCCCCACGCGCTAGCTATAACATCCGGACTAGTAGTCCCCATGATTTACCTTCTTCGGGTTGGCTCTGGGACGGATTGACGAAGACGCTCTATTGCCAACTAAGATGAGTAATATTCAAGTGATATGGTGAGAAAATAAATTATAAATTTTTAGAAAAATTAGAGGATCTAACTAAAAATTATAGAAATATAAAGACCAATACATATATAATATAATTGTGGCCTATAATCTTAGAGGGCACTTACAAAAAATATATATCATTTTATAATGATTATTTATAACAAAAAATTAAAAAAGTATTATAATCTTAATATTATGTTTATATTATTTCAATTATAAAAAATAAAAAACAATACTTCTCTCTATTAGATATGAGAGTATGTTAAGATAGATGGTAAATGCATGAGTATTAATAGAAAATAAGAATGTTAATGAGAAAATCGGAATGCATAGGAAAAACATCTTTAAAATAGTGTGAATAATTATTTAAGTATATAATAAATATCTCAATAAAGAAATGTGAAATCATAATAATAAATAAGTAGATTAATTAAGAAAAAGCTTCGCAATTTCATTACATTTGCCCTACTCTTGTACAAGTATGGTATTGGCGGTTCTTGCTTTATCTTCTCGTGCGTCTCCTGGTCACCAAGCCATCCTCCCGTTTAAGTAAAGCATATCTTCCTAAGGAAGAATAAGGCACGAATCACATCTATATTATATTGCTTCTTTCTAAATGCAATATCGAATTTGAAAAATAGTATTGCTTTTTTTCGACTTAACTAAATTTTAATCATGTTAGAAGTTTGAGGGCGAGAAGTGTTTTTAATTTTTAAATATTATTTTTAAAAATTTCTATCCGTATATATATATATAGAAATTTGATACGTTGCATGCTTGATTTGGGCGTGCAACATGAACGCCCCTCACAGCAAAATAGGCTCAAGCGACCGTATTCATTCGGCGCCCGAGTGCTAGGATAGACACTCGGGCACCCAAATCAGATGCTAAACCTATCAAATCACTATATATATAACTTATTAATTAGTTTAGAGACAACGGTGTGTTAGGATAAGCATGATGCCCAACCTTGAGCTGTTCCTCATCTTTCTTCTCTACAGTGCCCTCCTTTGTTGCATTCTCTTCCTCTTTCTATTTCTCCTCTTCATTTGTCTTCTCTTTTGTTCGTCTCTTCTTCTCTTTGGGATCAATATCTTCGACTTATATGATAAAATTCTCCTTTGTTCGTGGTTGATCGACTCACTAAAGGCTAACTTGCATCTTGGGCTAGTGTTGATCTTTTGTATGGTGCTCCAACAATTCGTCGATGTCTTCTTGGTAGTAAGGCCAAGGATTCAAGGTACGACTACTAAGAAACGAATTGAAATTTATGGAGTACTTGGGTCAAGCTTTTAATACATATGTATTTATTTGTTTTTGAGTAATGTATATATTAATAGAGAATTGTTGTGATTATAATTATATATATATATATATATTATAGAGAATTATTTAAGCTATATAAAATTAAATTTGAATTATTATTTTTTCAATTAGATTATCCAGTCAATCCTCCCTCATGGATTGCAACCGACGGCAACCGTCGGTTCTCGATCTCATGATTGCGCGCACGGATCCACGCCGTCCGAATCACAATGGTTTTTTCCTCACTGCTCTATACTCGTGAATGAACACCGCACGTAGAGATCGCCCTATAATCCAAGTAGGACACGCGGCAGTTCTTGGTTGATCAAATCGACCGCCCGCAGGCACCAACGAGATGCCCGTTTGATGCTTCGGAACGCACCAATGGCGGACGACGGCAGGCGTGGGGCCGCACCGCGTCCCAGCGGCGGTTGAGTGAAATCACAGGTCGTGTCGCCATCTCCAATATTATCCCCTCCAGGAATTCAACCTCCCACATATGTATATTTTATTTGAAAAAAAAATTCTATAAATTTGTCATAATTAAAAATAAAATTATAAATATTTAAAAAATAATTAATTGTTCTTTCATTATATTATAGAAGTAAAAGAGAATAAAAAACAATGTAGCCACGGCGGATTAAGGTGTTTTAATACGGAGAGTTACGTACAATATTGTCGGGAACTTTCAATCCGTTGTCGGCGATTGTGTCGTTGGGATTAGGAAGCCATTTGTTTGGCATTATGATTATTATTTCTTGTTATTTCAGTAATTTACATTGACAAATTTCGGTGATTTTTTTGTCAAATCACGTTGACAAATTTCCTTCACATTCGCTCGTTGATTGATATAGTGATTTAATCGATTAAAAATCATCATGAACAATAACAATAGTATCGATTAAAAGTGACTGATATCGGATTAACATGTAATTAAATTCTACGTGTTCATGCCATGCTGCGATGGAGCTCTTTAGCTTAAAAAAGTTTGTTGGGATTTTTTATACCGATATGGATGGATCTTCGATATTATTCCAACAATTAGATTCGGTTAGTCATTTCAATGATGAGTTAATGACTTGAACCGGTGGAACTCGATATGGCGATGTGGACATTGTCCCATTTATGCTCTCGACACACTTTTTCAGTTATCAAGACATCCTTTTGGATAATAGACATATCCTTCTTGGTATCATAATTACCGACTTAATTTCGTCGGTCGTCGAGTTATCCCTTCGGTATCGACACATACACCTCTTTCGGATAAACTTATCCCTATGGATAAGAATATTAAGGTCAAGGTGAAGGCTAGGTACTCTTTCCTTCACACGATATTGCCCCACCCAAGTGCTTACAGTTTATCGACAATCGTCTCCCAAGGTACACTGACTTACATATCGAAATAGAAGCATTACAAATTTTGAGTCTTGTCGAATTTTCGAAACCTTGAAACTCTTAAGAGAGGAAGGAGAAGATAACTCAAGAGAAGAATTTACAACTTGAAAATTAAGTATGTTGAATAGAAGAAATGAGATTTATGTTATAAGGATGAAGGGTTACTCTTAAGAGGTGAAAGGTTTCATTCAATAGATGATAATAGATGATAAGACAAGGGGAGTGTCTTTTCCCTTATATCAATTATCATTAATTGATTTGGTTATAACATTAATTAATTAATTAATATTATTAATAATTTAATTAATCTATTATAGATATTAATTAATTAATATTATAATCACAATTAATCTTTTAATCAATCAATTAATAAATTAATAAAATTAATTCTAATTTCACACCTCTCAATGATTCCACATGGATTGACATTCACGTATATTCGAGTTAGCGTTTATGTAATTGCATTCATAAACTCAACTCGTGTGCGAGTCAAACTTCTATCCGATCATACCAGACCAACCCTTCATTATAAATTAATTTCTCATTCACTCAAGAAATTAGTTTACGACAGTCTACTTGAGAAATAGTCATCTTATCCCTATTTAATTTATTGGTCACCAAAATTAATTTTCCAACAATCCCCCACATGAATGAAAATTTTAGATAAGTTTCAATTCTCAAATAAGAGTTTCATCGGAAGACTATTGCATCAAGAGGGTAGCTTTTAGATGTGCTATAACATCTTTTGATAGTAACCTTAAAACGTACATTTTCTTTAAGTAATATAGTGTCTTTTACTATCATTGCTAGAAGACGATGGAGAATCTCCCTGATTTCTCTCCAATAAGAGTGGGACCCACGGTCGTCATAATCACGAATATCATCTTATGATTGTTAGAATTTGTATATAGATGTGGATGGATCTTCAGGTTGATCCAATAATTTGGCCTAGTTAGTCATCTCAACGATGAGTCGATGACTCGAGTCGATGGAGCTCGGTATGGCGACGTGGACCTTGTCCCATTTATACTCTTAACACACCCTTTCAGTTATCGAGAAACCCTCTCGGGTAATATACATACTCTTCTTGGTATCATCATTACCGAATTAATCTCATCGATCGTCGAGTTTTCCCTTCGGATATCGACATATCTCTTTTGGGTAAACTTATACCTACGGATAAGAATATTGAGGTCGACGTGAAGGCTAAGCCTTCTTTCTTTAAGACGATATTGCCCCGCCCAGGTGCTTATGGTTTATCGGCAATCGTCTCCCAAGATACAATAACTTGCGTCTCAAAATAGGAGCACTCCAAATTTGAGCCCTGATGAACTTCTGAAGCCTTAAAACTCTTAAGAGAAGAGAGAGAGAATCAAGAGAAGAATTTGCAACTTGATAATTGAGTGAGTTGAATGTCTAGGACCGTTAGCAGGCCGGCAAAAGGAGTGAATTGCCCTGCAAGTTAGAACTAGATTTTTTCATAACTCTTATAGATAGAATTAATTTCAGTAGTTAATTAAAAATATAAACAATGAAAGAAATAGTAAAAGACATAATGATTATTTGGTTGCAACAGAGTGGTTGTTAATTTAAGGTATTGAAAAGTTTCACTAATAAAAACTCTTTCATTATAGGTGGAGTAGCCTCTTATAGACTTTGAACAACCCACAAAATGACTAGGAAAATGAATTACGATTAATGATTCTTAATCCTAGCCTTTATGGGCTATTTATAGCCCAAAAATCAAAGTGAAGGTTGTACTGACGTGGACCTGAGGCACCTCAGTTGTGATCTGAAGCATCTCAGATGGATGAAACTTTATCCCACGCTAATGATCACTCAGCGATAAACTTTGATCTGAATAGCCTCATCAGTTCCAATCTGAGGCGCTTTAGTTCTAACTTAAGGCATCTCAGGTTCAAGCTGAGGCACCTCAGTCCTTTTTGCCGCAGAACTGAACTTTGCCGCTGAGGCGCCTCACATATCAACTGAGATGCCTTAGTTGACCAACTAGTCAAAGTAAACACCCACATTGACTTTTTCATCCTTCTTCCGCTTGGGTGATTTTTAACTAACCAAAGTTAGGCTCACCTGAACCTGACTCTGGCCTTGCCTCGAACGGACTTCCTCCCGGATTCTCGTTCTTCGGACGTCGCGCGCGCCCTTTTCGCTCCACTGGTATACTCTTCCAAAGACCTCCACGTCCCTCGAATGTACCGAACCGTCGCTCCTTTCTGTGTCATCTTCTCTTCCGTTGCGTCTTCCACTCGACATCTTACGCTCCTAAGCTTCTACACACTTAGAAAAAGATCAAAACACACCAGGATCTAACTTGGTTTGGTTGATTATATCAAAACAACCCGGGTACTTACAATCTCTCCATTTTTTATGTCCATCAACTTAAGTTAAGTTAGGGTTAACTAAACAAGAAAATAACAATTTGTTTATTCAAAATAACAAAACAAATATGATAATCAAGTGTAATAAATAATATTAGTAATTTTCAGTAAATATCAACTTAACTTCCCCTTAACTTAATCTTATTTACTCTTCCCCTTTAATCACAACAAAAAAAAAAGGATAAATGGCATTTTTAGAAAAAAAAATAGAAAAAACAAACTCATTAAGGGGGAATAATATATTTTTAAAAAAAATTGATGAGTTTTGAAGAATATTTTTAAAATTCGAATTTGACTTTAAAATTTTTGTCAAAGTGTGAAATCAATGAACTCAATAGTACAAAAATTTTCAGATTAAAATAAATTTTCTAAGTATAAAAATAATGATTATAATCATAGAAAATATTTAAATAAAAATTGTAAATTTATATATTGACTTCGAAAAATTTTGCTAAACTTTTGGAATGGTCAAAATTTAACATTCAGATCCTTAAAAATTGGATTCATGGAAAAATAATTATCTAAGTATTTTTAAAATTAAAAAGTTAATTTTCAAAAAGAAATTCATGAAAATTCATCAAATATTTTAACAATTTCAAAAAAAATAATTAGTAGATAAAGTTTTTGACTATCATAGAACAAATTGAAAATTAATTAAATCCAAAAAATTACCCAATGATTTTGATTTTACTAATAATCAAGAAATGTTAAGAGCAATTTATTCAAAAAAATATTTAACAGTTTAAAATTGATTTTTGAATCCAATATAAACTCCTACCTATAGGGTTGATCAAGGATTTCGATGAAATATAATTCTTAGATAATTTTGTAATTTGACTCTTATGGTTTCTCAAGTACTAATCTAGTCCTCCAAAATGTCTAATATTCTTTTTCGTAGAAGAAACATTTAAGCATACAAAATCTTTTTCTAGATTCTATATTTGTTCTTTAATATTTGCATTTTTAATTTTTAATTGTTCATATAATTCTAAAAGACATGAAAGTGCCAACTTCTTTTTCAAATCTATATTTTTTATCCTTATTTTACATAAACTCCTAAGCATAAATCTAATACCAAAATGTAATTTGCCGTGAGAAGTTTGCACACCTCACTTACCATATTGTCGTGTTTGAAACTGGATGCTCCCCCTTCATTTGTAAAATACGGTGTTTCAAAAATCCGGACTAGAAATTTTTTTCGAGATTTAAAATAAAAATAAATCTCAAAAGTAAGCACTGATTTTGATTTATGGTTAAAGCTAAGGGGTTAAGAGGATAAAATATCTAACCCTAGAGGTTTGAGGTGTATTACACAAATTTCGAGGGTTTAAATTGTTAAGAACCCTACCCTAATGGCATGATTGGAATTTCATGAGTTGGAGGGACTCTTATGCAAAACACCATCCTTTATTATCCTCTCCTCTTCATTCGCCCGAAGCAAAGCCGCCGCCCCCTTCTCTTCTTCCTCTCCTTTTTCCGCGACGCCCTAGCCGCAGTCGAACTCAACGCCAACTCCTTCCCCCTTCTTCGCGTGCGATCGAGCTATGAAGACAAGCTTCAGTCCATGGTGGGTTCGCGACGCCGAGAACCCTAGCTCCTTCCTCTACTTCTTCCTTTCCTCTCGGCTGGGTCAGATCTGACCAGAGAGGGCGACGCTCCTCGTCAGGCCTAGTCTAGATCTCAACAAACGTTTGGCCTTCTAGAGATCGTAGAAGACGCAATGGGGAGTAGATAGAGTAGTCGTCGATCGCCCTTCATCTAGGTAAGCCTTTGTGTCCTTTTGATCATGATTCCATGATTCTCTTGGATGGATTCGGTGCTGAGTGGCTAATCCATCGCTGGAATCTGTGCTAAGTTGCCATTCTTTCTCTAATCTTGGCAAGTAAACGTCACCAGCTATGGTGCCTAACGACGTATCAAAATGCAGTGTTACCCGGGGGTTTTTCAGAGAATTAGGGTTGCAAGATTGTAGCTCTGATATGGAGCAGAGATTGGCTGGGCTCTCTCCTCCTACTACTGCATCGCCGGATTCGGATTAGAGGGTGCTGCCGGCCAGGTATGTTCGGTTATTAGGGTGGAGTTTTGGATGTTGAAGTATGGATCAGTTGGGCTTTGGATTAATTGTTGATGCATTGCTAAGAGGTTTTATATTCGGATAATGCAATTCTGTTTTATGTCCTCTTGATCTCTTGATTGGATAGCAAAGATATCTTGAGCTTGTAATGAATCTTGAGTAGTCCCTTTAAATTGGTAATGCATCCCACTGTGCGCTGAAATTCTTGTTGGTATTGATTATTATTCTGGGTTTGATGGTAACTTGGATGAATTGAAGTTGGATTATATGTAACACAATTATCCTGTTTGGTTTCTCTCATCTTTGAAGGATTTGATAATGGATCGATTGAGAGTTTCATTGACTTATAATGATCCTAGCCATGTGAAATGGGGTAAAACAGTAATTAAATGAGTTTTGTTATCTTAATTAAACTCGAATCAATTAATTCATTTCAAAGTGGGAATAAATCCATTCAGTTGTTAAAATCCTAATCTAGTAGTTTATGACATGATTAGGGTTAATTGAGAGATTAAACCTAATAACCTAAACTTGATAATTTGGGTTTCGAAAACCTAACATGAATCTAATCTAGGTAACTTGGGGTAATTATGGTTATTCATTTAATTGTGATTAATTAAATGAAATAGGATAATTAGGACGATCCTAATTAATTGAGATAACTCGTTTAGCTATAGATTATATATTATTGTAGCTAAACATTATGCCTTTGATACATTGATTGGATTTAGCATTGCTGATTATCAGACGGGAGGTTCTTTCTGATACGAGCATCTTACGATTGAGGCGGGTATCCTTTGACTTATCTTTTAGATATTGTTATATTGCTATGCGTGGTTTGTTATAAATAACAATAAGATTGTATGCTATATCTGCCTTAGTATACCTGCATTTGATATATGTTGCTTATCCTTGAGGTTATGTCCCGTTTAGATTCATACAGTCTCATTTGTTGTCTTGTGAATATATGTGCATAGATGTAGAGATATGTTCCCTCTTGCATGTTGACATTGATAGATCACTGGTTACTTTTTCAGTATACCTAGTAGGTTACGTGTATTCCATAATATAGGATTCAAACTTACACCTAGCACACGGAGGTGTTAGTTGAGGACTTGGTGGGCGTATATGTGTTTGGGTCATACACCATCCTTGCATTATTGCATGCTGACGATCATCGGCTCCTATGTAGTCTGAGCCCATCGTCAGTTACATGAGGATATACACACACATCCACTCAGGGGTAGTGGCTACCATAGGGTGTGTGCATTTGCCCTGTATTGCTCCGCACGGTCACTATTTAGAGGGTGGTTCCGGTGCGTGGTAGCAGCCAAGGATCCCTTCTCGTCCTGAGACACAAGAAGATGAGAGCTAGACTCCCCCATTGCTTGGGGTAGGAGAGTGACCTCCGCCAGCATCCTGTCCACTTGGTCACTCAGAAGCAGTGATAGCAGGGTGCGTAAAGTTGTCATAGCTCTACCCTTTCGGACGTCCATTTATGACAGGTGGACGATGATCTGACTGGTGTCAGGGGTGACACATATCATTGCACCATGTGCATATTTTGTATCGTGCATTGTTTTCTGCATTTGATTTCTGCACTTGATTGACATGCATATACTGGATACCTGTTTATCTTGGATTATATGTTATACTTGTTCCATAGGAATTTATTTCATCCTCTACAGGATAGATGGATTCTGGTATGTATCTTTATTCAGTATCTTCAGTATACCCTTTCCTATTGTTCATATGAGACTGTATCAACGTAGACTCTTATTGTTATTATAATGTACTATGCATATCTGCTGGGTATTCGCTAAGTTTATGGACTCACACCGTTGCCATATATTTTTTCAGGCTGAAATACTTGGAGTCGCTGGAAGAGCCTAGCAGCCAGTCCCTACCCATCGCGATGACAGGGTTTTGTTTTTTTGTACTTGGCGATGTATTTATTTCATATTTCTTTTAGGACATTGTATATGTCTTGTGAGTATTGTAGTGTGCCCTAAGGGGTTTATGTATTTGTTGATTTATCATAAGTCGGACCGGTCCGCAGTCAGGTATGATTTACTTAGTTGTCTGGTGCTTTTATGTTGTGTTTATCTATTTTGGAGGCCTGAGGCCAAATATATATTGCGTGGGATGTTTGTATTGTGTAAATTGTCCGTCGAACAGGGGAGGTGCTATTCGATTTTCTATTGGATTAGCGACTCTTAAGTCTCGGGGCGTGACATCCTTACTCCTCTCTTCTGTCGATTCTCCCCTTCATCGATACTCATTTCGGAGGTGGTTGTATCCTCATCCTCTTGATGACTTACCATAAGTACAAGTCCGACGTAGACCTTGATCTTGGATTCATCTGATGATGTATCCTCCCACGTTGCTTTCAGGCACTTCTTCTTAGACTTGTTCTCCTTCTTTTTGTTCTTCAATTTTGGGCAATGATCTTTATGTAACCTTCTTCATCACAATGGTAGCATCTGACTTGTCTCTTTCTCGGAGAACGTTTCTTTCCCTGCGACTTAGAAAACTTATAAGATTTAAATATTTTATTTAGTTTTCTTACCATAAATGTCATTCATCTTCGTCGACCGAAGACTCCGAATCTGGTTCAATCCTCCTTGTGTTTAGGGTGATATTATCTGTCTTTTCTTTTCTTGATCTTGCACATCGAGATTCATGTAATTTGAAAGTAGAAAATATTTTTTCTAGGGTACTTACCTCAAAGTCCTTTGATATGTAGTAGGCATCTATAATTGAAGTCCACTCTTGGGTTCTTGGGAAGGCGTTGAGAGCGTATTGGATCGAGTCGTAATTTGTTACCAATCGAGGTTGATGAGTCCGGAGATCAATTCTTTGATCTTTACATGAAGTTTAATCATTGTTTCTCCTTCCTTCATTCGGAGATTGGTTAGCTGGTTCCGGAGAAGCTCTCTTCTTGCTAACTTAGCTTCTGACGTGCCTTCGTGAAGTTCTAAGAATTTCTCTTAGAGTTCTTTTGCCGAGTTGTATTTGACAATGCGGTTAACTTCTTGAGGTGGTAGTACTGTTAGTTGGTGGAATTCTGCCTTTGAGTTGGCTACAGAATCTGACTGTTGCTGCTCCAGAAATTCATTTCTTTTATCTTGTCGTTCTCGTCTATGGACACTTCAAAATTATATTTTATTATTAATAAAATTTCAAAAACAATTCTAAAGAATACCTTCATTTTTAGGTCATTGTCTTCTTGCTTTAGGTGACGGTTAGTTCTCTTGAAATAGTTAGGCTCTGAAACCACTTGTAAGACTGTTGGCAGGCCGACAAGAGGGGGTGAATTTTCCTACAAGTTAGAACTAGATCTTTTACACAACTCTTGCAAAAATAGAAGTTAGTTTCAGTAGTTAATTAAAAACATAAATAATGAAAGAAACTAGTAAGAGATACAATGGTTACTTGATTGCAACCATGGTAGTTGCTAATCCAAAGCGTTGAATAGTTTCACTAATGAAAAGCTCCTTCGTTGTAGGCAGAGTAGACTCTTAAAGACTTTAAACAACCCATAAAATGACTAGGAAAATGAATTATGATAAATGATTCTTAAACCTAGCTTTTAAGGGCTATTTATAGCCCACAAATCAAAGTGAACGTTGTGTTGACGTGGACCTAAGACGCCTCAGTTGTGATCTAAGGGGCCTCTGATGGATGAAACTTTATCCACGGCGCCAACGGTCATTCAATGATAAATGTTGATTTGAGACGCCTCAGTTCCAACCTGAGGCGCCTCAATTCTGACTTGAGGCGCCTCAGGTTCAAGCTGAGACCTCTCAGTTCTGTTTATCCGCATAATTGAACTTTGCTATTGAGGTGCCTCACACATCAACTGAGGTGCCTTAGTTGACCAACTAGTCAAAGTAAACACCTACGCTGACTTTTCCATCCTTCTTCCGCTTGGGTAATTTTTGATCAACCAGAGTTAGGCTCACTTGAACCCGACTTTGGCCTTCGCCTCGAACGGACTTCCTGCTGGGTTCTCGTCCCTCGGACGTTGAGCACATCCTTCTCACTCCACTGGTGTACTCTTCTGCAGACTTCCGCATCCCTTGGATGCATCGAGCCTATTGACTCCCTTCCTATGTCATCCTTCTCGTCCATTGCGTCTTCCGCTCGACATCCTGCGCTCCTAAGCTCCTGCACACTTAGACATAGGGATCAAAATACATCTGAGCCTAACTTGATTTAGATGATCACATCAAAATTATCCTGGGGTACTTACAAAATAGAAAGAATTAGGTTTCTTTTATAAGGATGAAAGGTTTCTCAAGAGGTGAAAGATATTTTCCATGAGGTGAAGAGGTGAAAAGACATGGGGTGTGTCTTTTCACTTATATCAATTATCATTAATTGATTTGATTAATCAATAATATTAATTAATTAATTAATCTGATTAATAATTTAATTAATTTATTATAAATATTAATTAATCAATCAATTAATATTATAATCATGATTAATCTTTTAATTAATCAATTAATTAATCAATAAAATTAATTCTAATTCACACCTCTCAATGGTAACACATTGATTGATATTCACGCATACTCAAGTTAGTGTTTATGTAATTGCATCCATGAACTCATCTCGTGTGCGAGTGATAACTTTTGTCTGATCATATTGGGCCAACCCTTCTTTATACATTAATTTCTCATACACTCGAGAAATTGATTTACGACGGTCTACACGCAAAATTGTCGTCTTATCCCTATTTAATTTATTGGCTACTAAAAACTAATTTTCTAATAAGTTTCATGTCTCAAACAAGAGTTTCATTGGAGGACTATTGCATCAAGAGAGGTGGCTTATATTGATGTAATCGACCGAAGTTTGATCAGGTAGATCATGGATTTTGAAGTGTGTATCAATATGATTAAGTTAGGTTTTCATATGGATTTGATATGTATATTTGAGTCTTGCAGAACCTAGTGAATCACACATGAGGATTAATGGAGTGAAGCATCCGAGGGACGAGAGTAGAGGAAGAGGACTTCAAGGGCGAGCCGAGGAAGTAGACTTCAAAGGCATACGCGAAGGATGACATGGAGATAAGCCGCAGGCTTATGTGCGCATCCGAGGGACGAGAGCCAAAGGAAGAGAACTTCAAGGGGAAAGCCAAGGAAGTGGAGTTCAAGGCATACGTGAAGGGTGAACTCTGGAAAGGTTGAGAGTGCATTTGTAAGTAGAGCAGTCAACTGGCAAGGGAACCAGTCGACTTACACTACAGAGAGCGCACTGTAGTAGTTGATTGGTATGGATACTAGTCGACTGATCTTTCTGTAAAATCGAACAGCCGGAAGCAGTCAACTAGTCTCCAGAGCAGTCAACTGGTCTGTTCGAAATAGAGTCGTTGGCTAGACATCAGTCGACTGGTCTTGGGGGTAGTCAACTGATGCCAGGACTGAGCTGTTTGGTTAACAGCTCTCTCCATTATTTAAAGTGGAGCTTGAGACTTGAGATAGGTTAGTTCTTCATTGTGATATCCTTACTCTAGTGCTCAAGTGCTCAAGCTCCAAGTGCTTATCTTCCTCCTAAACCCTAGCTCTATCTTGTAAGGAGGAAGAAGGTTTGTGAGAGGTTGTTCTCCACCGAGAAGGAGAAAGCTTTAGCCGGAGATTGTCTGGGCGTGATCCACCGAAGGATCAAGGGCTTGTCCACCTCAAGGATACGTCGTGGAGTAGGAGTAAGCGATCTCCGAACCACGTAACCGATAATATGTTAGCATTGTATTAATTGATAGATTAAGTTTCCGCTTGTGCTAACCATTATAGGAAGAGATTGAATTGGGGTGATTGAGGTATTCCCCCCCCTCTAGCGGTGCCATCGATCCCAACAAGTGGTATCAGAGCTAGGTGACCTTTAACGAACTAACCGCCGAGAAGAGTAAAATCATCAAAAATGGCCGACTCGCACATTCAACCGTCAAAATTTGAGGAAGAATTCTCATGGTGGATGAAAAGGATGGAGGTATTCTTCAATACTGACTTTGATATAATGCTAATCATGGAAAACGATTTTGAAGTGCATAAGGATTAAGAAAACAAGTTACTTGAGAAGATAAGGTGGAGCAAGAAGCAAAGGGATGATTACTTGGCAAATTCAAAAGCCTTGTACCATTTACTAAGTGTGCTCCCCCAACAAGAAGCCACAAGGATTGGAACCTACTCAAGTGCCAAGTGTTGGTGCAAGTTGCATCAATGATGTTCCTCTTTAAGTGTTTTAATATTTGACAATTCACTTAAGTCAGTGATATATTGAACAAACAAAGGGGAGCAAAAGAGAAGTAACCTTAGTTGAAGAAAAGTCCTAGTTAATCTAGGCATCGGAACCCTAAAAACCTAGCGAAGGGCTGCTAGGCACCTAGCGAGGGACTGCTAGGTATTGAAACTCTAAGACCTAACGAAGGGTTGTTAGGCACCTAGCAAAGGGCTGCTAGGCATCGTAACCCTAAGATCTAGCGAAGGGATGCTAGGCACCTAGTGAAGGACTACTAGGCATAGAAGACCTAGCGAAGGGATGCTAGGCACCTGGCGAAGGACTGCTAGGGAATAAAGACCTGGCGAAGGACTGCTAGGCACCTGGCGAAGGGCTGCTAGGGAATGAAGTCTTGGTCCGAGGGACTGAGCAACTTAGCTGAGCGATGACTAAGGACAGGAGTAGAGACGGGTCAGGGTTTGGGCGTCTCGAGATCCGGAGGTATCGGAAGCTAAGCAAAAGTCCACCCGAAGGGCTGGGTGGCAACCGTCTCCTGAAAGGAGTAGGTGAAGGGCAAGTTCTCGGGGTTGGGAACTTGTGCCAGTTCGACCTAGGGTTTCGTGCAAATCCGAAGTCTGAACCAAGTCCTTAAGCTTAATATTATATGCATACATGCTTTGTGTTTGTGTATCTTGCAGGTATCAAGAACCGGAGACAAAGCAGTTAAACCAAGCAAAACAGTGTTGGAGGCCCTAAGCAGGGCGCCCCCATCATTGGGGGCGCCCCCATCATTGGGGGCGCCCCCATGCAGCCAGGGCGCCCCCAGCAAGGGGGGCGCCCCCAGGCAGTACTAAAACATGCAGTTTCGTGATGTAGTCAAAACAGATGTCAACCGGGGCGCCCGGAGCGTCTGGGGCGCCCGGATTCGTAGCTGTTTTGCTGTTTCGAAGTCAGAACATAGGATAAGCCCTCATGGGGGCGCCCGGAGCGTCCGGGGCGCCTTGGTCAAAGGTCTTATCACCTGCAACAAAGTAGGCGCAAGGATAAGAGTTGACCGAGTCTTCCGGGGCGCCCCCAGGAGGCCTATATAAGGGGCTTCGACCCCTCAGCTTCAGACACGAATTCCAAGAACCATTCCAAGCTTTCTGACCAACTGCAACACGCTAGAAACGAGGCTTTACGACCGGGAAGCTCCAGGAGGAGGTGCGCGGCACTTCGGAGGTCCAGATCGGCCGAGCTTCAAACTTTGTCTCGTTGGTTTGCTTTTTAATTACTGTATTTAAATTTCTATATTATTGCTTGTAATACTGCATTGTAAGTCGGGTTTCTCCGCCTCCGGAAAGTCTGGAAAGGAGAACAATAGTGGACGGGCGTTCCCGTGCATATGCCTTGGATGTACTGACCCTGGGGGGTCGGGAACCAAGTAAAAATTCGCTGTGTACCTGTGGTCTTTCTCTGTTTTTCTTCGTTCTGTTTATTTTCCGCTGCGCTAACACTCTAAGTCTAGAACAAAAGTTACGAAGTTATCTGCAAAGTTTTCACGATCGATATTCACCCCCCTCTATCGACGGCACCGGTCCTACACCAAGGACTTATGGGATAAGCTAATAGAGCTTCATGAGGGTACTTCAGAGGCAAAAATGGCAAAGAGAGATCTTCTCCGATCCCAACTCAACAATATCAAACTTGATAAAGGGGAGAAGGTATCAAATTTGCATGCTAGATTTAAAGAAATACTTATTGGACTAATTAGTGTAGGAGAATAACTGTCAAATCGAGACATCTTGATGAATGCCATCAATGCATTTCTAAGAACATCAAATTGGAGCTCATTGGTGGACTCTTATTACATATCCAAGGATCTAGATAAAACTTCTCTAGAGGAATTCTTCTCAACCATGGAACTCCATTAAACTCGAATTGGAGGAGCGATTGAAGAAGTATACAAGCCAAAGAGTATAGCTCTTATAGCAAACAAGGGAAAAGGTAAAAAGAAGAAGGCTTCCTCATCGGACTCGGAGGAATCAAGTGCATCCATGGATAGTGTTGCGGAAGCCTATATGGTAAGAAAAATGAGAAAAACATTTAAATATTTTTTTTACTAACAAATCTCATGATAGAAAAAGTTCAAGGAGTAAAAGTAGAATAAGGAAGATAATTTGCTATAATTGTCAAGGAGAAGGACATATGAGGGATGAGTGCCCCCGCTTGAAAAAAAGGAAGGAAAGAAGAAAGAAGAAAAGAAGAAATCAAAAGAGAAGGGGAAGAAAGTGCAAAATTTAAAGGTTACATGGGATGATTCATCTTCATCGGAAGAGGAGGAGCATCAAGTATCCCATTTTGCATTAATGAGAATTGAAGACATTGCCTCTACGTCATCCGAATTTGAAGAACAAAAGAGCTCAAGTAAATATGAAGGGAGCTCAAGTGAAGGGGGAGGCTCAACTTCGGAATCGGATGTATTGGTAAGTGAGGTATATAGTCTACCCACTACTACTCTTGTAAAAATTATTTCTAACACTAATGATGATTTGTTTAAGGCTAGAAAGAAGATTAAGGGTTTGAAAAATGAAATTTGCATGTTAAATGAAAAGTTAGAATCTATGAAAATTAAGGATGATATGCATGCATCTTCTTCTATTTCAAATGATTCATGCTTAGAAGAAGAAAATAAGGAATTAAGGGAAAAGGTAGATAGTCTTACCAAATCCCTTAGAAAATTTAAAATTGGGTTAAAACCCCTAGATATGATTATTGAGAGCCAAAGGGCAAGTTTCAAGAAAGAAGGATTAATGTTTGGAAAATCTAGCAATGGAAAAAACCTATCATTGCTTACTTGCTAGAGGACAAGCAAAGACCAAGACCTTAGAAAGAAAATGGATTCCTAAGGAGTACTTGGTCAACCAAATTAGAAAAGATTTATATTGGGTACCAAAGTCAATCCTCAAAGGGTAGAGGATTTAGAATTAGTTAACCATGTTGTTAAAATTTCAAATTTTTGAAATTTGGTTGACTTGAGACCTTAAGAGGGAGTACTTAGCGCAAATAGTGATTCATGATAAAATGGGCTAAATATATATTACCTTTAAAACATCTCATATTGCTTTGAGTTATGATTGTATTTATACATATGAGATGTTTGGATGATACAAATAATTCACTTATGTTTGTGGCATTTTGATAAATTATTAGATGTATCACTTTAGCAATAATATATCAACTATGGAAAAAGTAAATGTTTAATTAATGGGCATCTTGCCCATAGATCATAGTTGGATATTTCAAATGATTTGAAAATAATTCTGTATTTTATTTACTATGGTATAGATTTGCAAAACACATGTGATAGGGTTGGAAAGCCCGTGCCTGGCATAGGGGATGAAAAAGTCGGGACTTGGCATAACCTCTTATCTCGGGCCCCAGGCCCTCCGCGGGGGTCGCACTCAGGAAGGTCAGGCCCTTCCCTGGGAAGGAGGGCCCCGAGAGCATTTCAAGAAATAGCGAATCTGAAGATCCCTGAGCCCGCCTCTGGATGCGGAGTCCCCGCAATTACCGACCTCGGAAGCCTCAGGGGCTGCAACTAAAGAAAGAGTGATAAGGACGCGAACTATTTCAAAAGAATATCCCTCTATCACCGAAAGCGGCGGACGCGGCCTAAATCTCGAAAACGTGACCGACATAAGGGAGGCACGATCAGTCGGCCTGCACGGGTATAAAAGGTAGTTCAATCCCTCCAGTAAGGGGGTTACGATCTCTCATCTCTGCAGATTTCCTTTCTTTGGCACCACCGTTTGTCTACCCTACTAACTTGAGCGTCGGAGTGGACTCCGCCAGACCCCTGCCGGCGTGTCCCCTAACGCTTGTGTTACTCTCGCAGGATTCACTCGTTCCTCAGCGACATAGCAACCTCTGCAGGGGCTGATCCTCAGTGGTCGGCCATCGTCGACGACTCCTTCCGGAACAAACTTGGCGCCGTCTGTGGGAAACGACAAAGCACCTGAAAGAGCACCGATGGCAGGACCGGAGGAACAACCCCTCACTCTCACGTGAGAGGAATTTGACCACCGGGTAGCTAACGCCATTAAGGAAGCCTTGGAGCAACACCAAATTGAACAAGCGACCCTGCAACCAGCGGATCCGGTGAGGGAGGAGATCCTCAGGATTTCCACCTCGCCCTCCAGAAGGTCCGTAACCCCTGTGGGCCGACATGATGGCGCAACCCAAGGCCCCCGTAGGGAATCCCCTATAGAGGGGGAAAAAGCTCACTCGGTAGCCTCTAGTGCTCAGAGGCATGACGACGGGCCAGGAAAGAGGGATGGACTCAAGATCTTTCAAAAGACTCCATCCACCCCTTTCTCGTCGAAGATTGTGGAAGACCCCATGCCAAAGCAGTTTCGTGGGCTGGGGATCCCTTAGTACGATGGGAAGACAGATCCCGAAGACCACGTCTGTAAGTTCGAAAATACGGCGCTTCTGTGCCAATATACTGATGGAGTCAAGTGTCGGGTGTTTTTGAACACCTTGTCTGGCGCAGCGCAACGGTGGTTTTAGAAGCTGCCCCAAGGTTCCATCAACTCCTTCGCGGAGTTCAAAACGGCCTTTCTCCACCATTTCGTGAGTAGCCGGCGCTACCAGAAGACAACGCTCAACCTGTTCGCTCTTAAGTAAAAGCCTAAGGAACCAGTCAAGGAGTACATACAGAGGTTCAACCGGGTGGCACAGGATATACCTAGCGCAACATCGGAGATACTCGTTAGTGCCTGCACCCAAGGGCTCGCGGAAGGAGACTTCTTCCGATCCTTAGTGAAGAAGCCCCCCGCTAGTTTTGACGACTTGCTAGGATGCTCGGTCGAGCATGTCAACGTAGAAGAAGTGCAGTACGCCCGGCGCAAGGATCCAGCCGGAGCTCCTCCTCCCGCGACTCCCCGGTCGGATTGGAAGGAGCCCCCAGCTTCGGTGAGGGGAAAAGACCTGCCGCCCGGAAGGGATCACTGGACTAGCAGGCGCCGACTGGTGGAGACAGTAGACATTGAGCCGCTGGAGACATCGCCCAAGTACTGTAATTACCATGGCAGTTCGACTCATTCCACAGAGAAGTGTCATGCCTTGAAAAAGAAGTTCTCTGATGAAGTGGATGCCAAACCGTGTAGAAAATGGAACAAGTCAGGGTACCCCCGAAGGTTGCCAAGACGAAGCCCTTCCCCTCGACGACGGCCTGCCAGGGAAAACAAAATCCAACCGCGGTCCTGGTCGCGATCCAGAGGCAGAAGCCGGGGGCCCGCTCCCAGAAGATCCCTCTCCTTGGAGAAAGATCCTCAAAAGGACAATGCTCCTACGCGAGGCCCTCCCTCGGGCCATGTAGGGGTCATCTCCGGAGGACCTACCGGGGGTGACTCTATCCGAGCCCGGAAGTCGTACACCCAGCGGTTGGAAAAATTACTCCATCGGGACCAGCCGAAGTGCAGGGGCGGGCCCAACCATCTCGTTTGGGCCATCCGACCTCGAAGAGGTGGAAGCTCCACATGAGGACGCCATAGTGATTGTGGCTCGCATCGCCAATTATGAGGTAAAACTCATCTTCGTAAACACAGAAAGTTCTGTGAATATCCTATACATGGCGGCTTGGGAGCAGATACAGATAGACGAGGAATTGATCCCTGTCTCGACCCCCTTGTTTGGCATCACGGGATATCACGTACAACCATTAGGACAGATTACCTTGTCACTCTCGCTGGGCAGCGATAAGCTCAAGAGAACTCGGAGGACTCCATTCCTAATTGTGGACGCGCCTTCCTCTTATAATGTCATCTTGGGTCGACTAGTTCTCAGTATCTTCCAGGCGGTGGTCTCCGTATACCAC
The DNA here is from genome assembly GCA_024364735.1 of Boesenbergia rotunda. NCBI lineage: Eukaryota > Viridiplantae > Streptophyta > Magnoliopsida > Zingiberales > Zingiberaceae > Boesenbergia > Boesenbergia rotunda. The sequence goes on from JAGFNQ010000518.1 coordinate 155,237, forward strand.
CAGAAGATCAAGTTCCCGGTGGGTGATCAAGTGGTGGAAGTTCGAGGGGATCAGCTCGTTTCGCGAAGGTGCTATAGTGGCGAGGTCAGGGCCGAGTCTAGGAAGAACCCCCCCCCCCCCCCCCCCCCCCCCCCCCCCCGCGCGGATTGGAGGAATAGCTTCTGAAGAGATCGTAGCTTGGTTAAGGGCCCTGGTCCCTAATGTCCTGGTAAGACCTGAAATTTTCTTAGTACAATTGTCTATGTCTTGCTGTGAGTTTGCATCCGCATCAAGTAATAAAATGGAATGCTTCTTTTCAAAATAACAAATGCGCGTCCTAACAAAGCAAAACTCTAATGCCCCGCAGTCCAGTCGACGCCCGGGGGTACTTAGGCTTGGCTCGGGACCTACGCGCCCGTCCAAGTCATTCAAAACCCTAATGCCCCGCGGTCCAGCCGATGCCCGAGGTACTTAGGCTTGGCTCGGGACCTACGCGCCCGTCCAAGTAATTCAAACCCTAATGCCCCATGGTCCAGCCGACGTCCGGGTACTTAGGCTTGGCTCGGGACCTATGCGCCCGTCCAAGTAATTCAAAACCCTAATGCACGCGGTCCAGCCGACGCCCGGGGTACTTAGGCTTGGCTCGGGACCTACGCGCTCGTCCAAGTAATTCAAAACCCTAATGCCCTGCGGTCCAGCCGACGCCCGGGGTACTTAGGCTTGGCTCGGGACCTACGTACCCGTCCAAGTAATTCAAAACCCTAATGTCCCGCGGTCCAGCCGACGCCCGGGGTACTTAGGGTTGGCTCAGGACCTACGCGCCCGTCCAAGTAATTCAAAACCCTAATGCCCCGCGGTCCAGCCGACGCCCGGATACTTAGGCTTGGCTCGGCACCTACACGCCCGTCCAAGTAATTCAAAACCCTAATGCCCCGCGGTCCAGCCAACGCCCGGGGTACTTAGGCTTGGCTCGGGACCTACGCACCCGTCCAAGTAATTCAAAACCCTAATGCCCTGCGGTCCAGCTGACGCCCGCGGTACTTAGGCTTGGCTCGGGACCTACGCACCCGTCCAAGTAATTCAAAACCCTAATGCCCTGCGGTCCAGCCGACACCCGGGGTACTTAGGCTTGGGTCGGGACCTACACACTCGTCCAAGTAATTTAAAACCCTTAATGCTCCGTGAGGCACTTAGGATTGGATCGGGACTTACGCACTCGTCCAAGTAATACCCAGCACTCACGTCCCACGAGTCAGATGGCGCTGGGAGCAATTGGACCTAACCGAGGGTCTACACCACTGGTCGAGTGACCCAAACCCAACGGGGAACTTAATCGATTTTGAAGTAAGAAACAACACACTTTCGGAAGAACCCACAGCGCATTGGAACATAAGGCAATTATACACACAGGACCAGTATACAAAAGTAATCATTCATTTATATAATGAAATACATGAAGACATACATCTTGGCAGCCTGGGACGCCTGAGTAGCTCGGATATTCCTGACGAGCAACCTGGGACGAAAATGGACGCCTAAAGTAACACATGAGTAGCTCAAGCACTCCTGCTGGATGATCCAGAATGAAGATTGAAGCCTGAGGTAACACATGCGCGGTCCGAACCCATCAAGACACCCTCGATCTTCGCCATAAACAAGCAGAAAAAAGAGGAGGGGGTAGGGGCTGCCGCAAATTCTTCCCGGAGCGTGTAAAGACGCAAAGAAGAATTGCCTTAACAGGGTCAGGAGGGAGGAGCTGCCACAATTTCTCTCCGGAGCACGAGAAGACGTAACTCCGGGTCGCCAACCTAGTACAGGTCGACAAAAAAATACCAAGGGGGCGGCAAAACAGATGGAAATATTATCAAACCCGTGGCGTCCCCCGATAACGACGTACCCCAGTGATACCCTCGTCTTCGCGAGAAGCCGATGGTGCATCGGGTACACCACCACCAGCCGACCAGGGGCTTGGGGATCAGCAGGATGGGTCATCTCCCCCATGCCCCCTGGAGGGCCACATAAGGTCCTTTCCGCACTCCACGGGCAAGCAGGGAGTTACACCTCCCCCAGAATCTTCAGCGAGACCCCGGGCATCATCTCCACCATGCTCTCTAACAAAGGGGAGGACACCAAGGGGTCTACCCCTGTCTAGTCCTTCAAACAAGCGCAGCACGGGGGTTCGCACAGGGGACATGGAAGATGCACGTAATGACACAAGGGAGGAAGCAAAAACCAGAGGGATGGGAAAAGCTGACTCCTCCCATCCCCCTATTTATAGTGCGGGGATTCTCCCCAAGAAGTTAACGCACAGTAGGTGTCATAACTCCAAGCGACTTTTCGACTGACGCACCCTTACTATGCCTAGGAACCCGCGACTCTTAATGGGTCCAATCAAGGAGATTGTGAATAATACGGAGGAGATGGTTCGAAAACCACCCCTGCACCTTAGCGAGCATGGGTTGGCAATGAGATTTTGACGATCTAAATGCCGCGTGCAGGCATATGACTCATAGTATCCGCCTCGAAGGCAGACGGTTGGTGGAGCCCACACGCAAAAATAAAGAGCACATCATACCAGAACTCGCGCACAAACGGAAAAGATAAACATCATTTTGTCCGTAATCAGGCCGCTCGAGGCCTTAAGCAGAGATCTGTACACAAGTCGAGGAGTATTACATTCTTGGGTCATCACCGAAAGGTAAGAATTTTCCCTTCTTTAGCCCGCCAAGGGCCCCATGAAAGCCCTACTGTAAACGCTCCATTACTTGGTCGGCTACAATGGCGTGAAACTCCTCCGAGCCCAAGAACTTCGCCTTGAAGCCCCTCTCTGCCTTCTGAGCAGCAGAAGCCTCGGCAGCCTCAACGGACCATCTTAGCCACCTTAATTTAGCAGACATATCATCTTGCTCAATTAGGGCTTCCCTGAGCTGCTCAGACGCCGCCTGTGCATCCGCCCTGGCTTGGACTAGGTCATCCTCTTGGGCAAAGGCACGGTCAGTAGCCATCAGGAGCCGGGATTCCATTTGGCTCTGTAGCTCCTAGAGCTGGTCTCTCTCCTGCGTCACCTGAAGGAGATCCTGGGTGACCGACATGGCCTTCTCGAAGGCTAGATGTTCCCGGTGTCGGGAATTCTCGAGGGCCTGCTCGATGTCATACAAAAGCTTCCTCAGCTGCCCTACCTCCACTACAAGAAAATTGTCATATACCCACAGTAAAAAAACCATAGGTAAAAGCATAAAAATCGTGGGTATAGACCTCAAAAGCCTATACCCACGGGCGTTCAAGTCCGTCATTTTTACTATGCCTTTACCTACGGTTTTTTTGCCGTCAATATCACATATAGTGACGGTACTCATTACCGTCAGAAAATATCTCGACTTATACCTATGGATTTCATTGTGTCACTAGAGGTTTTAGTGACAGAACTAAAAATCGTCATAAATAATCATCAAGTAATTATCCACGGAAATAATTCTATCACTATATACTTTAGTGCAAAAGTCTTTTTCCGTGAGTATAGCTTATAGCGATATGATTTTTAATTTTCTATGGGTATAGATTATAACCACACTTTAGTTAAATTTAAATTTTCCATGGGTATAGATTATAGCCACACTTTAGTTAAATTTAAATTTTCCGTGGGTATAACATATAATGATTTTTTCTTATGGGTACAAAAAATTAAAATTTAGAATTTAATTTATATATATAAGAATAACAATCATATTAAAAAAAAGGCTTCAATGATATTAAAAATAAAACAAGTTCTAAAGTAATAAGTATCAATATTACAATAATAAATAGATTTTCACAACAATATAGCGCAAAAAAACCCATCATTAAAAAAACTCCACAGGTTTAAGACTTCTCAAGAAAATTCAAGATTGTCTCGTGAATTGCGGCAGGCTGAGTAGCATCATAAACTTGAAAGAACAAGGGATGAATCTCTAGTATTTTCACTTTGATGATAGTTACTTTGGTAGTCAGCAAGAACCAACCTCCTCTTCTGTTGCAGACAACCGACCATAATGTATATTGTGAAATATAGTATCATTGAACAGTACCTGAAAAGATGAAATCTGAGTACCTAAATTTCACTCTTTAAATAATTCTGATTGTGAACATTTAGCAGCATTATCATGATACACTAAGCTACCCAAGGAAGAACTAGAAGAGCTAGTGAAAATATAGAATTGCATAACCATGTACTTTTATGTAATATCATGACCTGTATATATCTCAGATCATTTGATTGGACTCTTTTTATAATTCTGAAACATTATGAAAGACAGTGCCTTAATATCAAGGGGGCATCTAAAATACTTCCATTAATAGCAATGTTGAGGTAAGTGAGATCTTCACACTAAAAAATATTATCTGATCTTCTAATGGAAAAAGCTAGAACTTGGTTGCTGGAGAAATATGAAGTTACTGGAGATCTTCACATTATTTTAGAAGGCGAAATTTATTAGAATAAAGAAAAGCATAAGGAATAAAATTACTAATTGAATGATAAATACTTCATGACCTAAAAGCTAGAACTTGGTTGCTGGAGAAATATGAAGTTAAACCACATTTCACAGCTTGGATAGCTTTTTTCCACACTGCCAGCAATCTACCTTGACACAAAAATCTCACAAAATTTTCCATTGTACAAATCTACGCTAACAATGTTACTAGTGATTATGCACAAAATTGGGATGCCATATGGCAGTGCTTTGAACTTCCCTGCCATGTATCATCATCTAAAGACCTGGAGATCTTTTAACTACAACCAGCAAAGTGAAGAAGCACATAAAATCTCATAAGGCATAAATATAATCAAGGGCGACAGAAATTCTTAGAAAATTACGATCAACTACCAAACCTGAAAAGGAAGTGAAGCAACAAGTGCTTCAACTGCAAGAATTATGCTTAAGTGTCCACCCCACCGGAGATCTATATCCATTGTAATTTGACTTTTCTTGAGACTTTGAACTCGGATACCTTTGAAAAAAAATAAATGTATCAACTACAATGTACAACTTAACTAAGTTGCATAGCTAATTTCAATGGTTTATGTTGTTTGAAGTCTCCTCCTGAATCAAAAGTCAGAATACTCAAGATGATGAAAAGAATCAAAAAGAAAATGGTACCATTCAGACTGGAATCAATCAGAATATACTCACATAGGAAAAAGCTTCAATTCACTGTGAACAAATAAACTAAGCTATGAAGCTTAATGGAAAGAATTAAAAAAAGTAAACTTCATAAACTCCCATTTTGGCTTAACTAATTACTATACTGTGAAAACAAAATTCCTAGATGGTAAAACTAATTCAAAATCTGTCAGTGAGAAATAAACACTATGATAAGAGTTAAGAGTTATATTTTAAACAACAGGACAATAGAAACAATTAAGGAAGCATATAAAAAATTATTAGAAATATAGCTAGACTTCCTATACAATGGAAGCATATATAAGTTTATTCAAAATATAGATGTTTAGAACTAAAAAGTAAACAAACCTTCAATTTTAGGCGGTACAGTCCCAAGAGACAGCTTGCTGAATTTAAGCGAAGTTATTCCTGCAGGACGATAATCATCCAGTGATGGTTCAACTGTTTCCCTGATAACCAGTGTTGCTGCCTAAGACCAAGCAAAACCTATAAGTTAGTATGTGATTATAATTTGATAAAATCAAACACTAGCAACCAGAAATCAGAAGATAAATACTATTGGATAAAGAAAATAACTAAAAACATATAAAAACTCATAAATAAACAAAATAAAATCTACGACAGTAGGATTAGCACCCAACTGTTGACAGTCAATTACAAAAGGATAATAAAACAACCATACATTTAAAGATAAACAGAACTATAGAAACAAGCAAGAAGTACTCACCTTCGATGTAGTTGTGTCGAAAAAAATCCTGCGTCAAGAAGCTTATCCCAAATCAAGGTCTTGTATTAACATATATAATTTAGCCAATTAATTACATTGCAACCAATAGCTAAATCAAGCCCCAAAATCAACTAAAATGAACCCCTAACTGCTTCGATCCCGAGTTAACTCCTAATTATTTCGATCATTAATTTACCTAATTCATGACTAGGTCGATTAGTCCCCAGTTTAATCCATCACGTAACTCTGAACAAATCCATCATGCATAGTCAATCTTCAAGAATCTCAATCGATTTCTTTACCCAAATATTAATCCATGTATCAACAAATCCACAGCAATAGATCATGAATCAACATTCCTAATCCATCTAAACTACATGAATCAGATCAACCATCAATATCTTTGTTCCCAACTTAATATCACATAAATCATGAATTCCCTCCATTATCTGAAACTAACAAGATTTAATTCAATCGAAGCCAAAAACCTATAAACCGATTAAGTATTGAAGCTACAGAATAGTGATACCCTTTTTTTTCCTCATGCGACACAACAATGGTCTGATAGAGCTGCGCTTCAAACAGCAAGAGCTCCTCACTTTCATACCTGAAATTTCGCCGGAAATGATTCCACAAACAGATCGCCCATCCCAATCACAACCGCAAGGAGGAAGAAAAATCACGATTTTTAGGCTTGCGGCGTCGGCTCGCGTCAGCTTGGATCTAGGGAGGAGCCCACTAAGAGGAACTGCCATGGCGACAGTGATTGTTGAGCGAGGATGAGGAACATATGCGAGCGTTCGGTGTTGGGGAGAAATAGAGAGGTTGCGTGATGATGGGTTGCGGCGATGTGAAGAGGAGAAGCTGGCTTAACTACAGTGAGGACGGGTGGCGATCGGCTGGGGAGAGGTTGGCGACGTCGAGCGAGAGGGAGAGGAGTAAGGGAGAGGGGTCGGCGAGGGTGGGGTTTGGGCGGAGAAGCTAGGGCACGGCAAAGGCAAAAAGAGGAATAAAGGTATTTACAAAGGAAAAGATTTATATATATATATATATATATATATATATATTAATTTCGAAATTTGAACTTTTCTTAATTATTCCCACAAACCTTTTCAATAATTTCAAAAAATTATTTCAAAATTTTCCATCTGATTATTATCAACTTTTAACTCCTATGTATAGTGATTATATAAATATTTATATATATATACCTATATATATTATTTTTTTATATATTTTTATTTTTATTTTTTGAATCGTATTTTACAGAATATATTGTGAAATTAATTAAAAATGTCATAATAATATATCTAATCAGATTTTTATTTTATTAATTTTTAAATTTTTAATCAATGTCATCATATGTATAAATCAACGATAATTTTTAACAAATGTCATTAAAAAAGTGTCAGGAAAACCATTATTTCTTGTAGTGAGGGGATTAGATAGGGTTTTATTAAAGTAAAACAAAATATATTTATATTTACTTAATAATTTTTTCGCATTATATAAATTAAAAATGGATTATTTTTCTATTTAAAATATTTGAAAGCATTTATAAACAGATAAAATTTCGTATCAAATTTAGTTGCTATTTTATATTTATTTTGGTTTTTAAAAAATTATTTATACATTCCATTTTTAATTGATTTTAAATTCTCTTTTAATTTTTTTTACGCATATTATTTTCTTTGAATGAATCAGATTAGAAATTCCATAGCAAATCTATTTATAATTTACTAAAATTTAAAACAAATTTTATTTCCGTTTAAAAAATCTGTTTCAGAAGCTCTATTTTCTTGTAGTGCGCATATTAAGATGTTAAATAATATAAAGATATTTCTAATGTTTTGGCATAATAAATAGTTTAATATGATATTTTACTTTTTTAAATAATTATTTTGATAAAGTTTATCATAATAAATAGTTAATGATAAGGGATAGATATTTCTAACCTTTTGAAGTTTCCAATTCTGATGAAATTTTCCAAAAATAAAAAGGGATAGGAACAACAAAAGAACATGTATATACTAGCACAATATTGTCACCTCGATTCATAGCTTGAAGATCATCAATGGTTGCGAGAGCACTCAGGGCCACACCCTCAACCCCTCCCCTACCGCCGTAGACAGTGGCGTCGGTGTTGGGGACAAACCCAAACCCTCCAAATCAAACCACACATATGGCGCATATAAAGGTTATAGTGACGGTATATTATGAGTGTAGGTATATATATATATTATTTATATATATAGAAAAAAGGTTATAGTGATAGTAAATTATAAGTGTAGGTATACGCTAGCGCTACTTATACCCACAATACAAAAAAATTATAGTGATAGCAAAATATAAGTGTAGGTATAGATATCCAATACCCACAGCATTGATATCTGTCCCTATAACTTATAGTGACAATAAATTATAAGTGTAGGTATACGCTACTTATACCCACAGTAAAAAAAATTATAGTGACAGCAAAATATAAATGTAGGTATAGATATCCAATACTCATAGCATTGATATCTGTCCCTATAACTTATAGTGATAGTAAATTATAAGTGTAGGTATACGTTACTTATAATCACAGTAAAAAAAAAATTATAGTGACAGCAAAATATAAGTGTAGGTATAGATATCCAATACCCACAGCATTGATATCTATCCCTATAACTTATAGTGATAGTAAATTATAAGTGTAGGTATACGCTACTTATACCCACAGTAAAAGAAAATTATAGTGACAGCAAAATATAAGTGTAGGTATAGATATCTAATACCCACATCATTGATATCTGTCCCTATAACTTATAGTGACGATTTCATATATCTGTGGCTATATGTTATCTATAACCACAGTTTGTATATGTGTAGCTAAAATATACCGTGGGTATATAACAATTTTCTTATAGTGCTCCTCATGGAGAGCCCTGTTGTGGCTGGCCTGCGTCACCCCGGACCAATGCTCAAGACTCGTGTTTGCCTCCACCTTTAGGGCTCGCTGGAGTAAAGCCTTCGCTTGGGGCTCGGAACACAGGCCCCGGCCGATCACCAGGCAGTCCTCAGCGGCCTGACATTGCACTAGAAGATTAGCAGCCGCACCGAAAGACTGGCAAATACTATAGTAATTCGCACCTTCAGAAGGGTCTTGCGAAGACTGGCTAGCGGTCCGACCGAGGCTCGCACGACTACCTCGGCTGGAGGATAGGGTACGCCGCCCTGCTCTTCGATCGACGGGGAGGGCGGGTGAACTGAAGGATGCTGGACGACAGCAGCCTCGGCAGTTGAGCCGGAAAAATTGGAATCCATCTCGTCAGGACATGAAATCCCCTCCGGCAAAACTCAAGCGGTCGAAGTCTCCCCCGATTGCACCATGGAGGGGGACCACAAGGAGGCCTCTAATGCTGCATCCAACCTCTCTCTTAATCGATCTAGTTTCATATGAAATTGAATACGTGACGCCTCCTTACCCGTCGGAGTGACAGCGGAGGCGACGGAGTGGGAGGGGTCCACCTCGGGGATGGAAACAGGTGAAGCCGAAGTAGGCGAAGCTACCTCAGTAGGCAGAATCATTTCCTCGGGCACGGAGGGCAGAGAAGAGGAACGAACGGGACATCGCTTCTTCCAAGAAGGGCCCAAGCCCTTGGGGAGCCGCCGCTTCTGCCGGCCGAGGCGCTGGACGACTATCGGAGGGATGGAGGAAGTAGATTTTGTGCCCCCCTGTCAGGGCTGCTCGGGCCTGGAGTGGGGTCACCCACGACGGAGGAACCTGCTCCCGAGGCAACCTGCTAGGCCGGGGCGTTGACTCTTCGGCTGGGGGGATATAACAGTAACATCGACCCCTTCTGCAGAGGCAACCCCATGAGTTGAAACAAAGGGCCCCTCGACAGACTCGGCGGGGGCGGGAGGAATGTCAGGAACAATCGGAAGAGGATTCAGGGCCTCCTTGTTGGCCTCCTCCCACCTGATGAACTGACTCATCGCTTTGACATACATGACTTCATCTGCAGAAGCCAAATAGAAAGAACATCAGTCAGAACCAATGTGCATGGAAGACAGAGATGAACATACCTAGGGAGGGACTAATCTGCGTTACTTTAGGGCTAAGACTCGCTCGGTACATAAGTTCTTCGCTTTGAACTAGCCCCGGGCCGCTGAACTCCATGCCCGAGAGTACCTCTCTAGCACGATGATATGCTGGGTTGCGAAAGAAGCTCTCCAAGGAGGGAGGAGTTGGCAGGTCAGCTATCCAACACAAAGGGCTGAAGGGCAATGACGATAGCCGGATGAAGAAGAATTTCTCTTTCCACCCCTTGTGCGAAGAAGGAAACCCTCCCAGAAACCTATGGCCTGGACGGGTTGCGAAGCTAAAAACTCCTCTTGATCCTATTGGAGTGAAGAAGGAGTGGAAAAGGGGTGGAACCAGAGGAAGATCAAAAAGCTTGAAAATGATATATGCCCCCCCCCCTCATCTGGGCGAAGGCATTGGGAGCCATCTGGTGCAACGGAATGCCAAAATAAGAGGCTATGTTCGCAAAGAAGGGGGGGGATAGGGAAACGAAGCCTTAGCTCCATCTGTCCTAAGAAAAAAGTCAGCATGCTGGTGAGGGGCTCCACAGGTTTCTGGTCTACCTTAGGGATGATCATCGTCATCTCGATCGGAACCCCATATGTCTCAGTGGCCGCTTGCAAAGCCTCGGGCCTCACTCTTGAAGAGGCGAATTCGTACCACTCTGCCCGATAACCTTCGATGACCCCTAGATAGCAAAAGAGAGGATGACGGATTACTCACGCGCAGAAGAAGCCTTGCAGGAGAGGAAGACGAAGTACACCCAGTTACCGAACCAGAAATGGACGTCGGCACCTATTTCTCCCCTCTTATATCTCGGCAGGCATATGCTTAAGCGCAATAAGAACAAGACGCGTGGAAAGCTAGGAACCGCTTTGTCTAGACTGCTGATCGTCGAGAGCTAGTGGGGCCCAGTCACGTCTAGAGGGACTTGGGGGTAGCCGTTGTAATACGTGGCAATAAGGCACTCGCACGGACACCCCACTACCCTCTAAACATAAGATCAGACGTTTTTAATCCCGGGAAGAGGGGCATCATTACGAGCCTTCGGGAAGCGGAGAAGCTTCCTTGGGAAAAGAAGAAGACATCGAACGGGGGGGCTCCTCATAACTCTGGACGGGACGGATATAGTCCAAAGAAGCTTCCCTGTTTATGAAGGGAACGGGTACAGCAGCACATACCTAAGCGAAGGCAACTTCTTCATCCCGGTACTAGTCCGATCAGTCAGCCACACTTCCTTCGATCAGACTTGAAGGGAGGAACTTGTGATAGGGTTGGAAAGCCCGTGCCTGGCATAGGGGATGAAGAAGTCGGGACTTGGCATAACCTCTTATCTCGGGCCCCGGGCCCTCTGCGGGGGTCGCACTCGGGAAGGTTGGGCCCTTCCCCAGGAAGGAGGGCCCCGAGAGCATTTCAGGGAATAGTGAATCTGAAGACCCCTGAGCCCACCTCTGGATGCGGAGTCCTTTCAATTACCGACCTCGGAATCCCCGGGGGTCGCAACTAAAGAAAGAGTGATAAGGACGCGGACTATTTCAAAAGAATATCCCTCTATCACCAAAAGCGGTGAACGCGGTCTGAATCTCGAAAACATGGCCGCCATAAGGGAAGCACGATCAGTCAGCCTGCACGGGTATAAAAGGTAGTTCAATCCCTCCGGTAAGAGGGTTATGATCTCTCATCCCTGCAGATTTCCTTTCTTTGGCGCCACCGTTCATCTACCCTACTAACTTGAGCGTCAAGTGGACTCCGCCGGACCCCTGCCGGCGTGTCCCTTAATGCTTGTGTTACTCTCGCAGGATGCCCTCGTTCCTCGGCGCATAGCAACCTCTGCAGGGGCTGATCCTCAGTGACCGGTCATCGTCGATGACTCCTTCCGGAACAACATGGTTTCAAAACCAGGGTATGATTTTGATACAAATTGATTAGTTTTAAAATATTTGAGTTTTGATCAAAAAGTCAAACATATATAGATTTTTCATGAAAATTGATTTTTCTCTGTTAGAAAACATCACAAGAAATATATTTGTAAAATTTTATAATTTTTTAAACTTTATGGAATTTTTATGCATTTCTAAATTTCAGCTCAAAAGGCTGAAATTTCAGTCTGATAAGTATCAGTCGACTGGTGCAGAGGACCAGTCAATTGAACATTCTGTGAATGAGCAATTCGATGTAACCAGTCGACTGATAACTGACTCAATTGACTGGTACTTGTATTTTCTGATTTCTGGGTATTTTTAGAAAATGAAACTTGCCCCAAATTGATACCAAAGAGTAATATTGCTTGGAGCAATCTTTTTAATGGTGTCAAAGGGGGAGAATTGAAAAGGTTAAGCTAGAATTTAACTTAATTCTTTATGTTTCTGTTTAAATTGAAAATCATGTGTTAAGGCATAGGTTAAGGGAGAGGATGCATGTTTATGTATCTAGATATACTATGCTTTTAATTTTCAATTGTTATCTGTGTACCTAACTTAAACATATTGTCACACATAAGGGGGAGATTGTTGGTGCAATCGACCCAAGTTTGATCGGGTAGATCATGGGTTTTGATGTATATGTCAATATGATTAAGTTAAGTTTTCATGTGGATTTGATGTGTGTGTTTGAGTCTTGCAGGACCTAGTGAATTACACACGAGGATTAATGGAGTGAAGCATCCGAGGGATGAGAGCCGAGTAAAAGGACTTCAAGGGCGAGCCGAGGAAGTAGACTTTAAAGGCATACGCGAAGGATGACATAGAGACAAGCCACGGGCTTGTGTGCGCATCCGAGGAACGAGAGCCGAAGGAAGACAACTTCAAGGGGTAAGCCAAGGAAGTGGACTTCAAGACATACGTGAAGGGTGAATTCTGGAAAGGTTGAGAGTGCATTTGTAAGTAGAGCAGTTAACTGGCAAGGGAACTAGTCGACTGACACTACAAAGAGCGCACTGTAGCAGTCGACTGGTATGGACACCAGTCGACTAATCTTTCTGTAATGTCGAATAGCCGGAAGTAGTCGACTGGTCTCCAGAGCAGTCCACTGATCTGTTCGAAATAATGTCGTTGGCTGAACATCAGTCGACTGGCCCTGGGGGCAGTTGACTGGTGTCAGAGTTGAGCCGTTTGGTTAACAACTCTCTCCACTATTTAAAGTGGAGCTTGAGACTTGAGATAGGTTAGCTCTTCATTGTGATACCTTACTCTAGTGCTCAAGTGCTCAAGCTCCAAGTGCTTATCTTCCTCGTAATCCCTAGCTCTATCTTGTAAGGAGGAAGAAGATTTGTGAAAGAGTGTTCTCCACCGTGAAGGAGAAAGCTTTAGCCGGAGATTGCCAAGGCATGATCCACTGAAGGATCAAGGGTTCCTCCACCTCAAGGACATGCCGTGGAGTAAGAGCAAGCGATCTCCGAACCACGTAACCGGTAAAGTATTAGCATTGTATTAATTGATAGATTAAGTTTCCGCTTGTGCTAACCATTGTAGGAAGTGATTGAATTACGATGACTAAGCCATTCACCCCCTCTAGCCATGCCATCGATCCCAACAGCTTATGGCTTTGAACCTTTTGTAGTAGAATACGATCAGATTTACTTGACTATCCAATGAACTATGTCTTGAATTGTTCAGCTGTTGGTGTAAACCAAGATAGTCGTATCCACACAATAGCCCATAGGCTTTTATCGGCTCTCTGTCGTGTCCATTTTAGCCATGGACAAAGCTTGGGACTCATAAGTATTTCATTGAAGTGATCCATCTTCACACTTATATAGGTGATCTCCTATTAAGAGTATCCTATAATACCCCATGATACCCTTTGTGGTATAATATAGGAATCATTAAGAACTTTTGTTAATCCTTTACTCATTTTATAGGTTGCACCTTTTATCTCCAAGAATGAGTTGGAGTAATTACTCCTAGGTACCTCCAATCTTGTAGCTTAGTTGTCTCTTTTGAATTAAGATCTTGGGATCTTCAGTTAACATGGTTAGGTTACCACTACTAGATTTAAATGTTGAGTTTCATACTCATTCTCCCAGACATGTAGTATAGATGATTCTGGGTAGGCCTTTTTTAACTAGCAAATCCGCACAATTCCACCACTAAAGATCTACTACTTTAATGGTATTAAGTCTTTTTAAGATTTAACATTTTGCACTAGTGCCCTTCTCATAACTTCTTAGATGTCATAATGTACCATATATTAATGTATTTTATACAATTAATTCTTTCAGTCCCAAGTTGGGTATATCTTATCCAAATACACCCCCCCCCCCCCCCCCCCCCCCCCCCCCCCCGTTTATATGCTTCATTGGAAGGTTCGTGACTTTTCAATGCCTTATAGAGATTTGTTATTTTTATCTCACAAGGGCTTGTTGTTTGCCGAGAGGATAACTTCCCCATGATTTCCAGGATAAATTCAAAACTAATCAACATAGCTTTTATCATCTTCTCAATGTTTAGCCACAACATTGTTGAGTTGAGCTGAATGAGATATCGTCGATTATTGAATGTTGTTCTTCCTCTAGAAACAGACCTTGAGCTATATCCTGCATTCTCTCCCTCAATCACTATAGACGATCTTGCTTAGTTGATGTTACCAACCACATTTCTAGTGTATTTAAAACACTTCAAGGGCATCAATCTTCCTTAAAAGCAAGTCTCTATAACTCTAATTTTCTGACTTCACCAACTTAAAATTTTGGTTGTCTAATCAGGATGATAACCAAGATTACACTTGTTCTCAATAGTGCTTGATCTAGAAAATATGTTTCACTTGTTCTTCCAATTTCACCGAGCTAGAGCTATGATCGTATGATATATTAGAGCGTTGGCCAGGATTGCATTTACTCTTTAAAAGACATTCGACTCAAGAAGTATACATCCCTTGATCTTCCAAACACATCGAGCCAAAACTGTGGTCTTCTAATCGGAGTGCTAACCAGGATTTTATTTACTCTTCGAAAGACACACGACTCAAGAAGTATACACCTCTTGGTCTTCCAATCTCATCGAGCCAAAGCTATGGTCGTTTGATTGAAGTGATGACCAAGATTGTATTACTCTTCGAGAGATCCTTGACTCAAGAAGTATGCATTCTTTGGTCTTCCAATCTTATCAAGCCAAAGCTGTGGTCATTTGATTGAAGTAATGACCAAGATTGTATTACTCTTCGAGAGACACTTGACTTAAGAAGTATATATCTCTTGGTCTTCCAATCTCATCGAGTCAAAGTTATGGTCATCTAATTGGAGTGCTGACCAGGATTGTATTATGACCATCTAATTGGAGTGGTGACCAGGATTGTATTACTCTTAAGAGACATTTAAGTCAAGAAATATACATCTAGCTTGGTCTTCCAATCTTGATGATCCATAGTTATAATTGTTTGATTAAAGTGTTGACCATGATTCTATTTATTCTTCAAGAGGCACTTGACTCAATTTTTTAGTCAATTGCAACACATGCGATGTAATCTTTCTAACTCATCAATTTTGACCTCCACTTAGGTCTCATTGAGTTACACTCAAATCTAGCCTTTTCCAAGTGAGGTTGATTTTCTATATGAAGACTTTCATTAGCCCTCTTTTTGGATAATTTATACTCACTATCCTTAACTTTCTGATTTTAGTCAAATAACCCTCACAAAGCCTTGACCATGATTGTTACATTATACCCCATGGTATAATATTATTGTCCATCCTTTTAAGGCATGGTTCTCCCATAGGAAAATTCAATTCTTCCTTACAAATAACTCTCCCATCGCTTTAGCCCCCAGGGCTATGGTGCAGCGGTAGGGCTATTAGCCGCTATCCCAGGCACCCTAGGTTCGATCCCTAGCTACGGCGCATTTGCAGGAATTTCTCCTCCAAATAGGGCGAACCACCAAAAAAAAAAAAAAAACTCTCCCATCGCTTTAGGTTCACTTTTAGATGCGCTAGGACATCTTTTGATAGTAACTTTAAAACGTACATTTTCTTTAAGTAATGTAATTAATATCTTTTACTGTCATTGCTTGAATATGATTACGAAGAATTTCTCTGATTTCTCTCTAGTAAGAGTGGGACCCACGATCGCCATAATCACGAATATTGTCTTACAATTGTTGGGATGTTTATACCATTGTGGATGAATCTTCAGTGATCCAACAATTGGTCCGATTAGTCATTTTGATGATGAGTCGATAACTCAAACTGGTGGAGCTTGGTATGGCGATGTGGACCTTGTTCCATTTATACTCTCGACACACCCTTTCGTTTATCAAGATACTCTTTCGGATAATAAGCGTACCCTTCTTGGTATCATCATTACCAACTTAGTCTCGTCAGTTGTCGAGTTATTCCTTCGAATATTGACCCGCCCCTTTTGGGTAAACTTATCCCTATGGATAAGAATATTGAGATCGAGGTGAAGGCTAAACCTTCTTTTCTCAAGACGATATTGCCCCTCTCAGGCGTTTACGGTTTATCGATAATCATCTCCCAAGATACAGTGACTCGCATCTCAAAATAGGAACACTCTAAATTTTGAGCCCATCAAACTTTCGAAGCTTTGAAACTCTTAAGAGAGAAGAGAATTCAAGAGAAGAATTCACAACTTGAGAATTGAGTGAATTGAATGGAAGAAATGAGATTTTTTTTATAGAGATGAAGGGTGACTCTCAAGAGGTGAAAAGTTTCTTTCAAGAGATGAAGAGGTGAAAAAATATGAGGTGTGTCTTTTCACTTACATCAATTATCATTAATTGATTTGATGAATCAACATCATTAATTCCTTAATCTATTATAAATAATAATTAATTAATTAATATTACAATCACAATTAAATCTTTCATCAATTAATCAATAAAATTTATTCTAATTTCATACCTCTCAATGGTTCCATATGAATTGATATTCCACATACTCAAATTAACGTTTATGTAATTACATTCATGAACTCAACTGGTGTGCAAGTCAAATTTTTGTCCAATAGTACCAGATTAACTTTTCATTATACATTAATTTTTCATTCACTCAAAAAATTAATTTACGATGATCTACTCGCAAAATAGCTATCTTATCCCTATTTAATTTATTAGTTACTAAAAATTAATTTTCCAATAAAGTTGACTACAAACACACTCCAATTATCAGATTTTTCAGAAGAATTGAATATGAAAAAGGTTGATAAGTTTAAAATAATAATAATAATAATAATATTCATTTAAATTGACGTGGAAGTTTTATTCTTTGTGATGTGTTATCAAGTAATTAGGCGATGTAAAATTATTATTAATTAAAAAATAAAAAATAGTAATGATAAAAGAGAATACATTTATTTAAATATAAATAATAATATAATAAAAAATTAAAAGTGTGATTAAGACTAATTATTTTTATTATATGAATTAATTTTTTTCTTAATATAAATTTTAAAACTATTGATATTTAACACACTACAATATCTTAGTACAATACGATGAAATATTTGTTACGAAATATGAATTCATTACTAAATATCATTATTTGATGAAATATTTTGCGATGAAATATGAATTCGTTGCTAAATATTTGATGAAATAAATTATTTTATCGTAAATAATAATATTAAAAAAATGTTTTAAAAAAAAAAATAAATTGTTTGCGACGATTTTGAAATAAATCGTCACTAATTTTAGCGGCGAAGTCTTCCAAAAATAATGAATTTAGAGGCGAAGTCTTCCAAAATCATCACTAAAAACAAATCTTAGTGACGAATATATGAATTCGCCGATAAGTTACATATACCCTAACCCGATTCCCCAAAGCCACCGCATCCTTAATTTCTTCCCGTTGCGAACCCGCGATTCTTCTCCACCGGCGACGAGCGAGTCTTCCTCTCGCTCTATCCTACTCTGGTAACTCCTGCTCTCGTGCTTTGGTGACTCCGTGATCCTTGTTTTCGTCCACCGCGTCGCCACCTTCGCTTCTTCTTCTCTGCTATGCTGCTCTTCTTCTCCTTTTTTCTTGTTCCGGCGAATTGCCTTTTCTTTCCTGCTCCGGTTTTGGTGAACTCCTGCTCCGACCTGATGCTAGTAAGATTTTACATAGTAAACTTAGATTAAACACGAGAGCTTACATAGTAACTCTTTGCTTCTTTGTTTTTTTTTTTGCTGCAATGATTTCTTCTCTGAGTTATTATGATATTGTGATCCTTCATATGCCTTGCTGCGGTGCTTTATTTGCACTCCCTTTTCAAATGTGCATTTGTTCATTTTTTTTCCTAATGTATATGCTTTGTTCCTAATAGAGGATGATTTTAGGATTATTGTGATGTTTTGATGATAATTTTCGGGATAATTTGATATTTATATGATAATTTTTGAGTTATTTTTCCTCTAGTATTTTCAATAACTTTAATCATAATTTTAGGATTATTTGATACTTAATTATTAATTTTAAGGATATTTTGATACTTAGATGATGACTTTAGGGTTATCTTGATGTTTAGATGATAATTTTAGGGTTATTCTTATTCTAGTATTTTAAATATTTTTAATCATAAATTTAAGATTATTTTGATACTTGGACAATAATTTTAGATATTTTTTTGATACTTAGATGATGACTTTAGGGTTATTATGATTCTTATAAGAGTTAGTTGTTAAATAATATGATTTTTTTTATATGTTTAGGTTTTATAAATATGGATAAAAGTTGGATAATGATTGAGAATCAAATTAGTCCTGAATATATAAATGAGTTAAATTAGTTTTTAAAGATGACAGAGCATTACATGGTAAGTTTGAAATTATCTAAAATTCATTGTCTATGTCAAAGGTGTGGCAATTTATTTAAATATGAGTTGGATTATGTTCGAGGATATCTTTATAGGTGGGGATTTGACAAATTATACAAAGTTTAAAACTTTTATGGTGAAGCTGCTACATCATGTAGTAATATAAATATTATATGTAGCAAAATAAATATTATCAATGAAGAGGAATATGATTGTGATTTTGAAGAAGATGATTTCCAAGACATGTTTACTAATTTAAGAAATGCAAAAAATATCAACACCAGCGGGCCTTAATTAGATGATATTAATGAAAACATGAATGCAGATGATATTAGAGGAAGTTATCACAATGTTTGAAGAAGTGCAAAAAGAGTTGTATCACACTTGTACTAATTTTTCTGTATTTAATTTTCTGGTCAAGTTAATGCGTGTGAAGGTGTTAAATGACTGGAGCAATAAATATTTTAAGAGTAATGATAGAGACAGTGAATGGGACAGTGAATGACGTGGCAATTATTGTATACACGTTCGATCGTCGATCGGACACTACCGGCGGCTTTCGGCCGCCGTCCCGAACCAAACTATACCCTGGGGGGCACGGTGAACCCGTCGGGGATCGCCGCAATTGCGATCTCGCATCATTGACCGTCGATTTCGATATGTTCACCGTTGCCGACGATCCTGACGAGTTCACCGTCCTCCGAAGATATAGTTTGATTCAGGACGATAATCAGAGGCCATCGGTGGTGTCCGATCGGCGATCGGACGTGTACACATTAATTGCACGTCATTCACTGTCCCATTCACTGTCCCAAATTCACTGTCCCAATCATTACTCATATTTTAATATGTTACTTTAGTTATTGCAAGAGGCATTTCCCAAATCGAATGTGATTCCAAGCTCTCATTATGAAGCGAAAAAAATGTTAAAACAGTTAAGATTGACATATGAGAAGATATATGTATGTAAGAATGATTGTATATTATTTTGGGGTGAGCACGAGAATAAGGATACATGTCCAATGTGCAAGGAGCCCAAATATAAGTATGATGAAATGAATAAGAAAAAGAATACTCAGGAAATTCTTCGATATTTTCCTTTGAACCCCAAACTTAAGCGGTTGTTTATTACGAAACATACAACAAAAGATATGAGATGACATAAAGAAAAATGGATTGAGACAGATTGTGTATTAAGGCATCCTGCAGACAGTGAATCATGGAAAGAATTTGATATATCACATGGAATATTTGCTAATGATCCACGAAATATTCGTTTAGGGTTGGCAATTGATGGTTTTAATCAAGGTTCTAAAATTCGCTAGGCGCTAGTCGGGGGCTAAACTAGCGCCTAGGCCGCCTAGGCGGGGATTAATCGGCGCTAGGCGGATTAATCAGTATCAACATAAATTACATAATTAACATTATAACATAATAAATTACATATTATAACTCCAAGTTCAACACAATAACATCAAATTTAAAATGAGTTTAAACTTCAAAATTACATAACTAATAAAATATCATAGTCATAAAACACAAACTCAAATTTAAGATGAGTTCAAACTTCAACATTACACTACTAAAATTTATTCTACTTCTTCTTCTCCATAATTTTTAACAACTTGGTCTTCATCGGACACAAACTCAATATCATCATTGTGTTCCTCCTCCTCTTCTTCGGATTCAAAATCATCCTCATGAAGTTCTCTTACGCTAGAGCTTCTTCGGGGTTGTAGATTTTCATCTACTCCACTTGCTTCATCAACCATTTGCCATGTGAGCCTAGAACCTAGTTCAACTTCATCATCTTCCCCACCATCCACAATCCAACCTTGTGCATTTGAAGCATCTTTTGCAAGAAGGACATCGACATTTCTTTCTTTTTCTCTTTTTTGTTTGTTCAATAATCTAGCATTAAATTGGACAAATACTAGATTATCCAATCTGTTGACATCCAACCTGTTTCTTTTCTTTGTGTGAATCTAAAAAAAAAGAGAGTAAATATTAAAATTAGTAGCATGAATATATACTTGACTTTAATTAAAGAATAAAGACTTAAAGTTTAAAACTTACTCCTTCAAATGTACTCCAATTTTTTTCACACCTAGATGCACTTGTAGTTAATGAAAGTATCCTCAATGCCACTCTTAGTAAGTTAGGTGTGTGAGCGCCGAATGTACTCCACCATGCACATGGATCAAATGTATCATCATTTTTTTCACATGCTTTTGCTGTCAGTGTTTTTCCAAATAACCCAGTCTTGTCTCTATATTTTACAAATTCCTTATTAATAATTGTATCTTGTAGATCCAACTTATTGGCATGCAAAATTTCTATACATTCAAAAATCTCCATCGCAACCTCCTCATAAAGAGCAATAGAACTATCTTTATAGTAAAAATAGGGATTCAACAAAAAAAGCAGTGGTATGCAATGATGTATCAAGTCTATCCTTTATTTTTGACTCAATAATTGCTACGATAGGCTGATAATTTGATTCCACGTTGTTCAGGGCAACCTTGATCATGGTTTAAAGTTTCGTTTCGTGCCGGACTGCACGGACGATACTTACCGTTCCGCTGGCGATCCGAAATCGGCACAGAAGTCATCGTGATTTCGTGCGTGCGTCACGTGACGACGGGCGGAGGTGACAACAGAGGGAATACTTCAGCACCGGAGGAAGAAACGCCATCCGCGTGGCCCGTCGTTGCGTCGCATGTGCCACCGGAGGCTTCGTGAGACTCCTCCGGCGCCGCCGGAAGAGTCGCCGGACTCCTTCGGCACCGATGGAAGCTCCGTTGGACGACGCCTGATTGTCGGCTGCACGCGCAACCTCCGCCTGCACTAGGGCTCGCGAGCGCGACTTATATGTGAGGAAATGTTTTATAAACATTTCCTCACATAAATATTTATCTCAATAAAATATTTAAAAATATATTTAAAATTAAATAATTTTTATTAATTAATTTTCTAAAAATTATTGTTAATGTTTTAAATATTATTTGATTTTTTTTAAAAAAATTAAAAATCTAAAAAAATTTCTAAAATATCAAATTTATATTTTGATATATTTTTTATTATTTTATATATTTATTATTTTATTATTTAATAAATATTTTGATATTTTTTATTATTTTTAATATATATTATTTAAATTTATAATTAATTAAATGAATAAATAATTACTTTATATAATTATTATATGTAAAGTAGCATTTTATGTTAATTTATATATTTATTATTGATAATATTTTTTATCTTAGAATAAATTTAAAATTTAGATTCATAAATATTACGATATTAAACTTTTTTACTTTTAGGATTTTTACTTCATAACATATAAAGTTTTGACATTAGTAACTTAGTAAGGTAACATATTTTGATGTATCAATTTTAATTCGAGTCATTGATAGATCAATTTTCTTTATAGAAAATTATATTTAATTTTTTATAACGATATTAAGTTGTTCAATAATTGAGAATTTATATAAAATTAATATATAAATTATTTTTAAATTATACACAATAAATATATTTATATCGACACGGCACGATACGATACCGAAACCGTATCGTTCCAGTCTAAAACCAAAACCTCGGCACGGGTTAAGATTTTAAACCTTGACCTTGATATCTTCTTTAGCTTGAAGAAGCTCCCCATATAGAAACCCCATCGATGGCTTTCTATCTCCATCTGCTAATCGAAGAACTCTAACCAAAGGAGCAAATATTTTCAAACAAAGTGTCACACCATTCCAAAAACTCATACTCATCACAGTAGAGTAAGCCAATTTTCCTTTATTTGTCTTTGACCATTTATATGTTTCCCACATATCACTTGTAAACATGACCCTTAAACTTGCTTTTTTTCAATCAAACTTTGCAATGTGAGAAAATTTGATGCAAACCTGGTAACTCCTGGCCGGACTATATCTCATTTCTTCGTGAAACTTCTCATCAATGACAAAGTCTTATGGTGAGCATAAATGAAAATAGTAAAAGATTTGGATTGATCAATAACCTTTTTAAATCGTGGAAGTTTGTTAATACTTTCAAGAATGAGATTAATAGTGTGAGTTGCACATGAACTCCAAAAGATACTAGGTCACTTTTCTTTCATCAATTTAGTTGCAGCCATATTGTTGGTGATATTGTCTGTTACAATTTGAATAATATTATGAGCTGCTACTTGTTCAACACACTTGTCAACATACTCAAAAATAAGTTCAGCTGTATGTGCCTCATCTGAATACTTCTTGGACTCTAAAAATGTAGTACCTTCCTTGCAATTAACACACATTTTTAAGATATACTTCTTTTTCTATCACTCTATGCATCTGTCATGATCGAGCATCCATTCTTTGTCCATTCTTTTTCATGTTTCTTCAGTAGTTGTTTTGTTCTTTCAACTTCGGCTTTTAACAGTGGTTCCCTTAGTTGATATTGAGTTGGAGGCTTAAATCCTGGTCCAAATTGACCTACTACTTCCATTAGTTGCTTGAAGCTATCATTATCAACGACATTGAATGGGATTCCATTTTCATAAACCTATCTCCCAACATATTGTTGAACTTGTTGAGTTCTCTCCTTGAAAAGATCTCATTTATATTTTTTTGGCGAAGCACTTTACTCCCACTTGAACTTACATTTTTTAGAGCAATTGCTGATGCAAATCTATCTATGGGGCCAAGAGGAAGAGGTTTTTTAGATGGATATATCCCTTCAATTTCAGAACCTTCTTCTTCACCAGGAGAAATAGTCACCTCTGCTCTACAACTTTGTTCTTCCATTATTTTGTTTTTCTTTCTGTTCTTCCCTTCTAAAATAGCATGTTTGCACTTATTTTTATCTTCTCGAGATGATTTTCGACAACTTGATACATTTCCAGATATATTTCCAATGTGCTCCTTAATCCTATATACTCCTCCCGATATTATTTTTCCGCACAACTTGCATTTAATTTTGTCAAGGTTCTTAGGATCAATCAACATCCCAAACTCCCATCTAATATCATTTGACTTTCTTCTAAGAATCCCGAATTCAGGTTGAGTAACTGATGCTGTCGAAGATGAATTACTTGCCATTGTAGAGAAAAATAACCTGAAAAATGATTTAAAAACAAATTTAAGAACTTTAGATTCATTAATAAATTATAAAAAATTAAAAAATTATATATAAAATATAAATTTTAAATATAAATTATATATAAAATATATATTTTTTTAAATTTAAATATAAATTTTTGAATAAAAATATGATTTATAATTTAAATTTTCTATTTATTTAAGGAAATGTTTAAAATTTTAAATAAATTTAAATAATAAATATAAATAATAAAATTAAAAAAAACAGCGCCGGCGCAGGCTGCTGTCGGCACCGCCGGACACGTCGTCGGAGACTTCCAGCGGTGCCGGTAGCGTCGCCGGAGACTTCCGGCTGCGCCAGACGCATCGCCGGAAGACTCCTGCGACGCTTCCGGCGCCGCCGGAAGCGTAAAAAAATCTAAACAGTAAATACATACCTGTTGCGTGCGATACCAGAGGAGGCAGCGGCGAGCGATTCCGGAGGAGGCGAGGGCGATTCCGGAGGTGTCGGGAGGTGGCAGATGAATCGACAACAGGTTTAGGGCTTTAAAAAAAAGGAAAGAAATCACATTCCCGCAAAACACGCGATGCACGCCTGCGTCGCGTCGCACCGCCTAGGCGCCGCACAGGCCGCCTAGTCGGCCCCTCCGCCTAGCCTGGCCGCGAACTTGGTGTTCGCGGAGGCCGGTGGGCATCGAGCGGCTAGGCGGCGTCTAGGTGCCCGCCTAGCCCGCGTTTTCGAACGCTGGTTTTGATCCATTTGAAAATATATCAAATGCTTATACTATGTGGTTTGTTATACTTGTGAATTATAATTTGCTACCATGGAAAATGATGAAGCCATCATATTTGAGTATGTCTCTTTTAATTCATGGGTCTTTATCACCTGGGAAAGAGATACATGTATACTTACGACCTTTGATCAACGAACTGAAGGAGCTATGGATGATGGGGTGGAAGCATATAATGCATCGACTGAAGTACTGAACAAGTATTTCAATTACATGCTGTTGTGATGTGAACCATTCATGACTTTCCAACATATGAAACAGTATCTGGATGGAGCACAAACGGTTATAAAGCATGTCCATTATGTGCAGCTAAAACTAAATCTAAAAAATTACGGAGTAAAATATGTTACACATGCCACCGTCAATTCTTGAATGTGCATCGCCTATAACATAGAAATAAAAATTTCAATGGAAAGGTTGAACAAGAAGGACCGCCACGAATATTTAGTGGTTATAAGATTTTATCACAGTTAGATACATTACCCCAAGTGATATTCAGTAAGCATCCTACATTAAGTAAAAGGTGATAGCGATCTTTTAATGATACAAATTGGGTAAAGAAGTCTATATTTTTTGAGTTAAAGTATTTGTCTAATTTAAAGTTAAGACACAATTTAGATGTGATGTGCATTGAAAAAAATATCTGTGATGCTTTGGTTGACATTTTATTTAATATAGATGGAAAGTCAAAGGATACATTTAAAGCAAGGTTAAACTTACAAGATATGGAGATTAGAAGTGAATTGCATTTAAAGAAAGTTGGAGACAAATTTAATTAACCATACTCAAGTTACACATTAACATTGGAAGAAAGACTTGAATTTTGTTAATTTCTAAAATCCGTGAAATTTCCTGATGGATATACTGCCAATATATCTAGAAATGTGAATGCAGATGATGGAAAGTTACATGGATTAAACACATGATTGTCATGTCTTGTTGTAAAGAATACTTCTAGTAGTTGTACGAAATTCTTCCCAAAAGATATATGCGACTCTCTAATTGAATTATGTGATTTTTTTAAAAAAAATAACTACAAGATCTTTACACTTGATGGACTTAGGTAAAATGGAGGAGGAAATAGTCTTAATATTATGTAAGATGGAACGAATATTTCCTCTGGCAATTTTTGACCTTATGGTTCATTTAGCAGTTTATTTACCTCGTGAAGCCATGTTAGTTGGACCTATTTTGTCATGATGGTTGTATCCCTTTGAAAGATATTTGGGCACACTAAAAAAATATGTTCGTAATAAAGCAAGACCCGAAGCATCTATTGTAGAGGGGTATCTTGTAAATGAGGCATTGACTTTCAGTTCTTTATATATAAGTCAAATTGAGATAGGATTTAGTAGGACAGAATGAAACAAAGATGTTCAACTAGTGACATGCAATTTAAGTGTTTTCTCACAACAAGCAAGGGTGTTTGGCAACCAACGTAATTTGAAATTGCCTTTGACATTGTATAAGAAAGCACATTGGTATGTTCTCAACATTTGTAAAGAACTTGAACAATATAGAAAGTAAGTTTTTTTACATTGTGTAATTTTATTGTATATTTTATTATAAAAGTGTAATTTAAATATCCATTTATGCAACGAACATCTTTAACTTTTGTATATAAAGTTCATTCAAATCAGTTTCTCCAATATCGTGAGAGAGATTTTCCACAGTGATTTAGGAATAAAATAATAAAGTTAAAGAATTTAACAAATTCAAACATCGCAAATGAGTTGTATTATTTAGCAAGAGGACTTGATGTTGAAGCTCAACTGTATGAAGCCTGCATTGTAAATGGTATTCGATACCATACTAGGTCTTGTGATTCTCGCAGAACTACTCAGAATAGTGGGGTTAGCGTACCATCATCTAATGATGGTGACTGTTCCGGAAGGAGTCGACGACGATGGCCAGTCACTGGAGTTCTGCCCCCGTGGAGGTTGCTGCTGCGGGAAGGAACTTGGGGTCCTACAGGGTTGACACGAGCGTTAGGGGACACGCCGACAGGGGTCCGGCGGAGTCCACTCCGATGCTCAAGTCAGTATCTGTTCGAGAAGTAGAGGTGCTCTCGGGGGTTAACCTCCCGGGGTGCTCCCGGGAGGGGTCTTCGAACTACCTTTCCTGGACGCATTCCCTGAGGGGAGCCTCGGGCCCCAGGAAGGGAAGTCGCTTCGGTCATGTCGTGCCCCGCGACTTTCTTCATCCCTCATGCCGAGCACGGGCTATTCAATCCTATCACAAGTCTCTTCCTTCAAGTCTGATCGAAGGAAGTGTGACTGACTGATCGGACTAGTGCAGAGATGAAGAAGCCGCGGGTCTTCGCCCTCCCTACTACCCCTGTAGTTATAGGGGGTCTCTGTATGTAACTTTTATTTCGAGTTCCAAGAAATCCCCCTTAATGGTCTTGTCCTTTTTCAAAAGGCTACTCCGACTCTAGACGACTGTGATGACGTCTGTCTCTTCGTCATAAAGGCGCATGGTTCTTTTATGAGGGCGATGGGGCGCCCTATCGAATACCTTATTGCCATGTGACCCAACGACCATCTCCACGAGCTTTTACGAACGTGCGTTGTCTTGGCCGGCTCGCGACAAGCGACTGCCTGTGTGCGGTGGTTTCTTGCTTTCCATGTGTCTCCTTCCCCTTGCGTCCAGGAAGGAGACTGCCTGAGTATAAGAGGGGAAGGTGCAGATGTTACGCCTACTTCCAACTCGCCGGCTGGGTGCACTTTGTCTTCCTCTCTTGTAAAGCCTCTTTTGCGCGTGAGTAGTTTTTCTCCTTCCTGTCTTCTTTCTTAGAGATCATGGAAATGTTGATGCAATCCGACCCTGATTGTTGTTTTGGTGTTTGACACGGATTTAAGTTTGATTCAAGTTTGGTTGAATTCGGATTAAGTCCATGTGGATCGGGAGATCGCACATTGGCATGTGAAAAGTCCTAGCTTGGAGGGCTAGGTGTGAAAAGTCCTAACTTGGAAGGTTAGGTGTGAAAAGTCCTCACTTGGAGGGTTAGGTGTGAAAAGTCCTAACTTGGAGGGTTAGGTGTGAAAAAGTCCTAGCTTTGAAGGCTAGGTGTGAAAAAGTCCTAGCTTGGAGGGCCAGATGTGAAAAGTCCTATCTTGGAGGGCTAGGTGTGAAAAGTCCTAACATGGAGGGTTATGTTGGCTGAAATCCTGGCTTGGAGGGTCAGGTCATAGCTTGGAGGGCTAGATTGGATTAAATCCTGACTTGGAGGGCCAGGTCCTAGCTTAGAGGGCTAGGTCGGATTAAATTCTGGCTTGGAGGGTCAGGTCCTAGCTTGGAGGGCTAGGTTGGATGAAATCCTGGCTTGGAGGGTCAGGTCCTAGCTTGGAGGGCTAGGTCGGATTAAATTCTGGCTTGGAGGGTCAGGTCCTAGCTTGGAGGGCTAGGTTGGATGAAATCCTAGCTTTGAGGGTCAGGTCCTAGCTTGGAGAGCTAGGTTGAATGAAACCCTGGCTTGGAGGGTCAGGTCCTAGCTTAGAGGGCTAGGTTAAAGTCCCGGTGAGTGAAACTAGGCACGGTGTCTTGGTCCGGGGGACTAAGAACAAGTCAGAGAAGGGATGGAAGCTTGTTCTCGTGACTTAGAGTGGATTTGACCTTGCCTGGATCAGTCTGGTGACCGATTAGGGAAGTTGGCACGAAGTTCCCTCGTGGATCGGTCTGGTGACCGATCCAGCTATGTCCGATCAGTCTGGTGACCGATCAGGGAGCATACAGTGAGATTAGAAGCCTACTGATCGGCTCCTGATCGGTCTGGTGACCAATCAGGGATACTATTCAGATAGTTCTGGTGAACGATCAAATGTCACGAGCTCCTCACTACGACCAATCAGGCTGGAGCCTGATCGGTCAGGAGGTGTCCTGATCGGTCCCCAGACCGATCAGGCCACACCCTGATCGGTACCCAGACCGATCAGGCCACATCCTGATTGGTCTGGGGACCGATCAGGTGTGTGCAGCAGACTGCTGGATAGGTCTGGGGACCGATCAGGTGTGTGTAGCAGACTGCTGGATAGGTCTAGTGACTGATCTGAGTCCTTCCTGATCGGTCTGGGGATCGATCAGAAGGTAAACTTTAATTCAAATAAGCAGTCAGAAGCTCTGATCGCGACTGTTTTCTTTGCCGATTCTCTGATACATTGTTGATTTCATTTGTTATGTTTTGCTAAGCTTCTGTTGAAGTGTGCAGGCTTTACAGGGATGGTTCAAACATTGGAGCAGGGTCAATGGAAGACTTTCCTTTGAGCAGATTTGGCTGTTTCTCCTTCTCAGGTTTCAACGGGCAACTGGCGCAGCTGGCGACTGACGGAGGCTCAGCTGGAGAGGAGGTCTTCAGTGGACTGAGTGCTCAGGGAGGTCAGTGGGTTAAGGCTGGCTCAGTGGATGCTGATGAAGCTTGCGATGGTGAGCAGAGCTTAAGATGAAGCTGATGCAGCGGAGCGGCAACAAGGATAGACAGAAAAACGGGTGAAGTTCTTGCAGTGGGGTTGAGCTCTCTGTGTGTTGCTTTGTGCTTGAGCGTTATTGTTACATCTTTGTGAGCGATCCTTCTTAGTCTCGTGAGCTTATCTTGTATCCTATTGAGACGCTTGTGGAGAGGTTTGTCCACCGAGAAGGAGGCGCTGTTTTATCCGGATCACCGGGGCTTGATCTGCCGACGATCAAGGGATCGCCCACCTCACGGGCATGCCAAGGAGTAGGGGCAAGTTATCCCCGAACCTTGTACATCGCAGTGTTAGCGTTTGTTTGGTTTGTTCTTTCTTCTCTGTATTGCTTTCTGCTGTTTTGTTTCTGCTGCTAATCTGATCGCAGAAAGAAAAGCTCAAGAGGGGAGTAATTTCGAGTGGTTGGCTATATTCACCCCCCCTCTCTTGCCATCCAAGTACCAACAAGTGGTATCAGAGCTTAGGGCTCTGTTCAAGCGGCTTAACATCCGAGAGCTTACAACAACGATGGCTTTAAGAGAAGGGTTTCGCACCAGCCGACCTCCACTCTTCGACGGCACTGATTTTTCATATTGGAGGGCGAAGATGGAGTTTTACCTCAAAACCAACCTTAACATGTGGTGTGCTGTCAAGGAAGATTTTTCCACTCCAAAAGACGCTGAGGGAAAATATCTAGAGTTCTCATGTTGGTCGGCTGAGCATATCCGGAAAGGTGAAGCCGATGCGAAAGTGGTGGTAACTTTGCAATGCGGGTTGACCAAGGACCAACTAATCTAGGTTGGTCCCTTCACAAATGCTAAAGACCTATGGAGCAAGATCATTGAGCTCCATGAAGGCACTCATGAAACCCGAACAGCCAAAAAGGACCTCCTTCTCAGCCAACATCAAAACCTTTTCATGGAAGAAAACGAAAGGGTAAGTGAACTCCATGGAAGATTCAAAGAGATCCTCAACGGCTTGCACTCCATCAATGAAAAGGTGGAAAATCGAGATCTTGTAAGGTATGTCCTTAAATCATTTCCTAGGAATATCTTGTGGACATCCATGGTGGATGTCTATAAGGTTTCCAAGGATCTTTCTTCTGTTAAGTTAGAAGATCTATTTTGTAAAATGGAACTACATGAAATCTCTAACCAAAGCCCAAAGAAGAAAGGGTTGGCTTTAGTGGCAGGTGACAAAAAGAAGAAAATGGAGAAGGAGAAGACCTACTGTCATGTGGCTCTAGTGGCATTAGAAGAGTCATCCAAGGAGAGTGGAGACGAATCAAGCTCCTCAACCGCGCCTTCATCATCTTCGGATGATGAAGAGGTAATCTCTCCCGAGCTAGATAAGTGATATAGAACAATAACTTGCTTGATAAACATGCTCAAAAAGTCTAAGAACAAGATCAAATCTTTGAAATTGGAAGTAGAACATTTAAAAACCTCTAAGGATGAGGTAATTGATGACTTGCATGTTAAGATCCTTGAAAATGAAAATAAGGACTTAAAGAGCGAAGTTGAAAATCTCAAGAATATTCTTGAGAAATTCTCAACTAGCTCCAAAACCTTAGACATGATACTAAACTCCCTAAGGGCGATTTACAACAAGGCCGGTATAGGTTACCGACTTAAAGAACCTAGTATCATGTCACTAATGTCTAGAACACATTTTGAATCATCAAAAAATTCTAAGGTTCAAAATGCCAAAAAGAAAATGACTAAGGCATGGATGCCAAAGTCTTTCATTGAAAGTTCATTAGGTCCCAAAATTTGGGTACCTAGAACCTCTATCTTTAGAATTGTATAAGCATTGTTTAAGGGGGAGCATCTATCAACATGGGTTGTTGATAACGAGTACTCCAAATCTATGATCAGGGAAAATTATTATCCACATGGTTAGCTTTGGAGAATTCAAATTAGATAATTTGATTTTCATTGCTTTAATTCTTATAACAATGTAATCCTTTGACTAGTGATTTTTATGGAATTCATGTGCCAAAGTACTTAATCATGCTTAATTACAATTTACTTTAGTATTAAAATTCTTCCATGATCAAGTTTGCTTTCAAAACAAAGAAGAAACTGTCTAGTTCAAATAGCAATACATGTTCATGGTTGGAAAATTTCTGTTTGAAAATTTCTGGTTGAGATCATGAAGAGTATAGCTAAGGATTGGATGCATTTACATCAACTGTATTTCCTGTGCTATGTATGCCATGCTTAACTTTTAGTTTACTTGGAAAGAAAATAGTTATGATTTGTTTCTAGTAACTAGGAATGAGGATTATGGGGTTGAGTAGTTGGAGTGAGCATGTTATAAACATTCATTAAACTGATCAGAATTTAGAACTTGATCATAGCTTGATACTAACTTGATGCAAGCATGTTTTGGAATTTAATCATATATTGGTGTTAATTTGATTCAAGCAAGCCAAAATTTTCTTGTATAACTTTGGTTAAGAACAGCATGTCAACCTAGTCTATTATGGTTCAAAAGTTAGTACTCAAATTCCATGACTGGTTTGTTTTCCCACTGATCATGCTTTGATACAAAGCTGTGTTTGTTTGGTTTAAGGTCTTGAAACTTGATGGGAATAAACCTAAGTTAAGGGACACTAATCATGATGTTTATTCTGGTTAAAGAAACATGAATGTTGTTTAGTGGAACACTGTTAGGAGTTAAATTTGATTGTATTAGGGTTTAGAGTTGAAACAAACTCGTTTCTGAAGATGATCAGTTTCAGAAACCATTCTGTATCAGACCTGATCGGTCCACCGACTGATCAGGGGTCCTTCTAATCGGTCTGGTGACCGATCAGACCAATTCTGATCAAGGAACTCCCAAATTGTTCCAAAGCGATCCAAAACCTCCTCAAACCAATCTCTTTTCATCAAATTGTATCAAATTGTTGATCATTTTGATACAAACACATCTGATACAAACCAATTATAGTTGGAACAAAACCTAATATTAATTTAATACAAACCTATGTTGGAATGTTCAAATTCATAAGAAAGGGTTTGTTGAGTCATGACTCTTGTTCTTAATGTCGTGTTTCGGAAATTTTTCTGAAATGACGAATATCAATAGAGTCTACATCCCTATTGTGGAATGCCAATTGTTAATGTAGTCTGATCAGGAACGTATCAGAGTTTCAGAAATTTTTCTGAAATCTGATCGCTCCCCAGACTAACAAGAAATATTTCTGTATCAAATAATCGACGAACCTGATCTGTCACGGAGACCAATCAGGATTATGTGTCCGATATAGCTGCATTCCTTACTTGTCATATGAAACATATACATGTTTGACCATGATATATTTCTGTATATGTTTTCATGTGCAATTCACACTTATTGCCGTACGATGCATATACATTGTTGCCATGATACATTCATGGTATATGCCTTTCATATGTAATTCAAAAGTTTACCTTTGATTATTTTGGATTTGGGGAGAGACCCGTGTTTGAGGGGGAGGTATGTTTAAACTTAATAACCATATCCTTTTCGATGTTTGACAAAGGGGGAGAGAATGGTTGATTAAGTTTAGGGTTATTGTAGGGGGAGGATTTTGATTCCCTTACGATAATTAAACTACCTTCAATTGATCATTAATGCCTAAACTTAAATCGGGATGTCAAACAACAAAAAGAGGGAGATTGTTGATGCAGTCCGACCCTGATTGTTGTTTTGGTGTTTGACACGGATTTAAGTTTGATTCATGTTTGGTTGAATTCGGATTAAGTCCAGGTGGATCGGGAGATCGCACGCTGGGATGTGAAAAGTCCTATCTTGGAGGGTTAGGTGTGAAAAGTCCAAACTTGGAGGGTTAGGTGTGAAAAAGTCCTAGCTTTGAGGGCTAGGTGTGAAAAAGTCCTAGCTTGGAGGGCTAGGTGTGAAAAGTCCTAGCTTAGAGGGCTAGGTGTGAAATGTGACGACCCGCCTTCCTTAACTTCTCTCTTCTTTTCCTTAAGGCGGGCGCCACATTCACTTAGCCTGAACTTTACCTTATTCTTAGCCGTAGGTTATAACTACTTGACTTCCCTTAACTTGCTATGAAATTTTCCCCTTTTAAAAAAAAACTTTCATTTTATTTGTTTTGCAAGGATTTGACCCCTAGACATCTTCGTTGTAAACCTAAAGCACTAACCAGCTGCTCTATACAACTTCTTTTTCAATGGTACCAGTCGACTGCTATATAGCCAGTCGACTAGTATCGGCCACAGAAACTTTCTGTGCCCGGCACCAGTCGACTGGCCTCATGGCAGTCAACTGGTGCATCGAACAGAAACTTTCTGTTCGATAGGGCAGCTGGCACGCCTGAAAACCTACATTTCAGACCTGAAAACCATCTCTAATGATCCACAAAACATATACTTTCAAGACATACAAAGACATAACTCCATTTCTATACTCTATACTAGTTTTATGAACATTTTTAGCAACTCAAAACGAATCCAATAACTTGAAATTAGAATCCTTGCGAGATTTAACAAAACTATCAAAACGTAAGCAAAATACTCTAGAGTTTGCACCAAACTTAACCTCTATACGTAGTTTAAACAAAGTCATTCATTCTACCACTTCAAAACACTAAAATACATATTCTACAAGACTTAGCCCGACGATCTCTTCCACGGTTTCGCTGCCACTGAACATCAATGCAAGTCCCGCTCGCCTCCCTAGCTTATGCTTTTTCTTTACCTTTGTCTGCAATAGAAGGAAATGCAACTAATAAGCGATTTGCTTAGTAAGTAAATCCTAATTCACAAATCCATGCGATCAATGATAAACATGCTCTTTTCAAATAATGCTTGCTTCAAAACACATGCACTTTGAAATACTTACACATGGAAACTTTCATATACTTATCATGCACAATCATGCTTGAAAACATTTACTAGCACTAAAACATTGGCAAATCTAACATGCTCATAATTTCTTTTGAGACTTGCTACTTATGCATTTTCATACTTTAACCCACTAACTTCCTTGCTCTTGCTCTTTAACATGCTTGTAACATAACAATGTCAACATACATAGCAAAACATATGCTTAAACTGAAAACACTTACATATACTCATATACTTCAAAATAATAATCAACTTTCTCAGGCCTTAACACTGTACCTGGTATCAGTGTACCAATGCGCGCATCCCTAATAGGTTTCGGGGTAGCTAGCCATCGCACCCTATTAGAGCTTCTTTCTTATTTTCTGTGGGCCTCTCATTTGCCCGGTACATGTCACTTTACAAAAAGTAAAATACTTTCTTACTCATAATGCTTGTATTTATCAAGCTAACTTTCTTTTTCATAAATCTTGCACTATAAACCTTTACCTTTTCTTACTTGGAACTTTCATCGAGCACCTTGCGTGCCCTTAATCCCAAAACTCATTTTTGGGACTTTCTTACTCATAATGCTTGTATTTATCAAGCTAACTATCTTTTTCTTAAATCTTGCACTATAAACCTTTACCTTTTCTTACTTGGAACTTTCATCGAGCACCTTGCGTGCCCTTAACCCAAAACTCATTTTTGGGACTTTTCAAGAATTTAGTCTTATCATACTTAGGTCACACAACCAAAACTTAATCAAAACCAAGTTCTAAGTTAATAAACATGTTCTCTTTATAAACTTAAGACACGCAATTAGCATAAACTTAAAACATGCACTTAGATCATAAAATCAAGGTTCTACATAGGAAACGACATAACGGAAACTACTTCTATTGCAGGTGAGTGATCTACTTACACTTTTCTTGAAGAAACTCACTAAGTATCTCGAAATTCCTAGTGTAGGGTTCTTTTCCTCTTCCTTTGCAAGAAAACTCCACTTCTTGGCCCAAGGGAAGAAGCCCTAGGTTTTCTACTTCAAGAGGAAGAAGAAGGAGGAGAAAACTCTCCTTTTCTTCCCTATTTTTCGCAGCCTCCCACCCTGCTCGCGCGGCCTCCTCCAAGCCCTAATGGGGTCTTAACTCAACTTAAGTGGAAGTTTAAATACCTCTTCATGAAATGGGCTAAATCAACTATAATATTATTTCGTTTCATCATTTTCTGTGCTTGATACCCTAGCCCAGCTGGTTACTTGGACTTGCTTAAGTATTTGCTTCTCGCATGGTCGCGAGATCGATCCCCACTCGCCCCTTTAATTTTTTTCTTTTTATTTTAATCCGAAAAAATGCTATAAAATTCTGAAAAATCTCTAATAATCCAGAAAATTATTGGGTGTTACATGAAAAGTCCTAACTTGGAGCGTTAGGTTGGATGAAATCCTGGCTAAGAGGGTCAGGTCCTAGCTTGGAGTGCTAGGTTGGATGAAATCCTGGCTTGGAGAGTCAGGTCCTAGCTTGGAGGGCTAGGTTGGATGAAATCCTGTCTTGGAGGGTCTCGTCCTAGCTTGGAGGGCTAGGTTGGATGAAATCCTGGCTTGGAGGGTCAGGTCGTAGCTTGGAGGGCTAGGTTGGATGAAATCCTGGCTTGGAGGGTCAGGTCCTAGCTTGGAGAGCTAGGTTATAAGAAACCCTGGCTTGGAGGGTCAGGTCATAGCTTGGAGGGCTAGGTTGAAGTCCCAGTGAGTGAAACTGGGCACGGTGTCTTGGTCCTGTGGACTAAGAACAAGTTAGAGAAGGGCTGGAAGCTTGTTCTCGTGACTTAGAGTGGATTTGACCTTGTCTGGATCGTTCTAGTGATCGATCAGGGAAGTTGGCACGAAGTTCCCTCGTGGATAGGTCTGGTGACCGATCCAGCTATGCCTGATCGATTTGGTGACCGATCAGGGAGCATACAGTGAGATTGGAAGCCTACTGATCGGCTCCTGATCGGTCTGGTGACCGATCAGGGATACTATTCAGATCGTTCTGGTGAACGATCAAATGTCGCGAGCTCCTCACTACGACCAATCAGGCTAGAGCCTGATCGGTCAGGAGGTGTCCTGATCGATCCCCAGATCGATCAGGCCACACCCTGATCGATCTGGTGACCGATCAGGTCACACCCTGATCGGTCCAGTGACCGATCAGGCCACACCCTGATCGGTCTGGTGACCGATATGGCCACATCCTGATTGGTCTGGGGACCGATCAGGTGTGTGCAGCAGACTACTGGATAGGTCTGGGGACCGATCAGGTGTGTGCAGCAGACTGCTGGATAGGTTTGGTGACCGATCAGGGTCCTTCCTGATCGGTCTGGGGACCGATCAGAAGGTGAACTTTAATTCAAATATGCTGTCAGAAGCCCTGATCGCGACTGTTTTCTCTGCTGATTTTCTGATACATTGCTGATTTCATTTGATATGTTTTGCTAAGTTTCTGTTGAAGTGTGCAGGCTTTACAGGGATGGTCAAACATTGGAGGATGGTCAATGGAGGACTTTCCTTTGAGCAGGTTTGGCTGTTTCTCCTTCCTAGGTTTCAACGGGCAACTGGCGCAGCTGGCGACTGACGGAGGCTCAGTTGGAGAGGTGGTCTTCAGTGGACTGAGTGCTTAGGGAGGTCAGTGGGTTCAGGATGGCTCAGTGGATGCTGATGAAGCTTGCGATGGTGCGCAGAGCTTAAGTTGAAGCTGATGCAGAGGAGCGGCAACAAGGATAGACAGAAAAACGGGTGAAGTTTTTGCTGTGGGGTTGAGCTCTCTGTGTGTTGCTTTGTGCTTGAGCGTTATTGTTACATCTTTGTGAGCGATCCTTCTTAGTCTTGTGAGCTTATTTTGTATTATATTGAGACGCTTGTGGAGAGGTTTCTCCACCGAGAAGGAGGTGCTATTTTATCCGGGTCACCGGGGCTTGATCTGCCGACGATCAAGGGATCACCCACCTCACGGGCACGCCAAGGAGTAGGGGCAATTTATCCCCGAACCTTGTACATCGCGGTGTTAGCGTTTGTTTGGTTTGTTCTTCCTTCTCTGTATTTCTTTCTGCTGTTTTGTTTCCGCTGCTAATCTGATCGCAAAAAGAAAAGCTCAAGAGGGGAGTAATTTCGAGTGGTTGGCTATATTCACCACCCCTTCTACCCATCCAAGTACCAACAAGTGGTATCAGAGCTTGGGGCTCTGTTCAAGCGGCTTAACATCCGAGAGCTTACAACAACGATGGCTTTAAGAGAAAGGTTTAGCACCAGCCAACCTCCACTCTTCGACGGCACTAATTTTCCATATTGGAGGTCGAAGATGGAGTTTTACCTCAAAACCAACCTCAGCATGTGGTGTGCTGTCAAGGAAGGTTTTTCCACTCCTAAAGATGCTGAGGGAAAAGATCTAGAGTTCTCATGTTGGTCGCCTGAGCAAATCCGGAAAGGTGAAGCCGATGCGAATGCGATGGTATCTTTGCAATGCGGGTTGACCAAGGACCAACTAATTAAGGTTGGTCCCTTCACAAGTGCTAAAGACCTATGAAGCAAGATCATTGAGCTCCATGAAGGCACTCATGAAACCTGAACAGCCAAAAAGGACCTCCTTCTCAGCCAACTTCAAAACCTTTTCATGGAAGAAAACGAAAGGGTAAGTGAACTCCATGGAAGATTCAAAGAGATCCTCAACGGCTTGCACTCCATCAATGAAAAGGTGGAAAATCGAGATCTTGTAAGGTATGTCCTTAAATCATTTCCTAGGAATGTCTTGTGGGCATCCATGGTGGATGCTTATAAGGTTTCCAAGGATCTTTCTTCTGTTAAGTTAGAAGATCTATTTTGTAAAATGGAACTACATGAAATCTCTAACCAAAGCCCAAAGAAGAAAGAGTTGGCTTTAGTGGCAGGTGACAAAAAGAAGAAAATAGAGGAGGAGAAGACCTACTGTCATGTGGCTCTAGTGGCCTTAGAAGAGTCTTCCAAGGAGAGTGGAGACGAATCAAGCTCCTCAACAGCGCCTTCATCATCATCGGATGATGAAGAGGTAATCTCTCCCGAGCTAGATAAGTGATATAGAACAATAGCTTGCTTGACAAACATGCTCAAAAAGTCTAAGAACAAGATCAAATCTTTGAAATTGGAAGTAGAACATTTAAAAACCTCTATGGATGAGGTAATTGATGACATGCATGTTAAGATCCTTGAAAATAAAAATAAGGATTTAAAGAGCGAAGTTGAAAATCTCAAGAATGTTCTTGAGAAATTCTCAACTAGCTCCAAAATCTTAGACATGATACTAAACTCCCAAAAGGCGGTTTACAACAAGGCCGATATAGGTTACCGACCTAAAGAACCTAGTATCATGTCACTAATGTCTAGATCACATTTTGGATCATCAAAAAATTCTAAGGTTCAAAAAGCTAAAAAGAAAATGACTAAGGCATGGATGCCAAAGTCTTTCATTGAAAGTTCATTAGGTCCCAAAATTTGGGTACCTAGAACCTCTATCTTTAGAATTGTATAAGCATTGCTTAAGGGGAGCATCTATCAACATGGGTTGTTGATAACGGGTGCTCCAAATCTATGGTCAGGGAAAATTGTTATCCACATGGTTAGCTTTGGAGAATTCAAATTAGATAATTTGATTTTCATTGCTTTAATTCTTATAACAATGTAATCCCTTGACTAGTGATTTTTATGGAATTCATGTGCCAAAGTACTTAATCATGCTTAAGTACAATTTATTTAGTATTAAAATTCTTTCATGATCAAGTTTGCTTTCAAAATAAAGAAGAAACTGTCTAGTTCAAATAGCTATACATGTTCATGGTTGGAAAATTTCTGTTTGAAAATTTCTGGTTGAGATCATGAAGAGTATAACTAAGGATTGGATGCATTTACATCAACTGTATTTCCTGTGCTATGTATGCCATGCTTATCTTTTAATTTACTTGGAAAGAAAATAGTTATGATTTGTTTCTAGTAACTGGGAATGAGGATTATGAGGTTGAGTAGTTGGGGTGAGCATGTTATAAACATACATTAAACTAATTAGAATTTAGAAATTGATCATAGCTTGATACTAACTTGATGCAAGCATGTTTTGGAATTTAATCATATATTGGTGTTAATTTGATTCAAGCAAGCCAAAATTTTCTTGTATAACTTTGGTTAAGAACAGCATGTCAACCTAGTCTATGATGGTTCAAAAGTTAGTACTCAAATTCCATGACTGGTTTGTTTTCCCACTGATCATGCTTTGATACAAAGCTGTGTTTATTTGGTTTAAGGTCTTGAAACTTGATGGGAATAAACCTATGTTAAGGGACACTAATCATGATGTTTATTCTGGTTAAAGAAACATGAATGTTGTTTAATGGAACACTGTTAGGAGTTAAATCTGATTGTATTAGGGTTTAGAGTTGAAACAAACCCCTTTATGAAGCTGATCAGTTTCAAAAACTATTCTGTATCAGACCTGATTGGTCCACCGACTGATCAGGGGTCCTTCTAATCGGTCTGGTGACTGATCAGACCAATTCTGATCAAGGAACTCCTAAATCGTTCCAAAGCGATCCAAAACCTCCTCAAACCAATCTCTTTTCATCAAATTGTATCAAATTGTTGATCATTTTGATACAAACACATCTGATACAAACCAATTATAGTTGGAACAAAACCTAATATTAATTTGATACAAACTTATGTTGGAATGTTAAAATTCATAAGGAAGGATTTGTTGAGTCATGACTCTTGTTCTTAATGTCGTGTTTCGGAAATTTTTCTAAAATGATGAATATCAATACAGTCTACATTCCTATTGTGGAATGCCAATTGTTAATGCTGTCTGATCAGGAACGTATCAGAGTTTCAGAAATTTTTCTGAAATCTGATCGCTCCCCAGACTAACAAGAAATATTTCTGTATCAAATAATCAACGAACCTGATCGATCACGGAGGCCAATCAAGATTATGTGTCCGATACAGCTGCATTCCTTACTTGTCATATGAAACATATACATGTTTGACCATGATATATTTCTGTATAT
Source organism: Boesenbergia rotunda (assembly GCA_024364735.1). Lineage (NCBI taxonomy): Eukaryota > Viridiplantae > Streptophyta > Magnoliopsida > Zingiberales > Zingiberaceae > Boesenbergia > Boesenbergia rotunda. Next base: position 195,130 of record JAGFNQ010000518.1, read on the forward strand.
GTTTTCATGTGGAATACACACTTATTGCCGTATGATGCATATACATTGTTGCCATGATACATTTATGGTATATGTCTTTCATATGCAATTCAAAAGTTTACCTTTGATTATTTTGGGTTTGGGGAGAGACCCGTGTTTGAGGGGGAGGTATGTTTAAACTTAATAACCATACCCTTTTCGATATTGGACAAAGGGGGAGAGAATGGTTGATTAAGTTTAGGGTTATTGTAGGGGGAGGATTTTGATTCCCTTACGATAATTGAACTGCCTTCAATTGATCATTAATGCCTAAACTTAAATCCGTTTGTCAAACAACAAAAATGGGGAGATTGTTGATGCAGTCCGACCCTGATTGTTGTTTTGGTGTTTGACACGGATTTAAGTTTGATTCAAGTTTGGTTGAATTCAGATTAAGACCAGGTGGATCGGGAGATCGTACGCTGACGTGTGAAAAGTCCTAGCTTGGAGGGCTAGGTGTGAAAAGTCCTAACTTGGAGGGTTAGGTGTGAAAAAGTCCTAGCTTGGAGGGCTAGGTGTGAAAAGTCCTAACTTGGAGGGTTAGGTGTGAAAAAGTCCTAGCTTGGAGGGCTAGGTGTGACAAAGTCCTAGCTTGGATGGCTAGGTGTGAAAAGTCCTAGCTTGGAGGGTTAGGTTGGATGAAATCCTGGCTTGGAGGGTCAAGTCCTAGCTTGGAGAGCTATGTTGGATGAAATCCTGGCTTGGAGGGTCAGGTCTTAGCTTGGAGCGCTAGGTTGGAGGGCCAGGTCGTAACTTGGAGGGCTAGGTTGGATGAAATCCTGGCTTGGAGGGTCAAGTCCTAGCTTGGAGGGCTAGGTTGGATGAAATCCTGGCTTGGAGGTTCAGGTCCTACCTTGGAGAGTTAGGTTGGATGAAACTCTGGCTTGCGGGGTCAGGTCCTAGCTTGGAGGGCTAGGTTGACGTCCCGGTGAGTGAAACTGGGCACGGTGTCTTGGTCCGGGGGACTAAGAACAAGTCAGAGAAGGGCTGGAAGCTTGTTCTCATGTCTTAGAGTGGATTTGACCTTGCCTGGATCGGTGTGGTCACCGATTAGGGACGTTGGCACGAAGTTCCCTCGTGGATCGGTCTGGTGATCGATCAGGGGGCATACAGTGAGATTGGAAGCCTACTGATCGGCTCCTGATCGATCTGGTGACCGATCAGGGATACTATTGATAGTTCTGGTGAACGATCAAATGTCGCGAGCTCCTCACTACGACCAATCAGGCTGGAGCCTGATCGGTCAGGAGGTGTCCTGATCGGTCCCCAGACCGATCAGACCACACCCTGATCGGTCCCCAGACCGATCAGACCACACCCTGATCGGTCCCCAGACCAATCAGGCCACATCCTGATTGGTCTGGGGACCGATCAGGTGTGTGCAGCAGACTGCTGGATAGGTCTGGGGACCGATCAAGTGTGTGTAGCAGACTGCTGGATAGGTCTGGTGACTGATCAGGGTCCTTCTTGATCGGTCTGGGGATCGATCAGAAGGTGAACTTTAATTCAAATACGCAGTCAGAAGCTCTGATCGCGACTGTTTTCTCTGCCGATTCTCTAATACATTGTTGATTTCATTTGATATGTTTTGCTAAGCTTCTGTTGAAGTGTGCAGCCTTTACAGGGATGGTTCAAACATTGGAGCAGGGTCAATGGAAGATTTCCTTTGAGCAGGTTTGGCTGTTTCTCCTTCTCAGGTTTCAACGGGCAACTGGCGCAGCTGGCGACTGACGGAGGCTCAGCTGGAGAGGAGGTCTTCAGTTGACTGAGTGCTCAGGGAGGTCAGTGGGTTCAGGCTGGCTCAGTGGATGCTGATGAAGCTTGCGATGGTCAGCAGAGCTTAAGTTGAAGCTGATGCAGAGGAGCGGCAACAAGGATAGACAGAAAAACGGGTGAAGTTCTTGCTGTGGGGTTGAGCTCTCTGTGTGTTGCTTTGTGCTTGAGCGTTATTGTTACATCTTTGTGAGCGATCCTTCTTAGTCTCGTGAGCTTATCTTGTATCCTATTGAGACGCTTGTGGAGAGGTTTCTCCATCGAGAAGGAGGCGCTGTTTTATCCGGGTCACCGGGGCTTGATCTGCCGACGATCAAGGGATCGCCCACCTCACGGGCACGCCAAGGAGTAGGGGCATGTTATCCCCGAACCTTGTACATCGCGGTGTTAGCGTTTGTTTAGTTTGTTCTTCCTTCTCTGTATTTCTTTCTGCTGTTTTGTTTCCGCTGCTAATCTGATCGCAGAAAGAAAAGCTCAAGAGGGGAGTAATTTCGAGTGGCTGGCTATATTCACCCCCCTCTCTAGCCATCCAAGTACCAACAGGAAAGCTATCGCGCAGAATGTATGAGTCCACCTCCTCGAGAGTGAGACCTGATGCCTTGCAGGCGACCACCGAGACCTATGGCATCCCAGCCGAGATGGCAATGGTCATCCCCAAAGTGGGTCAGACGCCCGTGGAGCCTCCTGCAAGCATGTTGACCTTCTTCTTAGGGCAGATGAAGTTAGGGCTCCGCTTTCCTATCCCCTTTTTTTCACGAACATAGCCTCCTATTTTGATATCCCCCTTCACCAGATGACTCCCAATGCCTTCGCCCGGATGGGAGGGGCGTATATCGTCTTCAAATTTTTTGATCTTCCTTTGACTCCTCATCTCTTTCATTCTTTCTTTGTCCTGATAGAGTTTAGAGGGGTCTTTAGTTTCGTAGCCCGACCGAGCCATAGGTTTTTAGGGGGGTTTCCTTCCTCGTATAAAGAGTGGAAGGAGAAATTCTTCTTCTTTAAGCTGTCGTCATTACCCTTCAGTCCCCTGTGCTGGATAGAGGATTTGCCGACTTCTCCTATTCTAGGAATCTTTCTCCACAGTCCGGTGTACCAGCGTGCTAAGGAGGTGCTCGCTGGTATGGAGTTTAGCGGCCCGGGGCTGGTACAGAGTGAAGAGCTCATGTACCGGGCAAGCCTCAGTCCTAAAGTGACGTGAATCAACCCTTCCCTGGGTACGTTCATCTTTTTCCTTTAATGCTTCTTGGTTCTGATTGATATTCTTTCTGTCTAGTTTGGGCATACGAAGTCATGTCCGCCAAGGTGATGGGCATGCTCATCAGATGGGAGGAGGCCAACAAGGAGGCATTGAATCCTCCTTCAGCCGCTCCTGACGCTCCAGCTGCTTTCGCCGAATCCCCTGAGGGGCCTACTGTCTCCCCCCCCCCCCCCCAGGTTTGCCTCACCCGAGAGGGTCAAGGCTATTGTTCCATCCCCGCCGGCTGAGAGCCGGGGGCCTTCCAATCAACCGCTCGGCCCTGAGGCGGATCTTTCTTCTAGGCATGGCTCTTCGCCGAAGGCTGTCCGTCCAGAGGGAATTAGCGAGGGGGCCTCTCCTCCTATTGTTTCTTCAGTAGTCCGATCTGCTGGGCGGCAGAAGAGGTGGCTCCCCAAGGGCTTGGGCCCTTCATAGAAAAAACTACGCTTTGCACGTTCCTCTCCACTTCCCTCGGTGCCTGAGGAAGCTGTTGGTGCAGGAAGCACCATATCGAATCTTGTTTTGATATTGGCAAAGGGTTCAAAGTTAAGTACTATTTGTGATCTAACGAAGTCATTGAGTGTGCAGAAAGAAGTCCTGGCGAAGGGCTACTGGGCACCTAGCGAAGGACTGCTAGGCATCGAAACCCTAAAACCTGGCGAAGGGCTGCTGGGAACCTGGCGAAGGGCTGCTAGGAGTCTAAGACCTGGCGAAGGACTGCTAGGCACCTGGCGAAGGGCTGCTGGGAATCTAAGACCTGGCGAAGGACTGCTAGGCACCTGGCGAAGGGATGCTGGGAATCTAAGACCTGGCGAAGGGCTGCTAGGCACCTGGCGAAGGACTGCTTGGTACCGAAGACCTGGCGAAGGAATGCTGGGCAAAAGTCCAACCGGAGGAGCCGGTTGGCGAAACGTAAACTCTCCTGAGAGGAGTAGGTGAGGACACATTCCCCGTCGAGGGAACAGTAGGCGTCGATTCGACCTAGGGTTCCATTTGGGAGACTCGAAGTAAGAACCAAGACATCTACGGCTGTAAAAACTTATCTAAACTCTTGCTTTGCTGTTTTGAACTAACCTTGCATGCAGGACCGAAGGAATGTGTTTCTGTAGCTCAAAACGCTCCAAAGGAGAGGGGCAGAGAGCTGGGCAGGGCGCCCCGGAGATCCCGGGCGCCCCCAAGGTCAAGGCAAAACAAGGAAGCAAAGAACCGCTTCGAAAGCTTACTGGGCCAGGCGCCCTGATGGTCCCGGGCGCTCTGATGGTCCCGGGCGCCCTGGATGTCTCGGGCGCCCTGATGGTCCCGGGCGCTCTGATAAAATAGGTAAGGATACCTTGTCTTGTCACTTAGAACTGGGTGAGATGTCTAGGACTTAATAATGTAGTTCAATTCTTTTCTTTTTCAAAATCATCTCAAGTGTTTTCCGAAATTAATTCTAAATGTTTTCCACTCAACATTTTTCAAAAATTAAATTTCATTTGTTTTCAAAATTAACTTATCAAACCAAGTCTTGATTGAATTAATACTAAGACCTAGGACTTGATTGGGTCAATTATTGGTAGAACCAAGTCAACATAGTCTAACCTTGTCAATACTGAAGACCCTTCAAGCACTTAGACAAAGTCAGACGAGTCGGATACAAGAGGAGTTCTTTTTTTAATATTTTTTGAAAAATTTAGATATTTAGTATCATCTCAAAATAAGGTTTTCAAAAATTTGATTCAAAAAGCCCTCGTATATTACTGTCTCTTTGAAAAATTATTATCATTTCAAAATATCTTAAATTTGATTAAAAAACCTTCGTATATTACTATCTCTTTGAAAAATTATTATCATTTCAAAATATCTTTGAAAAATTATCATCATTTCAAAATGTTCTATCATTCCAAATTGTGTTGAAAATTAATATACTGTTATTCAAAACTATTCTTTTGATTTTAATAAACTCTAAAGACACCGAGGAAGGTCCACTTCATGATCTACAAGGACTCCTAGGATGTGTCAAATTTAGGGGGAGTTTGAGTCGAAAGAAGAATTTTTGAAATATTTTTTTGGTAATTATTTGTTTTGAATAATTCCTTTAATCTGAACTAAACCCTAAGACTCAGAGGAGGATTAACTTGTGATCAACAAGCCTCCTAGGACTGTGTCAGGTTTAGGGAGAGTTCAAATTAAAAGAAGAAGTTTAAAAATTCTATGTTTTCAAACTATCACTCATGTTTTTCGAAAACTATGCTATCATTTCAAAATATGTCTTTCAATTATTCATTTTTTTTAAATGTTAATACTTCAAAGTTCATTTTAAGAATTGTGCTTGATTCCCTTTTGATTTTGACAAACCCTAAAGACACAAAGGAAGTCTACTTCATGATCTACAAGGACTCCTAGGAAGTGTCAAATTTAAGGGGAGTCTAAATCGAAAGAAATTATTTCTGACAATTATTTTTCAAAATTATTAGATAATTCTTATAATTTGAATCAAACCTCAAAACTCAGAGGAAGATCGCTTATAGTCAACAAGCTTCCTAAGACTGGGTCAAGGTTAGGGGGAGATCAAATTAAAAGAATTATTGAGCATTTTTAAAATTATATATTTTCATGCACTACATTTTCAAAATCCTGTTGAAAGTACAAGTAATTTATCTTTCAAAATACTATTTTTCAAAACTTTTGTGGCTTATAAAATTGTTTTGAAATACTCTTTGAAATTATATTTACTTGAGTTTGGAGAATTTCCAGGACACTTAAGGAAATGACCTTGTAGTTAACAAGGTTTCCTAGGATTGTGTCAGACTGGAAAAGAAATCAAGTCAAGTAAAGTATTCTGTTTTCAAAATATCATTGTTCAAAAGCACTTATTAGTACTTATATTTGTCAAAAATGCATAACATCCTTCAAAAGTACTAATACTATTTCAAAGCACTAATGTTTACAAAGTACGAATATTTTTTTAAAAGTGCAATACTAAACATGTTTCAAAGAACAATTTTTTCAATCTTTTTGCAAAGTGAAAATGTGTTTCAAATTTTCTTTTGCATAACATTTTTTTAGTATTCTTCCAAATGTACTATTTGTTAAATAAAAATATTTTTATGAGAGCAATCTTTCGAAAAATCTTTTCTAAATGAAAGTTTTTCTAAGACAATAGTGTTCTAAGTGTTGGACCTTGGATGGCTAGAGAGGGGGGGGGGAGTGAATGTAGCCAGACACTTGAAGTTTCAGCGCTTTTGAAGTTTCTGCGACTCAAAGGTTTAGTAGCACAGCGGAAGCAATAAAACAGAGTATGCAGTAAACTAAACCCTAAGTTAATCACAAGAACAAGAACGCTAACAAGAGGATTTACAAGGTTCAGGGATAACTTGCCCCTACTCCTTGGCGTGCCCGTAAGGTGGGGGATCCCTTGATCATCGGCAGATCAAGCCCCGAAAAAATCCGGATACTAAGCAACCTCCTACTCAGTGGAGTAACCTCTCCACAGCGTTTTAACTGTTGGTGCCCCAGTTGGTTTTGATGTGATCAACCAAGTTAGGTTAGGTCCTGTTGGTTTTAATCCCTCTGCTAAGTGTGCAGGAGCTTAGGTACGGAGGAAGTCGAGTGTAAGACGTAGCGGACGAGAAGGATTGTGCGTGGAAGTGAGCCGACGGGCTCGGTACAATCCGAGGGACGCGGATGCTGCGGAAGAGTACACCGGTGGAGCGAGAAGGACGTGCGCGGTGTCCGAGGGACGAGAAGCCGGGAGGAAGGACGCTCGAGGGACGAAAGGCCGGAGTCGGGTTCGGGTGAGCCTAACTCCGGTTGGCCGGAAATCACCCAGAAGACGAAGAATCAAAATGACTGGTCCAAGCGCCCAAAAGAAAAGAGAAAATTATTTGGTGCCAAGAAGATTCGAACCTGTGATCCCACTGTTGGATATCTCCATACTTACCGAATGGGATAAACAGGTGATGTGAATAAGTTGATGTGAGCCGAAGATAAAGTTAATCACCTGCTGCGAATAGAAGCAAAGTTTTAATTAAACTTTATCTTCTAAAGGATAACCTTACCCTTTAATCAGATCTAATGGATGCAGTTTAATCCCATCCAAGATTAACTGTCCAGATTATATCCATGGATCAACGGCCAAGAGAAAATTCATCAAAAATCAACAATCCAGATTTATTCTCTTAGGCTATAAATAGGCTTAGAGATTTAGCTTTAGGAATCAATCATTTTATTCATTCTTGTAAAATCTCTAGCGTGCTATTTTTGTAAGGCTTCTCCGCCACAAGGAGATTTTTATTGAGCGCTCACTGCCTTGGAAGCAATGTTCTCAGTTGCGACCAAGTTCTTTTTTAAAGACGAGTGCCTCCACTTTCATAATTTTTTTTCCCCGTCTATTCACCCCCCTCTAGCCGGTCCAACCCGATCCAACATTAACAAAGATAGAGTTTTAAGCACAATGAAACACAAGAAAGATCTTACTTAGCACTTAGAACAGGCAAGAACACAAGCAGAACTTCTCCCGAGCTCCATCCAGCGACGATCTCACGCAAAAACTCCCTTCTTCGTGTCTTCTCACTGATGGACTAACCAAGCCTCTTGTTTCTTCCTCCAAGTGCTCAAGTAAAAGATGGTTGCTTCAAAGATTGTAGTTGCTTGCTCAAGAACGATGGAACAGCAGTGAACACAAGCACGCAACAAGAAGTCACAGCAAGCTCAACCAGCAGAAGTCCCTCTTGCACTTCTCCACCACGCTGCTTATGTCTTCTCCACAAGCGTCAGGTCACCACCTCACTGCAGCCTCCAGCTGCTCTCCTGCAACAACCAGCCACCACTGAGCTCTTCTGGACTCCCTGAGCTTCCCTCAGACCAACCCCAGTCAGTAGCTCCAGCCAGCGCCAGCGTCCGTTGCAACCTGAGATGGAAAACGGGCAAACCTGCTCTAAGGAAAGGCCTCCATTGACTCTCCTTGAGTGTTTGAATCCATCCCTGTCATCTGCATCTTAATCAGACCATTAGCACAGCATATCACACAGAGAATCAAAGATCAGATATTAAGCGCAAAGAAATCAGACCTGTTCAGACGTGATCAGAGCGTCTGACAGTGCAATTTGAATTAAAGTAATCGGTCACCGGACCGATCCAGGGCTTATGGATCGGTCACCAGACCGATCCAGGGCTTATGGATCGGTCACCAGACCGATCCACCGCTTTGCTGGGATTCCCAGCATTCGCGACGACACAGGCCTGATCGGTCACCAGACCGATCAGGCTGTGACCTGATCGGTCACCAGACCGATCAGGTAGCTCCCTGACCGATCAGGCTCCATCCTGATCGGTCACCCCAGTGAGAGAACTTTAATCGTGGACATCAGATCCTAGGTCTTGGATCGGTCACCGGACCGTTTAGGAACTGATCAGCGGGGGAACTCAACTCACTGTGTGCTCCCTGATCAGTCACCAGACCGATCAGGAGCAAAGCAGTGAGGAAGTTGCCTGCTCCCTGATCGGTCACCGGACCGATCAGGAGCTAAGCAATGAGGCAACTGCCTGCTCCCTGATCGGTCACCGGACCGATCAGGAGCCGGGTAGTAGATTTCCAACCTCACTGTGTTCTCCCTGATCGGTCACCAGACCGATCAGTCATCGCTGGATTGGTCACTAGACCGATCCACAAAGGAGCAGCATGCCAACTTCCCTGATCGGTCACCAAATCGATCCAGGGACTCCAACCTAGCCCTCCAAGCTAGGACTTTTCCACCTAACCCTCTAAGTTGGGACTTTTCACCTAACCCTCCAATTTAGGACTTTTTGTAGGACTGGTGCCGTCGATAGAGGGGGGGGTGAATATCGATCGTGAAAATCTTTCGAGAACTTCGTAAATCTTTCGAACTAAACAAAGCGTTAGTGCAGCGGAATAGTAAATAAAAATAAAAACAAGACAGGGACACAGTGGGATTTATTTACTTGGTTCCTGACCCCCCAGGGTCAGTACGTCCAAGGCCTATGTACTCGGCGTGAGTTCACTATTGGTCTCCTTTCCGGAATCTCGGAGGCGGAGAAAACCCGTCTTACAGTGTACAATTACAAGCACAAGTACAGAAAATTAAGTACGGAATAATAAACGCAAACTGAACAAAACAAAATTGAAGCTCGGCCGATCTGGACCTCCGAAGTGCCGCACACTTCCTCCTGGAGCCTCCCGGTCGTAGAGCATCGTCTTTAGAGCATTGTCATCAGTCAGAGTGATCAGAATGGTACTTAGCAGTTGTTGTTGAAGCAGAGGGGTCGAAGCCCCTTATATAGGCCTCCTGGGGGCGCCCTGGACGCTGGGGGCACCCCGGACGCTGGGGGCAACCCGATAAACCCGGTCAAATATTATCCCCACGTTGACCTCGCCGCAGCTGATAAAACCTTTGACCAGGGCACCCCGGACCTCCCGGGCGCCCTCATGAGGGCTTATCTGAGTTTCAGACTTGAAACTGCAAAAACAGCTTTGAACCCGGGCGCCCCGGACGCTCCGGGCGCCCCGCTTGACACCTGTTCTGCCTGCTTCACTTTACAGCCACTTTCACTCTTTGTCTTGGGCGCCCCCATCATTGGGGGTGCCCTGGATGCATGGGGGTGCCCCCAACGCCCTGCTTCATAGACTGCAACCCAGTTTTTTTGCTTGCTTTGTCTTGCAATCTTGGTACCTGCAAGATATACAAACACAAAGCATATATACATGTATTCTTAACCTTAAGGACTTGGTTCTGACTTCGGATTTGCACGAAACCCTAGGTCGAACTGGCACAAGTTCCCATCCCTGATAACTAGCCTTTCACCTACTCCTTTCAGGAGACGATTGCCACTCAGTCCTTCGGGTGGACTTTTGCTTAGCTTCTTATTCTTCCGGACCTCGAGACGCTCAAACTATGTACTCGGCGTGAGTCCACTATTGGTCTCCTTTCCGGAATTTTCGGAGGTGGAGAAAACCCGTCTTACAGTGTACAATTACAAGCACAAGTACAGAAAATTAAGTACGGAATAATAAACGCAAACTGAACAAAACAAAATTGAAGCTCGGCCGATCTGGACCTCCGAAGTGCCGCACACTTCCTCCTGGAGCCTCCCGGTCGTAGAGCATTGTCTTTAGAGCATTGACTGCTAGGCACTGGCGAAGGACTGCTAGGCAATGGCGAAGGACTTCCGGTCGTANGCTTCTGCCCCAACACTACATTGTCTACCGAGTCCTTATTCGTTGCGTCCTACCCATCACCACTAGGGACATCGCTTTGATGAGGTCATTCTACACTTTTTTTATGTATGCCTTATTCATCACCTGGATATAGACAGAGGGTTTTACATCTTTCATGTCATCACCTATGCCTCTAGTATCTCTACTCACAGGAGAGTACGCATTCCCTATTGCCACCTCCTGACCTCGATTTTTACACGTTTCGGATGCGATGTCCTTAGATGTCAGGTCACCCGGTTGACCTAACGCAACGAAATAGGACTTAGAAACTTTTCCTTGGTTGGGTTAGAAGTTAATATTAACGGGGTCTTGACCTGGAAGTGGGGTAGGGGAGCGGGACCGGTTGATGATGAGGAGGACAAGGACGTCCTAGTTGCAGAGATCAAGGCCGCATTAGATCAGGATCCACCTCAGCAAGATCCACCACCACCTCCTCCACTCTCGACAGATTAGAGATTGGATCTACTCGAGATAGAGGTTCATCATCTCGGCACTAAGTCCCACCATCTTGGGACTTAGATCTAGACTTTATGAGAGGAGTCGGCAGCCCGATACTCAGAGATGGCCGAGATGGCAGCAGAGTGACATGACGAGCATACGCAGTTGCTTCAGACTTAGCACCCCGACCCTTCTTCCTAGATTTTGCTATTTGACTCACCTGACTGTTTGACCAGATCACTTGTCATGGTCTGACTAACTTGGATCTTTTCTGTCTTACCTTAGCTCATATTAGTTCATGCTATTTGGATTACATTGTGCTTGGTATGTGCTTAGTTGAGTAGGATTTCTAATATTTGATTTTAATTTGAATTTTAATGTCGAAACTCTTATCTATCTTTTAAAAGTCTAAGTTTGATTCTGATTTTAAAGATGGGTTCAAAAACTTTATCTCAAATTTCAAAACTTTGTTTTCAAGATTTATTATTTTTCGATACTTAGTTTTACTTTGACTTTAAAACTAGCCGTTCAAAACGAGGGTCTTTTTTAGACATGGACTTAGCTTAGGCTTCACTCTAGTATGCATGCTCCTATAGATATAGAAGTCAGCATCTCACAAACACATTAGGATTAATATGTTTGACAACCTAGACTAGGTTGAGATGCTTAGGACTGTTGCCTTAGACTTAGATGCTTCAAAATTAGTGCATCAACACAAGTTCGGGACATTATAAATATAATTCAAATTAATCAAGTCAAGTATTCTGACTAACTGAGCTGATTTATGAAATACACTTGACTTGACTAACTCAAGTGAAAATTACTTTTTATTACACTCAGTAATTAGCTAAAAGGTTAGATAGGTGCCTAAAAGGAATTGACCTTATTTTTCAACATTTAAAATTATTTTCATTTTTTATATTCATGCCTGGACTCAAAATAAAGATGCCCAGACTTGACTTAGACTTAGCCTAGACTTAGACAATTCTTTTATTGCTTAAATTTACTCGCTCTAATACACTTAGCCATTTTTATTGTGAATACTTTAGTAATTTTTTCTATTCTTACCCTTATATTTTATACATGATTTTGATATATGACAAAGGGGGAGAGAAAGAAAAGAGTTCAAAGTTGTTAGAAATATTCAAGTTTTTCAAAATATTGTCAAAAGAAAAGTTTTTCAATGTTTAGTACTTTTCAAAATTGGTTAGTGTTTTTCAAAGTGTTTATCAAACTGGAAAGAAAAGTTCAAAATGGTTAAAAAAATTCAAAATTCAAAATTAAGTTGGTCGTTCAAAAACTAAGTTTTTTTTAATGCTTAGATTTTTTTTTCTTTATAACTCAACATTTTGAAAATTAATTCCTTTTCCATCTTAGTTTTTGAAAAGCACTTAGTTTTTCGAAACGAATATTCTAACAAGTTTTTTTAATAGTTTTCAAAAGTTAACTTAGTCTCTAAAACTTTTCACACATAAATAAGACTAAGTCTATTTTTGGAAGATATTTTTGTTGGAGCAATCGACCCTAAGATGGTCCGGTGTGACCATGGGTTTTGATGTTTGGGCAAAGGGTTTAAGTTAGGTTTACCCTTGTGTATTTGATATGCGTATGTTGAGTGTGCAGGTTGTACAGGTACGCATATGGACTTGACTGGACGACCTCAGTACGGTGAAGGATGGCATGGAGGCAAGCTGGAGGCTTGTGTGCGCATCTGAGGGACCTTGGAGTGCAGGGACGATGAGCTGATGGGCGCGGACTTCGAGACATACGTGAAGGGTGGCATGGATGCAAGCTGGAGGCTTGCGTGCGCATCCGAGGGACGAGGGCCGAAGATGAAGAGGGCGCGAAGGCAACAGTCGAGGCTGCGGAAGAGGAGTCAGTCGAGTCGTGAGGATTGAGTGCTGTGTGAATGTACTCGGGAAGGGATCAGCAGGGTACCAGTCGACTGCCCTGGGGGCAGTCAACTGGTAGGTGGCTGGTAAGCTGGCAGAATTCGAACGTTGGGAGTGTCAACGGTCGAATTTGGCTGGCACCAGTCGACTGCCCTGGGCAGTCGACTGGTGGCGTGATTTCCAGCCTGAGTCTATTTAAAGAGGGACTCGATCGGGCTGGGGTTTCTTGACGAAACTTGTCTTGGTTAAGGGAAAGTTAGTAGTCTTCGTGTCCAGAGCTTTGGTTGGTGTTGTGGTGAGGTTTCTCTACCCACAAGGAGCGACACGTGATAGCCGGAGGTTATCCGGGGAGTGATCCACCGACGGATTGTTGGATTAGTCACCCGGCCGGGGTGGATACCAACTAAATCGGTTTGTTAGCATTGCTTCTTTGTTATTATTGTTTTTATTTGTATTTCCGCTGCGCTAACAATCTTGTAGAGTAAAGAAAATCGACAAACCGCTATTCACCCCCCCTCTAGCAAGGCGTATCGATCCTAACAATTTTCTCTTCTATAAACACAGTTGTTAAATGATCTAGGGGAGATAACTGGTTAAGGGAGAAAGTTTTTTAAAAAATCATTTCTCTGTTAAAACTTATTTTTAGCTTAACTTTGAACTGAGTTGCCATAATCAAAAAGGGGGAGATTGTTAGTGCCGGAAGCATTAGATTGAACCTTGTTTTGATAAGTGGCAAAGGGTTTAAGTTAAGTTGGTATTTTGTACTAATGGATGTGTGAAGATTGCAGGAAAGTCCTAGGTAAGATAGACAAGAATGTTGAGGCAATCGGCCCTAGAATGATCGGGAAGATCATGGTTTTGATGTGTGTGCCAATATGTTTAAGGTTAGGCTTAGTGTTGTATTTGATATGTGTGATTGAGTTTGCAGGACTTGGAGAATCACACATGGAGAACACATCCGAGGGACGAGAGCCGAGGGAGGAGAGCTCCAAGGGCAAGCCGGGAAGTGGACCTCAAGGGCATACGTGAAGGGTGGCATGGAGGCAAGTCGAGGAAGGCTTGTGTGCGCATCCGAGGGACGATAGCCAGAGGAAGATGACTTCAAGGGGCGAGCCAAGGAAGCATACCTGAAGGCATACGTGAAGGAGAGTGTTTTGAGTGATTGTAAGTGAGTTGAGAGGCTGGGCAGTCGACTGGCCAGAGTGCAGTCGACTGCCAAAACTCACAGAAGGTTTTCAGCCTTCTACCAGTCGACTGCCCCAGGGGCAGTCGACTCGTAACCCCGAAAAACTAGTCGTTGGCTAGCATTTAAAGCTAGACCAATCGACTGCCCTCGGGGCAGTCGACTGGTGCGGGTCTGGACAGTTTGTTAAGCTGTCTTGTTCTCTTATTTAAAGGTGACTTCTTGGCACGAGTTGGGGACGGTTCTCTACTGTACCGAAGTGCTGCTAGTGCTCCATCTGATCTACTCTTCCTCTAGTCTTCATTGTGATCTTGTAAAGAGGAAGACGACAAAGTTTGTAAAGGTTTCTCCACCTTTGAAGGAGGATTTCATAGTGGAGAGTGTGCAACCGTGTGGATCCTTGGATTAGTCACCCGTCGGGTGGATAACAAGTAAAAGTACTGTGAGTTAGCATTGGATTTTATTGCTTTCATTATATTTTGTATTTGGCTAACCCTATTGTAGAGAAAAGATGAGCAATCGATCCTAATAAGTGGTATCAGAGCGCAAGGACGCCTTCAATGAACTAACTGCCAAGAAGAGCAATAATTGAAATGGTCGGCTCGCATATTCAACCGTCGAAATTCGAGGGAGAATTTTCATAGTGGAAGAAAAGAATGGAGGTATTTTTCAACACCGACTTTGATATTAAGCTAATCATGGAAAATGGTTTTGAGATACCTAGGGATCAAGAAAACAAGCTTCTTGAGAAAGTAAGGTGGAGCAAAAAGTAAAAGGATGATCACTTGGCAAACTCAAAGGCCTTACATCATCTACTTAGTGTGCTTCCCCAACAAGAAGTGACAAGGATTGGAAACTACTCTAGTGCCAAGGACCTATGGGACAAGTTGGTGGAACTTCATGAAGGCACCTCGGAGGCGAAAATGGCGAAAAGAGATCTCCTTCGGTCCCAACTCAATAGTATCAAGCTTGATAAAGGGGAGAAGGTAAAGAGTTTACATGCTAGATTTAAAGAAATTCTCATTGGGCTAACAAGTGTAGGAGAACAATTACCCAACCGAGACATCTTGATGAAAGCAATCAATGCCTTCCCAAGAACATCAACATGGAGTTCAATGGTGGATTCATACTACATCTCAAAGGATCTAGAGAAGACATCTCTAGAAGAATTTTTCTCAACCATGGAGCTTCATGAGGCTCGAGTTGGAGGAACGATCGAAGAATCATACTACAAGCCAAAGAGTATAGCCCTTGTGGCAAACAAGGGAAAGGGTAAGAAGAAGGAGGTTTCATCATCCGATTCGGAGGAATCGAGTGCTTCCATGGGTAGTAATGCGGAAGCCTATATGGTAAGAAAGGTAAGAAAAATATTTAAACAATTTTCTACTAACAAGTCTCATGGTAGGAAAGAATCAAGGAACAAACATAAATCAAGAAAGATAATTTGCTACAACTGCCAAGGAGAAGGACACATGAGAGATGAGTGCCCTCTTTTGAAAAAGAAGGAAGAAAAGAAGAAAGAGGGAAAGAAGAAATCAAAAGAGAATGAGAAGAAAGTACAAAACTTGAAGGTCACATGGGACGATCCATCGTCATCAGAGGAGGAGCATTTTGTTTCCCATTTTGCACTAATGGGAATTGATGATCTCGCATCCACGGCATCCGAATTTGAAGAAGAGAGAAGTTCGAGTGAAGATGAAGGGATCTCTACTGAAGGGGGAGGCTCTACCTCGGAATCGGACTTCTCGGTAAGTGAGGTACATAACTTACCTACTTCTATTCTTGCTAAAATTATCTCTAGCACTAGTGATTGTTGATGCAGTCTAACCCTGATTGTTATTTTGGTGTTGACATCGATTTTAGTTTAGGTTGATGATTATTATGATTATGATTAAGTCCTGATCGGGGATTAGGCATGGTATGAAAAATCCTAGCTTGGAGGGCTAGGTGTTGGAAAATCCTAACCTGGAGGGTTAGGTGTGGAAAATCCTAGCTTGGAGGGCTAGGTGTTGAAAAGTCCTAATTCAGAAGGTTGGGTGAAAGTCCTAACTTGGAGGGCTAGGTGCAAAGTCCTAGCTTGGAGGGCTAGGTGAAAAGTCCTAGCTTAGAGGGCTAGGTGAAAAGTCCTAACTTGGAGAGTTAGGTGAAAAGTCCCAACTGGAGAGTTAGGTGAAAAATCCTAGCTTGGAGGGCTAGGTGTGGAAAAGGTCTAACTCGGAAGGGTTGAGTGAAAAGTCCTAGCTTGGAGGGCTAGGTAAAAAGTCCTAACTTGGAGGGTTAGGTGAAAAGTCCCAACTTGGAGGGTTAGATGGAAAAATACAAGCTTGGAGGGCTAGGTCTGCGTCCCTGGATCGGTCTGGTGACCGATCAAGGAGGTTGGCATGCTGCTCCTTAGTGGATCGGTCTGGTGACCAATCCAGCGATGTCTGATCGGTCTGGTGACCAATCAGGGAGCAGGCTGTTGCCTTGTTGTTTGGCTCCTGATCGGTCCGGTGACCGATCAGGGAGCAGGCAGCTTCCTCACTGCCTTACTTATGATCGGTCTGGTGACCGATCAGGGAGTAAACAGTGAGTTGAGTTCCCCCGCGGATCAGCTCCTGAACGGTCCGGTGACCGATCAAAGACTTAGGATCTGATTTCCGGGATTACTGTTCATCGGACCTGATCGGTCTGAGTGACCGATCAGGCACCACTCTGATCGGTCTGGTGACCGATCAGGCTTCACTCTGATCGGTCCGGTGACCGATCAGGCTTGTGTTGCCGCGAGAGCTGGAAGTCCCAGCGAAGCGGTGGATCGATCAGGTGACCGACCCACGAGCCCTGGATAGGTCCGATGACCGATCACTTTAATTCAAATTACATTGACAGACGCTCTGATCGCATCTGAGCATATCTGATACACTGCGGCTAATCTCTGATCCTTGATTTCTTGCTTGATATGCTGCTCTAACCCACTAATTAAGCTGCAGGTGACAGGGAAGGATTCAAACACTCAAGGAGAGTCAATGGTGATCTTTCTTTGGAGCAGGTTCGTCTGTTTTCCATCCCAGGTTGCAACGGGCACTGGCGCTGGCTGGAGCTGCTGTTTGGGGCTGGTCTGAGGGAAGCTCAGGAGGTCCAGAAGGGCTCAGTGGTGGCTGGTGGTTGCAGAAGAACAGCTGGAGGCTGCTGTTGGGTGGTGACCTGGAGCTGTGTGGAGAAGACTTAAGCACTGGTTGTGAGAAGTCTTCAACAACTCTGCGAATCAGTATTGGTGTGAAGTTCTTGTGGCTTGTTGTGTGCTTGTGATCTTGCTGTTCCATCATTCCTGAGCAAGCCATTGAGATCTGAGAAGCAACCATCCCTTGCTTGAGCACTTGGAGGAAGGAACAAGAAGCTTCGAGTCCAACAGCGAGAAGACACGGGGAAAGGGTTCTTGCGTGAGATCGTCGCTGGGTGGAGCTCAGGAGAAAGCTTGTTGTGTTCTTGTCTTCGCTAGTGCTAAGTAAGATCTTTCTTGTGTTTCATTGTGCTTAAACATATATCTGTGATTGAAACGCTGTGGAGAGGTTTCTCCACCGAGAATGAGGTTACTTTCTATCCGGTGTTCACCGGGGCTTGATCTACCGACGATCAAGGGATCACCCACCTTACGGGCACGCCCAGGAGTAGGGGCAAGTTATCCCCGAACCTTGTAAACCCTCCTTGTTAGCGATCTTTCTAGTGGTGTTAGTTTGTTTTGTTTCCTATTTTTTTTTCTGCATACTCTGTTTTTATATTTCCGTTGTGCTACTAACAAAGTGAGGTGCAGAATTTCGCTAACTCTTTAAAGTCCAAGTGATTGGCTATATTCACCCCCCCCCCTCTCTAGCCATCCGGGTTCCAACAAGTGGTATCAGAGCTTGGGGCTCTATTTTTACGGATTAACAACCGAGAGCTATCATCCATGGCGTTGAGAGAAGGATTTTCCACCACCCGACCTCCTTTCTTTGATGGCGCTGATTTCCAATATTGGAGATCAAAGATGGAGTATTATTTGAAGATGGACATCAACACTTGGTTCACGGTGAAGGAGGGTTTCACTCCTCCTAAGGATGATGAAGGCAAGGAACTTGAATCATGGCGGTGGACAGCCGAACAAACTCGAAAGAGTGAAGCCGACGCGAAGGCGGTTGTCACTCTACAATGCGGGATGAACAAAGACCAACTCATCAAGGTTGGTCCTTTCGCAAGTGCAAAGGACTTGTGGAACAAGCTCATCGAACTCCTTGAGGGCACCCGAGACTCAAGAATCACCAAGAGGGATTTGTTTCTCAACCAATTACAAAATCTCTCCATGAAGGAAAATGAATCGATAAGTGAGTTTCATAGCTGGTTCAAGGAAGTCCTCAATGGGCTTCATTCGATTGATGAAATGGTCGAGAATCGTGACCTTGTGAGGTATGTACTAAAAGCATTTCCAATGAATGCTTTTGTTAGTAATATGAGAGAAGTGTCCTAAGGCAATCGCCTTATAATTGTAATCATTTACTTTAATAAATGAATATTCACTATCTGAGTATACATGTTCGTGTATTTGATTGAGATCTTAAACTCATTTACTGAATGTCCGCAATACAATTCACAGCATGAGAGAATTTGTGATGAATTCACAACTAGTGATTATCTCTACATGTGCAATTGGAAGTATTGAAATTGTCCCTAGTCGATGAATTGATAAATACGGACACTATCAATTCTGTTGAGACTAGCATGGGTTATTCTCTAATCAGCTGATTCTAACTGGCTGGTGACATTGGGATGTCCGGAGATAAACATGAATGCTAGTTAAGGGAACTAGTTCATTGGAGTGACTAGCTGTAAAACTTCATATAATAATCTACATATAGATATGTCAATGAAGTTCTTACTGCAGCTTAAGTGCGATGTTCCTTTGACTTGTGGTGTTCAAGTCATCTTGGTCATGAAGACTTATACTTTGACATCTTAAGCAAGCATCTCCAAGGAGGTGTAGACCCAGGATGATGGGTATAAGCCGAAGTGCCCGAAGATGTTTGAACAGCCAACAAAGGATTCACCACTCCTTGTGAGGGGATGTATACCCAAGGCCTATTGTCGGATTGTTACTCAAAGCCTCTGGCCAGAGCATGACATGTTCAGAGTATGAGTCTCTGAAAGACATGTGAGTAATTAGAATCCGTTGGACGAGAAAGACATTACTTGGGCTAGGTGTGACGTAGTCAGCCTAGTGGGGACTGACACACATAGACCGTGTCCTGAACCAAGTGGGTATAAGATGGTGAAGGGAATGAGACACGATTCATTAGAGCTGCTGAAGGGTTTCAGAATTAATTCTGAGGTCAACCGTTGATCTTTCGATTAATTGGGGATCATGATGTACTACTAGGTGTCACTCATGATCATTCTATAATTGGTTAATTATAGACGGCCAACATAAATCGAAAGCCTATTTAGTCACACGCACTACGAGTAATCCGAGGGATTTAAAACGAGTTGAAAATTAGATTTTTCGATCAAGAGAGATAAGTTGAATCTGAATTTTTCAGAGACGCATCGGAAGCATAAAATGGCTAAGTCTTTTGAAGACTTATTGGACGAATTAAATGAGTTTAATTCGTACGGTTACGGCATTGGTTTGGCCGGCCAAAGAGGGTCCCCACCCTCTTTGATTTGGCCGGCCACAATAAGAGGGAGAACCAAATTGTTTGGTTCAAATTATAAAATAAACCGCGCGTGGTTTGTTTTATAAAATTATGGATAAAGAAATTTATATAAAGAGATTTATTTTCATGGAAATTAAAATAAATCTTGGATTGGTTTATTTTATTTTATAAATCAATAATGGATTGATTTACCATGATAAAGAAATTTATTCTTTTTATGGAAATTAAAATGAACCTTAGATTGGTTTATTTTATAAAATCAATTATGAATTGATTTTTCCATGATAAGAAAAATTTATAAGATAAATTTCTTGTAAAATTTATTCCATAATAAAAGGGGAGACATGACTGTTTTTATTATAAATTAAGTTATAATAAAAACTTGGCATAACGGAATAATTCATAAGAAATTTATAAGATAAATTTCTTGTAAAAATTATTCCATAATAAAAGGGGAGACATGGTTGTTTTTATTATAAATTAAGTTATAATAAAAACTTGGCTTAACGGAATAATTCATAGAAAAATTTATAAGATAAATTTCTTATGAAAAATTTATTCCGTTAAAAAGGAGACATGGCGATAAAGAGGCTGCTATATAAAGGTGCAAAGGCAAGGCTTGGAAATCAATTCTAGTGATCAAGGATTCTTGCCTAGCCTCTTTTCCTCTCCTTCTCTCCCTCTCCCTCCTCAAGTGGGCGCCGGCCCTAGAAGGGCTTCTTGTTGCCGTGAGCCACCTCCACCAAGAAGAAGCCGAAGAAGAAGAAGAAGCGGATCGCGACTCCTTCCTCCCAGAATACGGATTCCGTTCTTCGTTTGGTGGTTAGCTTTCATCTCTCTCTCTTGATATTCTTGTCCTACCTTTGGAGAATCTAGTAGTTCTTGTCGGCACGAAACTCGTGGCTTTGTGAAGTCATGAAGAGAACTCGGCGTGGACGCGAATAGAGGCGGAGCTTCCAAGGGACGCTACGGTTGGATCTCGTCCCTTACTTCAAGTTACGCGAGGTATCAAGTAAATTAGTTTACTTTCTGCAAAATTTCAATTTATGATCATGTCTACACAATATAAGGTTGCATGCTAGATACGTGATTAAAATAATTTGAGAAATTATTTATGCTAAATCTTCCGCTGCACGTAATTAAATTTTAAAATTACGAACCCGTATCCATGTCAACATGCACCCAGTCCCAACAGCTTTTTGGTCATCCATGGTGGATGCCTACAAAGTATCCAAGGACTTATCAATTGTTAAGCTAGATGATTTATTTTGTGAAATGGAATTGCATGAAATGGCTAACAAAGGCCCCAAGGAGAAGGGGATTGCTTTAGTGGTAGGGGACCGATCGAACAAGAAGAAGAAGGAGACGGAGAAGGAGAAGGAAGTCACTTCATCTTCATCCTCTTCCGAATCCGAGTCCGATTCCGAGGAAGATGGTAGTGGCTCCTCATCTTCCGAGATGGTAGCGGCTCCTCATCTTCCGAGATGGCGAACTTTGTAAGAAGGATGATGAGAAGGGGTCGGCGCTTCAAGGGTAAAGGTAATCCTAGTGAAGCTAAACTTGATAAGACTAATGCTTCTTGCAATGAGTGTGGTAGGAAAGGGCATTTCAAGAATGAATGCCCGAAGCTAAAGAAGAATGAGGAGAGATCCAAAAGGAAAGAAGAAAAATCCAAGAAGAAGAAGAAGGCTTTGAAGGCCACTTGGGATGAATCCTCTTCAAGTTCATTCGATGAAGAGACGGAGGAGAAGAGCACAAGGCATGTGGCACTCATGGCTCTTGGAGAGGAAAGTAGTGATGAATCATCCAACTCCTCAAACGCGGCTTCATCATCTTCGGATGGTGAAGAGGTAACTTCTCCCGAACTTGAAAAGTGTTATAGAGCAATTGCATGTTTAACCAATATGTTAAAGAAGTCGAAAAATAAGGTTAAAGCATTGCAATTAGAAATTGATCAATTAAAATTATCTAGGGATGATAACATTGATGATTTGCATGTTGACATGTTAGAGGATGAGATCAAATCATTAAAACTTGAGATTGACCAATTGAAATCCTCTAGGGTTGAGGATATAGATGAATTGCATGATGAATTGCTAGTAGAAGAAAACAAATCATTAAAGACTGAAGTTGAGAGACTCAAGAATATTCTTGGAAAGTTCTCAACTAGCTCTAAGACCCTAGACATGATATTGAATGCCCAAAGGGCAGTCTTCAATAGGGCCGGTATTGGTTACCGACCCAAAGAACCTTCGTTTGTGTCCTTGATGTCTAGGACTGATATGAGACAATCTAGGACACCCAAGGTTCAACAGAAAGTTGTCAAGGCATGGGTGCCTAAGTCTTGTTTAGTTGATGCTTTAGGTCCCAAGGTTTGGGTACCTAAAACTTCTATTTTTCGAATTGTGTAGGTTATGATTGAGGGGGAGCATCTATCAAATTGGTTCGTTGATAGTGGATGCTCCAAACACATGACCGGGGATAGATCATTGTTTACCACACTTCACAAGAAAAGTAGAGGTAATGTTTCATTTGGTAACAATGGTAGTCTTAAGGTCATAGGAATAGGAGACATTCAAATATCCGAATGTCTTAGAATTTCAAATGTCCTTCTAGTCAAGGGGATGACATTTAATCTCCTAAGTGTTAGTCAATTGTGTGACACGGGTTACACAATTGATTTTCAACCAAGTTAATGTCTAGTTAGACAACATGACACCTTGGACACGGTACTAGTAGGAACAAGAGTAGACAACATTTATCAAGTTTCATTTAAAAGTGCTACTAATGTTTCTGCTAAGTGTTTCATGTCAAAAAAAGAAGAGTCCACCCTTTGGCACCGGAGACTTGCACATGTGAACATGAAGAACATCCGGAAGTTGGCCAACAAGGGATTAGTTCGTGGCTTACCAAGCATCAAGTATGAAAAGGATAAACTTTGTGATGCATGTCAAATGGGTAAGCAAACGAAATCTGCACATAAAGGTAAAAGCACTGTAAGTACTTCTACAACTTTAGATTTACTTCACATGGATCTATTTGATTGTAGTACTATCATATCATTGAATGGAAGTAGATATTACTTTGTGATCATTGATGATTTCACTAGATATACATGGACTTACTTTTTAAAATATAAGGACCAAACCTTAGATGTTTTTATTTCCTTTTGTAGAAGAGTTGAAAATGAAAAATCATTAACCATTAAGACAATTAGAAGTGATCATGGAGGGGAATTTCAAAACCAACGATTTTTAGAATTTTGTCAAGATAGAGGTTATAGACATGAGTTTTCTACTCCTAGAACACAACAACAAAATGGTGTTTTAGAAAGGAAGAACCGTATTCTACAAGAGGCTGCACGAAGCATGCTTAATGAGTACTCACTCCCGAGTTACTTATGGGCTGAAGCTGTAAATACAGCTTGCTATGTGCAAAACCGAGTCCTCATCCATAGGTTTTTAGGAAAGACTCCCCATGAACTTTGGTTTGGGAAACCACCTACAGTTAAACATCTTAGGGTGTTTGGTTGTAAAGTGTTCATCCTAAACACCAAGGACCATCTTGGGAAGTTCACGGCAAAGGCTGATGAAGGGATACTAGTCGGGTATTCCCTCGTTAGTAAAGTCTACCGAGTCTACAACAAGAAGTCTAGACTGGTTGAGGAGTCTTCTGATATTGTCTTTGAAGAAATTCCAAAAGTCAATGGTCAACCAGAAGATGAAGGCCAATTCGAACTTAGGAGACTAAGTTTGAATGAGAGTCCAAATTGTGTTGATGGTGATGAATTTGATGACTGTGAGCCTAGACAACCCACTGATCAGCCGGACCCTGAGGCTGAGCTTGTGTCTAGTGAACCCATTCAAGAAGCACCACCAACACCAAGACAAAATAGATTAGCCTCTAGTCATCCCCAAGACCAAATTGTTGGAGACATCCATCATGGGGTTAGAACTAGGTCATTCTTCTGGAATGAGGCTAATGAAGTTGCTTTAATTTCCGAAATTGAACCTAGAAAAATTCATGAAGCATTAAGTGATCCCGATTGGATCATTGCAATGCAAGATGAACTAGGTCAATTCGAAAGGAGTCAAGTTTGGGACTTAGTCTCTAGACCTAAGAAGACCACCATCATTGGAACCAAATGGGTCTTCAAGAACAAATTGAACCATAAGGGAGAAATCATTAGAAACAAGGCACGCTTAGTAGCCAAGGGCTATAGTCAAGTTGAAGGCCTTGATTATGATGAGACCTATGCTCCCGTGGCATGATTAGAATCCATCCGATTGATGCTTGCATTTGCGGCACATCGAGGTTTCAAGTTATATCAAATGGATGTCAAATCAGCCTTTTTAAATGGTTTAATTAGAGAAGAGGTCTATGTCGAACAACCTCCGGGGTTTGAGAGTACCGCATTTCCAAACCACGTATTTAAGCTCAAAAAGGCACTTTATGGCCTTAAACAAACACCCCGAGCCTGGTACGAGCGGTTGTTGACATTCCTAATTGAGAAGGGTTTCATTAAAGGTCAAATAGACCCTACATTATTTTTACGGAGAGATGGTGATAATATTTTTGTAGCCCAAGTATATGTCGATGACATAATTTATGACTCAAATAACAAGGGCTATTTAAATGAATTCATTGGACACATGGAAAGTGAATTTGAAATGAGTCTAGTGGGAGAGTTGACTTTCTTCCTTGGACTTGAAATCAAGCAAACTCGCGATGGTATCCATGTGCACCAATCAAAATATACACAAGAAATGCTTCGTAAATTCAATATGAGTGATTCAAAAGAGGTAACCACTCCCATGGCTACAAACACAAGATTAGACAATTATGAGAGTGGTAAACCCGTTGATTTGACTCAATATCGGAGAATGATAGGTAGTTTGCTATGCCTCACAGCTAGTCAACCTGATATTCTTTTCGATGTGGGTATGTGCGCAAGGTATCAAGTTTGTGCCAAGGAATCTCACTTAATTGCTGTCAAGAGAATTTTGAGATACCTTAAAGGCACAATAGGAGTTGGTCTTTGGTACCCCCGTACCGAATCTTTTGATTTAATTGGCTATACCGATTCCGACTACGCTGGATGTAAGTTGTATCGGAAAAACACAAGTGGGGGCTGCCAATTTCTAGGATCATCTTTAGTTAGTTGGTCAAGTCGGAAGCAACATTGTGTTGCTCTCTCCACGACCGAGGCAGAATATATCGCCATGGGAGAGAGCGTATCACAATTGTTGTGGATGATTCACACTCTAGAGGACTATGGATTGAGTTACAAAAGTGTGCAAGTGTTGTGTGACAACATTAGCACAATTATCCTAATCATGAATCTAGTCCATCATTCTAGGACCAAACATATTGAAGTACGTCACCACTGTTGGAGCAATCGGCCCTAAGATGGTCCGGTGTGACCATGGGTTTTGATGTTTGTGCAAAGGGTTTAAGTTAGGTTTACCTGTGTATTTGATATGTGTATGTTGAGTGTGCAGGTTGTACAGGTACGCATATGGACTTGACTGGACGGCCTCAGTACGGTGAAGGATGGCATGGAGGCAAGCTGGAGGCTTGTGTGCGCATCTGAGGGACCATGGAATGCAGGTACGATGAGCTGATGGGCGCGGACTTTGAGGCGTACGTGAAGGGTGGCATGGAGACAAGCTGGAGGCTTGCGTGCGCATCCGAGGGACGAGGGCCGAAGATGAAGAGGGCGCGAAGGCAACAGTCGAGGCTGCGGAGGAGGAGTCAGTCGAGTCGAGAGGGTACGAGTGCAATGTGATTGTACTCGGGAAATCCTAGGGGTTGAGTGCGGAGTGGAATGTACTCAGGAGGGGAAACCTTAGGTGTGTGAGCAGGGCAGTCGACTGGCATTGTGGCAGTCGACTGGGACCACAACACACAGAGAATCGGGTCGACCCAAGGAGGGTCGACCAGTCGACTGCCAGTCGACTGGAATTGGTTCCAGTCGACTGGCTCCAGTCGACTGGTCCTGTACCAGTCGACTGGAGGTCGACCGTTGCGAAGGCGGCTGAGGCATTCATTGCATATTGTGTAGCCGTTGAAGCCTACCAGTCGACTGGTAAGTGAGCAGTCGACTGGTGGCGTGATTTTCAGCCCGAGTCTATTTAAAGGGGGACTCGATCGGGCTGGGGTTTCTTGGCGAATCTTGCTTGGAAAAAGCTTGATAGTAGCCTTGTGTGCTCAGGTGCTTGTAGAGGATTGTGGAGAGGTTTCTCCACCCACAAGGAGCTACACGAGATAACCGGAGAGCATCCGGGGAGCGATCCGCCGAAGGATCAAGGGATCGTCCACCTCACGGACTGTCGTGGAGTAGGAGTTTCATCTCCGAACCACGTAAATCTGGTTGGTTAGCATTGTGTAGTTGTTAGTTTGTTTTTATTTGTATTTCCGTTGCGCAACTAACAACGTAGGTGAAAGAAAGCACCGAAAACGCTATTCACCCCCCTCTAACTAGGGCAAAGATCCCAACAAGTGGTATCAGAGCAAGGACTGCTCTTGATCGGACTAACCGCCGAGAGAGTACACGCTAGAGGAGAAGAATGATGGAAGACAAACTTGGGGACAACATCTACGCTCCGCCGGCCTACGACCATGAAGACTTCGGGTATTGGAAGTCACGGATGGAGACGTGGTTCGCGATGGAGTGGGAGTACATGATGGTGCTTGAAGAATCATTTGAAATTCCAAGAGATAAGCATGGGAAGAAGCTCCGCCCAAGATATTGGACTCAAGAACAACAAGCGCAATCAAAGGTAAATGAGAAGGTAATAAGTATATTAATAAATCTTTTGCCTAACAATATTTTGAGTGCTGTAGGGAATTATAAGAATGCACATGAATTATGGACCAAGTTGGTGGAATTTCATAAAAACCCTACACAAGGTCAAGTGGTGGAAGAGCCCAAGGAAATGGGCTCAATAGCTCACAAGGAGGAAGAAGTGTCAACTTCTTCAAGTGAGGAGGAGGAGATAAGTGAAAGATCATCGACCTCCTCAAGAGAAGAAGAAGAAGAAGAGGTCACCACCTCAAGGATTGAGGGGGAGGAGAGACCCTCACCTACACATGATCAAGAGGAAGTCTCCACTTCATCCAAGGGTGAAGAGGAAGTCAACCAAGCCTCAACCTCCACCAAAGCAAGGACTAAAGACCACATTGTATGCTTTGGGTGCAACGAAAAGGGGCATTACAAGGATAAGTGCCCGAAAGGTAAAATGGAGGTAAAATCTAAATATAATTCCATTCAATGTAAATCTAACATAAATTGTAGGAATGGAGAAGGCCAAGAAAAGAAAAAGAAGAAAATTAGATGCTTCACGTGTGGAGATCTAGGACACTACCACACTAAGTGCCCAAGGAGTAAAGAATTCAAGAAGATGGAGCATCTAAGAAGATGGGAGAAAGAGGAAAGGAAGAAACAAAGATCACATCAAGGGAGAACTTCAAGGGTAAGGGAGGTAATTCCTAACCCTAGGATAAAATACAATTCAATTTCAAGTTCTTCCTTACATTTTAGAAATAATGAAAATTGCCCATCCATGCATGCTAGAATTAATGAGAAATATTTAATGGTGCATAATTTTGGATTTAAGTATAATGATAGGAATAGGGATAACAAGGTAGATCATAATTCTAGAAAGAGCATGCATCATGATAGACCTACGACTTATGCACCTAAGGATCAAGGTATTAACCCCAAGAAGGGGAGACACATGCCTAGAAGGAATGGTAGGTTTAGAAATGTCCAAGGTGGACATGTGGACACTAAGGTCAAGAAATTAGAAAGGAAAAATCAAGCCTTGAGGGCAAGGCTTGATACATTAGAAAAGACCCTAGAAAGATTCAAGGTTGGATCTAAGGGCCTAGACCTAGTGTTGAGTAGCCTAAAACCTAACTATGATAGATCGGGTTTGGGCTACCAAGCTAAGACCTCCAAGGCCAACAAAGAGAAATGTGCTGGCAAAGCACATAAATATGGCAAGGAGGGTAAGTCCAAGGATGGCAAGGGGATGTCATCCAAAGGAAAAGAAAAGGGCTTAACCAAAGACAAGGTGTCTAAGGTTAAGAGAGTTCACGTTATGGGCCAAGAGTCATCGGTGGCACACCGGTGTGGCCTAGTATGGGTTGAGTCACCTAGGGAGGTGGCTAGGGCTCAGAGCTCAAGGGGGAGCTCTAGGAGCCTTTGGGGTCCATGGTAAATGGATCTCAAAAGTTTCTCCCTTAGAAAGAAAAGTGAAATGTGCCAAAAAGGGTTAGAAGACTTGGGTAAGTCTTAATCCTAGATTTTGGCACATCAAAAGGTGAATTTTAGGGAGAAAAGGTGAAAATAGGGCTATAATTGACAAAATTGAGGTTTAATAGTGGAATACCATGTAACTCAATAATAAAAATGAGTTATGATCAAGGAGAAGAGAATGCATTGAAGAGAAGTGAGAATTAGAACTTCTAGGATGAGGTTATTTGATACACTTTGGAAGAAGTAGAGTTTTGTGCCAATCTTGGGATCCGGAGTACATTTATTTGGAAACGTATTTTTCCCAAGTAAATATAGAATTCACAAATATCCTCGCAAAATTTCAAGATTTTTCAAATTTTCTGGAATTTCTACGACATTTCTGAAATTCACCAAAGAGGGCTGAAATTCAGCCACCAGTCGACTGGCTCAGATACCAGTCGACTGGTGGCAGGCGACTGGGGGTCGACTGGGAGGTCGACCAGGATCTCTGTACGCAAGAAACACTGAAG
The DNA here is from genome assembly GCA_024364735.1 of Boesenbergia rotunda. Lineage (NCBI taxonomy): Eukaryota > Viridiplantae > Streptophyta > Magnoliopsida > Zingiberales > Zingiberaceae > Boesenbergia > Boesenbergia rotunda. Next base: position 223,322 of record JAGFNQ010000518.1, read on the forward strand.
GGCAGTCGACTGGGAATACCCCAGTCGACTGGAGCCAGTCGACTGGGACCATCCCAGTCGACTGGACTGGCACCAGAAAATTTCAGCCCAGAAACTCTCTGTTCGATTTGGGAGTCGACTGCCATTTGGGCAGTCGACTGGTACATGAGAGTAGGCATAAAAAGAGAGAGGTTCAACAATGAAAAGTTACAAGGTTGTTATGGGATATGTTGTAGGGTTAAAACTCTTGGTTATAACTTCATAGTCCTTGAATAAAATGTTATCCCATGATTTGATAAGAATTTATTGGATTTTATGGAAATCAAGAAGGATTGATAAGGTTCCCTAGGTATCTAAGATTTAGAGGTTAAGCAGGGAACATTGAGGACAATTTCATGTGTCGAATTATGATGGGTAGATTTGACAAACACATGGAATTCGAGACGAATTTGAAAGTTGATACTTAATGCAAAATCCTTAAGAAACTTAGATGTGTACCAAAAGTCAAGCACACTTGATATTTCCATGATATCATATTTTTCTAGGATAGGGTATATCCTAGCAAGTGTGCTTGCAAACGTTAGAATATTTTAAGTTTTATAGAGTTCTAATTGGCACTAGAAGAAAGGTTGCTTGGGAGCAAGCCTTAATGGTGTCCAAAAGGGGGAGAACTCGGATGTTGGGTTGGGGATAACTCAATATAGTGTTTAGGAGGTTAAGTTGGGTAGAACTTGACCTGGGAAAAATGAGAATTGGGAGAAGGCATGGGTTAAGGGGGAGGTTGTCTCCTATTTGCCTTAATTTTCATAAGAAAACTTTTGGGTTTTGTGTCAAACTTGGGAATGGTGATAGATACATGGGTAGATGTATTTTTCCTAAGTAGGTATGGGTACCACAAAGTTCTCCACGAAATTTGGGAATTTTTGGAGATTTGTGAAATTTCTGGCGCGTTTCTGAAATTCGGCCAGAAAACTGATTATCAGAGTATCAGTCGACTGCCCTGGGGGCAGTCGACTGGTCAGGGCTGACTTGGGTATTGGCAGCTAACTTGAGATCCAAATGATAAGGAACAAGTGTATGCGGGTTTAGTACACTATGTTTAGGATCATTGGGGAGGTTAAGAACCAATAATTGGGTAATTATTGGGTTCTTTTTGATGTATGGCAAAGGGGGAGAGATGTTGGGTTTAAGTGGGAAACCAAACATACCTTTGCTAGAAATCCTATGTTTAGGGGGAGCTAAGTTTGAGGGGGAGCATGGTTGCTCCATTTTTGGCGTAAGGGGAACCTTGGAAAGGTTCTTAAAAAGCCTTTGTATGTCCAGTGTAGGGGAAGCTTGGGAAAAGCTTTAAAAAGCCCATGTTGGTGAAAAATCCTAACTTGGAGGGTTAGGTGGGAAAATCCTAGCCTGGAGGGCTAGGTGTTAGAAAATCCTAACTTGGAGGGTTAGGTGTAGGATGCCTTGGGATAGGATCCATTTTGCATTGCATTTGCATTTAGCATGGTTTTTTGCTATTGACTACTATCTTGCTTTCCCTAACTTAAACGGATTGCCAAACATCATAAAGGGGGAGATTGTTAGAGCAATCGGCCCTAAGATGGTCCGGTGTGACCATGGGTTTTGATGTTTGTGCAAAGGGTTTAAGTTAGGTTTACCTGTGTATTTGATATGTGTATGTTGAGTGTGCAGGTTGTACAGGTACGCATATGGACTTGACTGGACGGCCTCAGTACGGTGAAGGATGGCATGGAGGCAAGCTGGAGGCTTGTGTGCGCATCTGAGGGACCATGGAGTGTAGGTACGATGAGCTGATGGGCGCGGACTTCGAGGCGTACGTGAAGGGTGGCATGGAGACAAGCTGGAGGCTTGTGTGCGCATCCGAGGGACGAGGGCCGAAGATGAAGAGGGCGCGAAGGCAACAGTCGAGGCTGCGGAGGAGGAGTCAGTCGAGTCGAGAGGGTACGAGTGCAGTGTGATTGTACTCGGGAAATCCTAGGGGTTGAGTGCGGAGTGGAATGTACTCAGGAGGGGAAACCTTAAGTGTGTGAGCAGGGCAGTCGACTGGCATTGTGGCAGTCGACTGGGACCACAACACACAGAGAATCGGGTCGACCCAAGGAGGGTCGACCAGTCGACTGCCAGTCGACTGGAATTGGTTCCAGTCGACTGGCTCCAGTCGACTGGTCCTGTACCAGTCGACTGGAGGTCGACCGTTGCGAAGGCGGCTGAGGCATTCATTGCATATTTTGTAGTCGTTGAAGCCTACCAGTCGACTGGTAAGTGAGCAGTCGACTGGTGGCATGATTTTCAGCCTGAGTCTATTTAAAGGGGGACTCGATCGGGCTGGGGTTTCTTGGCGAATCTTGCTTGGAAAAAGCTTGATAGTAGCCTTGTGTGCTCAGGTGCTTGTAGAGGATTGTGGAGAGGTTTCTCCACCCACAAGGAGCTACACGAGATAGCCGGAGAGCATCCGGGGAGCGATCCGCCGAAGGATCAAGGGATCGTCCACCTCACGGACTGTCGTGGAGTAGGAGTTTCATCTCCGAACCACGTAAATCTGGTTGGTTAGCATTGTGTAGTTGTTAGTTTGTTTTTATTTGTATTTCCGTTGCCAACTAATAACGTAGGTGAAAGAAAGCACCGAAAACGCTATTCACCCCCCTCTAGCTAGGGCAAAGATCCCAACAACCACTTCATTAGGGATCATGTTGCTAGGGGAGATATTGTACTCTCACATGTAGAGTCCAAGTCAAACCTCGCTGACATTTTCACTAAACCACTCCATGAAAATGAGTTTAGTTTCTTAAGAAGGGAGTTGGGAATGTGTCGGACTTTATAGTTTTCAAAATGGATCCAAAACCCTTCATGATAAGCTCTAATTGTTGGGAAACAATTGGGTAACTTTGGGAGCATCTCACACAATCTATAAGGTGTACCAAAACATTTTTGTTTGCTAGAAATGGGGTGAGATGCTAGGATCAACTAAATTTCTCAAAATGTCAATGCATCCCTTGAGAAATTAAGTTGACGAGATAAAAATCACTTCGGTGACCAAGTATGGGGAAAACCAATGCATAACACATGTGTATTTGGCTCCATGATCATACCTGGACATTCCAATCAAGGAAACTTGATTGGAAACTTGAATTTGGCACAATCATGGTTAAAACTTGTTTGAATGATTGTTGATTGAGTTTGACTCCACTTGGGTGGAGCAAAGTGATTGTTGAACCTATAAGGACCTTTGATCCTTGGTTAGGGATCAATTTTAGTCATGAGATCATGTCCAAGTTTGATAAACTTCAACAGATCTCGTTGGAAAGATTCTGAAAGACTGAAACTAAATGTTTCAGATCGTATCAGGGAGTATCAGGAACCCTGATCGGTCACCGGACCGATTAGGTGTAGGGCTGATCGGTCCCCGGACCGATCTGGCTCCTCTCGGTAGTGATCGGTCCACAGACCGATCAGAGGGATCACAGAAACTTCGCGAGATTTCTTAATTCAGGCCTAGCCTGGATCGGTCCCCAGACCGATCTGGCACACTATTGTGATCGGTCCACAGACCGATCAGGGGGCTTCCAGGATTTCATCTGACCCTACTGTTCGCTTACTGATCGATCAGCCGATCGATCAGGACCAGGCCAGTACGATCAGGCTAGAGCATGATCGGTCTGGGCGTTTCCAGATTGAACGGTGATCCGTTCAATCGCATTAAAGTCTGGTTGGTGGACCGATCCACCAACTGATTAACTCCTCCAAAACCTTTCATTGCTGAACCCTAGCAACGAAAACTCCCACTTGCCTCTCTTCAACCTGTGCGAGAGTCTTCCTCATCTCCTCCTTTCCCTTACGAGTGAGCGTTTTCGTGTGCGCACGCGGTTCTGAACAGATTTCCTGCGAGGGTTCCTTGTCTTCTGCAAATTTTCCTTCTTTGCTCACGGTGTTGCGCTTTTGTCTTGCGTCAAGATCTTCTCCTGCGCAAGCTCATCTTCCAGACCTCGAGTTCTTCTGTACTACACCTAAATGGGACCTAAGTAAGCATTTTTGGTTTAATCAGTTGATAGATTATGTATTTGAGGCTAACTGTGTTTTGGTATTTGCTTGTTGTGCCGTGACCTCCTATTTTGGCCGTGACCTATCTTGCCATGTCTTACCTTTGATCAAACGTCTTATCCTATGATTATCACTCTATGATCAAATCTTGGTTACTTTTTGGTTAAATTCTTATCTTGACTATGTCATGATTATGTTCACTGATTGGGTCTTACCTTTTCTTGATCAATTTGATCGACTCTTATTCTTGTGATTGGTGTCATGATGTGGTTTACCTATCTTAATCAAATCTGTTCATTCAATCTTTAGAAAATCATCAAAGGGTAAAGAACCCGCAGAGGGCAGCGCGAAGGGGAAAGCCTCTTCATCATCTACCCCTCTTTCAAGGCCTCCACCACCTCCGCATACTAGATTTCAGAATATTACTTTGGCTCTAAACTTCCAATGGCACAATTTTAAACTCATGCCATATCGAACTATAGACCAAACTTTTATCTACGAGCATTGTCCGACAGTTCGACAAAGTATTGAGTATTATAATCTTCAACCCATTCTGTACCTTGAGAGGCCAATCAACCTTGATTTGGTCTCTGAATTCTCTAACAACATGGTCTGTGGGGAGGGTACGGGGTGGAAAACCCGCGTTGCCAGTGTCGACCTTAATTTTAATCTATCTATCTTCACTAATTTCCTTGGCTGTCGTCGGTCAGAGAATCATTTTTCTCTCTACCCTTATCCTCCTGATCCTCTTCCGGTTCCCTTTGATGGAGTCACTCCTGATTCCATCTACGAGTACTTTCTAGGTCATCCCAGGCCACAAGGTTCCGGTGAGTGCACCCGTGATTTCCCCACATTTCCTGCTCTTCGCCTTTCCCCCGTTGAATATGTCTTGTTTAAGATCATCACCAATTGTCTCCTTCCAACTACTTCGAAACACCTAGATGAGATTCACCCGTTCCACTGTCTGATGCTCTACGGGATGCATCGGCAGTTAGACTTTGACCCGGTGGCTTCGGTCTATTTCTCCATCATCGTCTACAGTATGCACTCCGCCCAGACAGTCTACATGCCATTTGGCCATATCATCACTGCCTGGCTGGAGTCAGTTGGCATTGATGTTTCACAAGGCTGCATTATACCCATGGTTCGACAGGATTGTCGAATTGATCGTGGCATGATGGCCCAATCTGGCATTGTTGTCGGATCACAGGGGCTGCGGTGGAAGGTTCGACGACATGAGGGGGAGTTACCGAGAGCAGTCCCTGACCAGGAGCTGCCGGCTGATGCTGAGGATTATGATGAGTGGGCTCCTGATTTACGCTGGCAGGTTGCGGAGTTAGAGCAGTTGATGCAGCGCGACCTACACATTTCCGAGCACTAGCACCAGGAGGTCAGCTCGAAGATTCAGTCTTTCGATCGCCGTCCCCGAGCAGTCCTCCGCTAGGAGGTGTTATATATATTGCTGATTCTTCAGACGATGAGCATTGATGGCATTGACTGTTTTGTTGAATGTTATATTTGGTTGTGCTCAGTTCCTTGTAAGGTGTATTGACTTTGTTGCTACTTGATGCACTGACATTTTGCTTGCCTCATCCTGTTTAGGATGTTGGCTTATATGCGTTCACATGATTACTATTGTTTATATGCCTCATTCTATATGCTTATGTTCATACTTATGATGCCTTGTTCATATGATACATATGCTTGATTTATCATATCCTACTCTTGTCATATGTGTTCATATGTTTTTCAAAAGTCAAATCGAATCTTTATTGTTTTGGGATACCCCTAGGGTTGAGGGGGAGTATGGTTAAACTTAACAGCCCCTCTAGACCCCTTTTCGGTGTTCGACAAAGGGAGAGAGTGTTGGTTGGTTAAGTTTAGGATGATTATATTGTAGGGGGAGGATCTTGATTCCCCTATGATTCTGAAAGATGAGAAATTGATTGAGAATCCCTAAATATAAAATCGAATTGTCAAACAACAAAATGGGGGAGATTGTTGATGCAGTCTAACCCTGATTATTGTTTTGGTGTTGACATCGATTTTAGATTAGGTTGATGATTATTATGATTATGATTAAGTCCTGATCGGGGATTAGGCATGGTATAGAAAATCCTAGCTTGGAGGGCTAGGTGTTGGAAAATCCTAACCTGGAGGGTTAGGTGTGGAAAATCCTAGCTTTGAGGGCTAGGTGTTGAAAAGTCCTAATTCGGAAGGTTGGGTGAAAAGTCCTAGCTTGGAGGGCTAGGTGAAAAGTCCTAGCTTAGAGGGCTAGGTGAAAAGTCCTAACTTGGAGGGTTAGGTGAAAAGTCCCAACTGGAGAGTTAGGTGAAAAGTCCCAACTGGAGAGTTAGGTGAAAAATCCTAGCTTGGAGGGCTAGGTGTGGAAAAGGTCTAACTCGGAAGGGTTGGGTGAAAAGTCCTAGCTTGGAGGGCTAGGTGAAAAGCCCTAACTTGGAGGGTTAGGTGAAAAGTCCCAACTTGGAGGGTTAGATGGAAAAATTCTAGCTTGGAGGGCTAGGTTTGCGTCCCTGGATCGATCTGGTGGCCGATCAAGGAGGTTGGCACACTGCTCCTTAGTGGATCGGTCTGGTGACCGATCCAGCAATGTCTGATCGGTCTGGTGACCAATCAGGGAGCAGGCTGTTGCCTTGTTGCTTGGCTCCTGATCGGTCCGGTGACCGATCAGGGAGCAGGCAGCTTCCTCACTGCCTTACTCATGATCGGTCTGGTGACCGATCAGGGAGTAAACAGTGTGTTGAGTTCGCCCGCGGATCAGCTCCTGAACGGTCCGGTGATCGATTAGAGACTTAGGATCTGATTTTCGGGATTACTGTTCATCGGAACTGATCGGTCTGAGTGACCGATCAGGCATCACTCTGATCGATTTGGTGACCGATCAGGCTTCACTCTGATCGGTGCGGTGACCGATCAGACTTGTGTTGCCGCGAGAGCTGGAAGTCCCAGCGAAGCGGTGTATCGGTCAAGTGACTGACCCACGAGCCCTGGATCGGTCCGGTGACCGATCACTTTAATTCAAATTACATTGTCAGACGCTCTGATCGCGTCTGAGCATATCTGATACACTGCGGCTGATCTCTGATCCTTGACTTCTTGCTTGATATGCTGCTCTAACCCACTAATTAAGTTGCAGGTGACAGGGAAGGATTCAAACACTCAAGGAGAGTCAATGGTGATCTTTCTTTGGAGCAGGTTTGTCTGTTTTCCATCCCAGGTTGCAACGGGCACTGGCGCTGGCTGGAGCTGCTATCTGGGGCTGGTCTGAGGGAAGCTCAGGAGGTCCAGAAGGGCTCAGTGGTGGCTGGTGGTTGCAGAAGAGCAGCTGGAGGCTGCTGTTGGGTGGTGACCTGGAGCTGTGTGGAGAAGACTTAAGCACTGGTTGTGAGAAGTCTTCAACAACTCTGCGAATCAGTATTGGTGTGAAGTTCTTGTGGCTTGCTGTGTGCTTGTGATCTTGCTGTTCCATCATTCCTGAGCAAGCCGTTGAGATCTGAGAAGCAACCATCCCTTGCTTGAGCACTTGGAGGAAGGAACAAGAAGCTTCAAGTCCAACAGCGAGAAGACACGGGGAAAGGGTTCTTGCGTAAGATCATCGCTGGGTGGAGCTCAGGAGGAAGCTTGCTGTGTTCTTGTCTTCGCTAGTGCTAAGTAAGATCTTTCTTATGCTTTATTGTGCTTAAACATATATCTATGATTGAAACGCTATGGAGAGGTTTCTCCACCGAGAAGGAGGTTGCTTTCTATCCGGTGTTCACCGGGGCTTGATCTGCCGATGATCAAGGGATCGCCCACCTTACGGGCACGCCAAGGAGTAGGGGCAAGTTATCCCCGAACCTTGTAAACCCTCCTTGTTAGTGATCTTGCTAGTGGTGTTAGTTTGTTTTGTTTCCTGTTTTTTTTTTTGCATACTCTGTTTTCATATTTCCGCTGTGCTACTAACAAAGTGAGGTGCAGAATTTCGCTAAGTCTTTAAAGTCCAAGTGATTGGCAATATTCACCCCCCCCCTCTAGCCATCCGGGTTCCAACAGTGATGACTTAGTTAATGCCAAAAAGAAGATTAAGTGCCTAAAAAAGGAGAATTGCATGCTAAAGGAGAAATTAGCTTTAATGGAAATTAAGGACAATGAACATGTCTCTTCTTCCAACTCAAATGACTCAATGTTAGAAGAAGAAAATAAGGATTTAAGGGAAAAGGTAGATAGTCTTACCCAAGCATTTAGGAAGTTTGAAGTTGGCTCAAAAACATTAGATATGATCATTGGGAGCTAAAGAGCAAGCTTTAGGAAAGAAGGATTAGGGTTTGGAAAGTCTAGCAATGGAAGAACCTATCATTGCTTAATTGCTAGAGGACAATCAAAGACAAAAACCATTAGCAAGAAATGGATCCCTAAGGAGTACTTGGTTAACCCAATTAGGAAACATTATTATTGGGTACCAAAGTCAATCCTCACGGGTTAGAGGATTTGGGATAAGTCAACCATGATATTCAAATTTCAAATTTTTTATATTTGGTTGACTTAAGACATTGAGGGGGAGTTTGTGGCCCATGGTAGAAACTCATGATGAATTGGGCAAAAATATGGCTTACCTTGAAAAGATCTCATGTTACTTTGTTTATGTATGGGATGTTAGGATGATACATTGGTTCACTTATGCTTATGGCATTGTGTTGAATCATTAAATGTATCAAAATTATTAAAAATAGACAAATCATGGGGAAGACATGTGTTTAATTAATGGATACATTGCCCAAAGATCATGGTTGGGCATTTAAAGTATTTGAAAATCATTTCATGTTTTATTTATGTTGGCATGACCTTGAAACATGTATGAGTTCATATTTAGATTGAGGATTTGATACAAATGTGGTGTTTTTCAAGTAATTTGGACTTTGGTCAAAAGTCAAGCATGGTTAAAATTTTTCATAAAATGATATTTTTCCCTAATAGAGTATCTTACAAGAAACATGCTGGCAAGTTTTTATAATTTTTAGAATTTTCTGGAATTTCTGGGAGGTTTTTGAAATTCGGCTCAGAAACACACTTTTCTGACTGCCAGAGTATCAATCGACTGGCCCCATGGGCAGTCGACTGATACAGTAAAATTCAGTTTCTGCATTTTCGTTCTAGAAATGAGGATTCCCTCATTTGATGTCATAGGTTAGTATTGCTGTAGGGAATCATTTTTGATGGTGTCAAAGGGGGAGAATGGGTAGTTTAAGTTTGATTTTTAGCTAAAATCTTGACTTAACATTGGATTATGATGAGAAATTGAAAATGGCATAGATTAAGGGGGAGGTTGCTATGTCTTATATTTTCAATTGTCATTGATATTTACTGTTGTTGACTGGTATATTTTATCCCTAACTTAAACATATTGCCACACATCAAAAAGGGGGAGATTGTTGAGGCAATCGGCCCTAGAATGATCGGGAAGATCATAGTTTTGATGTGTGTGCCAATATGATTAAGGTTAGGGCTTAGTGTTGTATTTGATATGTGTGATTGAGTTTGCAGGACTTGGAGAATCACACATGGAGAACACATCCGAGGGACGAGAGCCGAGGGAGGTGAGCTCCAAGGGCAAGCCGGGAAGTGGACCTCAAGGGCATACGTGATGGGTGGCATGGAGCAAGCCGAGGAAGGCTTGTGTGCGCATCCGAGGGACGATAGCCAGAGGAAGATGACTTCAAGGGGCGAGCCAAGGGAGCATACCTGAAGGCATACGTGAAGGAGAGTGTTTTGAGTGATTGTAAGTGAGTTGAGAGGCTGGGCAGTCGACTGGTCAGAGGGCAGTCGACTGCCAAAACTAACAGAAGGTTTTCAGCCTTCTACCAGTCGACTGCCCCAGGGGCAGTCGACTGGTAACCCTGAAAAACTAGTCGTTGGCTAGCATTTAAAGCTAGACCAGTAGACTTCCCTCGGGGCAGTCGACTGGTGCGGGTCTGGACAGTTTGTTAAGATGTCTTGTTCTCTTATTTAAAGGAGACTTCTTGGCACGAGTTGGGGACGATTCTCTACTGTACCGAAGTGTTATTAGTGCTCCATCTGATCTACTCTTCCTCTAGTCTTCATTGTGATTTTGTAAAGAGGAAGACAACAAAGTTTGTAAAGGTTTCTCCACCTTTGAAGGAGGATTTCATAGTGGAGAGTGTGCAACCGTGTGGATCCTTGGATTAGTCACCCGTCGGGTGGATACCAAGTAAAAGTACTGTGAGTTAGCATTGAATTTTATTGTTTTCATTATATTTTGTATTTGGCTAACCCTATTGTAGAGAAAAGCCGAGCCATCGATCCTAATAAAGAAGTCATGACTTGTAGGGTTGAGCACGAAGTCCTAGTCGGGGATCGGGCAACGAAAACTTGGCGAGTGAAGCCGAGCACGAAGACTTGGTCCGGGGGACCGAGCAGAAGACTTTGCCGAGAGAGGATCACGGACAGGAGTAAGACGGGTCGAGGTCGAACATCATCGAGTTTCGGGTTCTTGGAGGCCGAGCAAAAGTCTAACCGGAGGTTCTGTATGGCAATAGGTAAACTCTCCTGAGAGGAGTAGGTGAGGATGCGTTCCCCAATGAGGGAACAGTAGGCCTCGGTCCGACCTAGGGTTTTGAATGAAACTTGAAAGTCAGGACTAAGACAGCACTGGTTGTACTTCATACATATTTTCATTATATATTATTGGATGTATAGAACTAACCCATATTGTGTTAGTGATATGAGAAAAGTGTCCTAAGGCAATCGCCTTATGATTGTAATCATTTATTTTAATAAATGAATATTCACTATTTGAGTATACATGTTTATGTATTTGATTGAGATCTTAAACTCATTTACTGAATGTCCGTAATACAATTCACAGCATGAGAGAATTTGTGATGAATTCACAACTAGTGATTATCTCTACATGTGCAATTGTGAAATATTGAAATTGTCCCTAGTCGATGAATTGATAAATACGGACATTATTAATTCTGTTGAGACTAGCATGGGTTATTCTCTAATCAGCTGATTCTCACTGGCTGGTGACATTGGGATGTCCGGAGATAAACATGAATGATAGTTAAGGGAACTAGTTCATTGGAGTGACTGGCTGTAAAACTTCTTATGGTAGTCTACATATAGATATGTTAGTGAAGTTCTTATTGCAGCTTAAGTGCGATGTTCCTTTGACTTGCGGTGTTCAAGTCATCTTGGTCATGGAGACTTATACTTTGACATCTTAAGCAAGCATCTCCAAGGAGGTGTGGACCCAGGATGATTGGGTATAAACCGAAGTGCCTGAAGATGTTTGAACAGCCTACAAAGGATTCACCACTCCTTGCGAGGAGATGTATACCCAAGGTCTGTCGTCGGATTGTTACTCGAAGTCTCTGGCCAGAGCATGACATGTTCAGAGTATGAATCTCTTAGATACATGAAAGTAATTAGAATCCGTAAGACGAGAAAATGTTGTTAGAAACGGGATGGCTAGAGAGGGGAGGTGAATATAGCCAATCAATGCAACCTTTGGCACTTAGCAAGTTTCTGCAACTTAGAAATCAGTAGCACAGCGGAAAGAATAGAAAACAAGGTGTGCAGAAAACTAACGCGCAAACAAACCAAACACAGCTAGCAAGATCGCTAACAAGGAGGATTTACAAGGTTCGGGGATAACTTGCCCCTACTCCTTGGCGTGCCCTTAAGGTGGGTGATCCCTTGATCATCAGCAGATCAAGCCCCGGTGATCACCGGATAAAAAGCAACCTCCTTCTCGGTGGAGTAACCTCTCCACAGTGTTTCAATCACAGATAAAGTTTAAGCACAAATAAACAACAAGAAGGATCTTTCTCAAACACTTATCACGGACAAGAACGCAGCAAGCTTCCCTGAGCTCCACCCAGTGGCGATCTCACGCAAGAACCCTTCTTCGTGTCTTCCCACTGTCGGACTCCAAGCTTCTCGTTCTCTCCTTCAAGCGCTCAAGTAATGGATGATTGCTTCTCAATCGCTTGCTCAGAATGATGGAAACTTCAAGAACACAGCAAGCACTCGTGGAGAACTTTAGGCGGCAAGAACTCAAAACCCAAGCTTTGGAACTCTGCTTCACCGAAGCTGTCTCTCGTCCCTTTTGTTTCTCCACTAAGCATCAAGTGACCTCATCTCCAGCAGCCTCCAGCTGCCTCACTGCCAACGCCAGCTACCACTGAACCCTTACTGAACTTCCTGAGCTCCCTCAGCCAAGCTTCAGTCAGCGGCTTCAGTCCTGCAGCTCCAGCCGTTGCAACCTGAGATGAGAAATGGACAAACCTCCTCCAAGGAAAGCCTCCATTGACTTCTCCTTGAGTGTTTGAATCCTCCCCTGTCACCTGCAGCTTAATCAGACTGTTAGAGCAGTATATCACACAGCAAATCAAATATCAGAGGCAAGTAGCAGCGAATCGGATACGGTCAAACGCGATCAGAGCGTCTGACAGTGCAATTTGAATTAAAGTGATCGATCACCTGACCGATCAGAGAGCCTCCTGATCGGTCACCAGACTGATCAGGCTGGGTCCAGACCGATCAGGCTCCGTCCTGATCGATCCCCAACGCTCAATCAGAAATCGTGATTTCTTTGAGATTCTTCTGGACCGATCACCAGACCGATCCCAGGTCGTGGATCGTTCACCGGACCGATCCACCCTTATATCGGGCGATTTCTGAGTTTCTCAGCCTAAGCCTTCTGATCGGTCAACTGACCGATCAGGGGTTCTCCTGATCGGTCACCAGTCCGATCAGATCATCACCAGACCGATCAGGCACCATCCTGATCGATCTTAGTGAGAAACCCGCGAAGCTAGATCGTTCTCCAGAACGATCTGCACAGTGATCCTGATCGGTCACCAGACCGATCAGGTGCAGATCAGCAGGGGAACTCAACCTCACTGTTTGCTCCCTGATCGATCACCAGACCGATCAGGAGCCAAGCAGTGGGTGAAACACGCACTCCCTGATCGGTCACCGGATCGATCAGGAGTAGTACAGTAGGTTCCCAACCTCACTATGTGCTCCCTGATCGGTTACCAGACCGATCAGTCATTGCTGGATCGGTCACCCGACCGATCCACGTTGGAGCAGCGTGCCAGATTCCCTGATCGGTCACCAGACCGATCCAGGGACTTAAACTTAGCCCTCCAAGCTAAGTTTCCATCCACCTTAGCCCTCCAAGCTAAGAATTTTTCCATCTAACTCTCCAAGTTGGGAATTTGCACCTAACCCTCCAAGTTAGGACTTTTCACCTAGCCCTCCAAGCTAGGACTTTTCACCCAATCCTTCCGAGTTAGAACATCATCCAACCTAGCCCTCCAAGCTAGGCACCTGGCCCTCCAAGCCCGGACTTTTTCACCTAATTCTCTAGGATGGGAATTTGCACCTAACTCTCCAAGTTAGGACTTTTCACCTAGCCCTCCAAGCTAGGACTTTTCACCCAACCCTTCCGAATTAGGACTTTTCCAACACCTAGCCCTCCAGACTAGGATTTTCAACACCTAACCCCCCAGGTTAGGATTTCCCAACACCTAGCCCTCCAGACTAGGATTTTCAACACCTAACTCTCCAGGCTAGGATTTTCCAAATCATGCCTAATCCTCAATCAGGACTTAAACATAATCATAGTCATCAACCTAAACTTAAATCGGTGTCAACACCAAAACAACAATCAAGGCCACACTGCATCAACAAATGTTACTTGGGCTAGGTGTGACGTAGTCAGCCTAGTGGGGACTGACACACATAGACCATGTCCTGAACCAAGTGGGTATAAGATGGTGAAGGGAATGGGGCACGATTCATTATAGCTGCTGAAGGGTTTCAGAATTATTTCTGAGGTCAACCGTTGATCTTTCGATTAATTGGGGATCATGATGTACTACTAGGTGCCACTCATGATCATTTTATAATTGGTTAATTATAGACGGCCAACATAAATCGAAAGTCTATTTAGTCACACGCACTACGAGTAATCCGAGGGATTTAAAATGAGTTGAAAATTGAATTTTTCAATCAAGAGAGATTAGGTTTGGTTGAGCCAAACGATAAGTCGAATCTGAATTTTTCAGAGACGCATCGGAAGCGTAAAATGGCTAAGTCTTTTGAAGACTTAACAGATGAATTAAATGAGTTTAATTCATTGGGGTGTGGCCTGGATAGGCCGGCCAAAGAGGGTCTCCACCCTCTTTGCTTGGCCGACCACAACAAAGGGAGGGAACCAAATTGTTTGGTTCAATTTATAAAATAAATCAAGTGTGGTTTGTTTTATAAAATTATGGATGATATAAATTTTTATATAAACCAAGGTTTAGTTTATTTTTCATGGAAATTAAAATGAACCATGGATTGGTTTATTTTATTTTATAAAATCAATCATGGATTGATTTACCATGATAAAGAAATTTATATAAAGAAATTTATATAAAATTTATTTTCATGGAAATTAAAATGAACCATGGATTGGTTTATTTTATTTTATAAAATCAATAATGGATTGATTTACCATGATAAAGAAATTTATATAAAATTTATTTTTCATGGAAATTAAAATGAACCATGGATTGATTTATTTTATTTTATAAAATCAATCATGGATTGATTTACCGTGATAAAGAAATTTATATAAAGAAATTTATATGATAAATTTCTTATGAAAATTTATTCCATAAGAAAAGGAGACTTGGTTAATTTTTATCATGAATTATAATATGATTTTAACCATGATATAAAATCAAGACTTGGCATGATGGAATAAGTCATTGAAAATTTATATGATAAATTTCTTATGAAAATTTATTCCATAAGAAAAAAGAGACTTGGCGGTTGAGATGCCACTATATAAAGGACTCAAGACAAGGCTTGGAATTAATTCGAAATAATCCAAGTATTCTTGCTTGGGCTCTCTCCCTCTCCTCCCTTCTTTCTCTTGGCCGGCCTCTCCCTTCTTCTCCCTTCTTCTTGCCGTGAGCACAAGGAGAAGCACCGAGGCGACGAAGTTCTTCCGTTGAGACGATCTTCCTCTCCGGCCATCATCACCTTGGGATTGGGCGCAAGTCATCTTCCTCCTCCTTGCCGGAATTGTGATTCCGGCCAACCTTGGTGGTGAGTTTTTCCGATATGATTACTTCTCTCTTGGTTCTCTTGTCGCGTTCTCTGAGAATCTAGTAGTTCTCGAGAACACGAAACTCGTGGCTTTGCGAAGTCATCCCGAAGATTCTCGGTGTGGGCGCGAATAGAGGCGGAGCTTCCGAGGGACGCTTACGGTTGGATCTCGTCCCTTCCTTCGAGTTACACGAGGTAATACATAAATTAGTTTACGTTTCTGCAAAATTATAAATATATGATCATGTCTACACAAGATAAGGTTGCATGCTTAGATGTGTGGTTAAATAATTTGAGAAATTATTTATGCTAAACCTTCCGCTGCATGTAATTAATTTTAAAATTACGAACCCGCATCCATGTCAACATGCACCCGGTCCCAACATATTGCAGCTGAAAAAAATAAAGCAGCTTAACTGGGGTGCCTGAATGGGACTCAGGCGTCTGAAAGTTGGCAGATGGAGGCTGAGCTGGCGCAATGGTCAGACTGGCATGGTGAGTGCTGAGTGGAGGATCCATGTCAACACTCAGGCGCATAACCAGGATAGAATTTGACCAGGAAATAAATAGAGTTTTCGTCTGATCCGCTACGACGGGGGTGCCTGAATGGCCATTTAGGCGCCTGAGTAACTACTATAAAAAGGGATCGAGTATAGCAGTCCAAAAGATCACTTCAAGCACTGCGATCACATTCTTCTTCTATGTGTCACACAATCAAAGTTCAAATAACGCTGAAACGTCGTCCAACTCTCCAAACGAAGATCTATCCTCTCATTTCAGGAGTCAGTATAATTGTTTGTTTTATTATTGTACACTTTAGTTTGTAACTTGTAAATATTCTTGCGGTTTTTAATAATGCCCAAAGTAAACGATCAAGGATCGTGGGCCTTGCAGTGGGAGCCGGTCAAGTCTTTGAAGCAGGTAAAACCAACTTGAGTTAGCGATCGTGATTTATTGCTTGCTTCCGCTGCCTTCTCTGTCTATTTCCTACGGTTACTCTTAAAGCTTCCACTGTGTACATTATTGTTTAGTCATTTAAGTGTTAAATCCAAAGTGTTTACAAAGCGATATTCACCCCCCCCCCCCTCTCCATCGCTCAATCTCGATCCTACATAGTGGACTCAAGCCAAGTACATAGGCCTTGGACATACTGACCCTGAGGGTTGGGAACCAAATAAATCTCGCTTGTCATCTCTGTATTTTCATTTACTTATTTTATTTCACTGTGTTACTAATGATTTTATTAAAGTTGAATGAATGATCGATGAAACTCCAAGATTTCGAATCGGAAAAAGAGTAAGTTGATATTCACCTCCCTCTATCAACGCCATCGATCCCACACTCGAGGCTTCTTTTATAGCCTTCATCTAGTTGATTGATTGTCCCATCAGTCGACTAGATTCTTGATATTTCCTTGCTTGCTCTGATATGATCAAATCAAACCCGCATAATCAGCTTATCCGATTGATTGAATGTCCCATCAATCGACTGAACCCTAGATTTTTCTTTAATGTTTGATCCAATCATCCGATCTACTCTTTCTATATGTGTCTGCGTGACTAATCCTCCTAATCAGGTAACTGAAACCTAGAATTTCCTTTACTATTTGATTCAATCATATTTGATCTGCTATTCCTATTTGTCCAGCTGACAGATCCTCCTGATCAAGCGACTGAACTTTATTTCATTCTTTACTTAGATACAAATCTGATCTATGCTTATCTACTCAGATTGGTCGACCGAACCAAAATGTTTGATCAAATAAAGTCTTTATTATTATTTTTTTTTTTGCAAAACAAAGTTAGCTCAATGATAATAATCTTGCTAGACAGAGTTAGAAGTAGATAATTATTCATAAATCAATTGACAATTAAGATTGTTCGACTTAGAAATCTCTGTTGGTTTCTTCAGTTGGATTAACATCTAAGGTTGTCCCGACTGGGATGTGTCCTCACTTCCTTCTAGAACATTAAAGGTCTCTCCAACATTTACCTTACTTACCCGTCAAACATTTGATATAGCTGACCTATTTAGACTTCTTCTACTTAGTGTCTAATTAACTCACTAGGACTTTCTTTACTTGATGTCTGATTCAACTAACCCATCAAGTGTTCAACTAAATCAATACATCTGGTCTTATATTTGGTTATCTGATTCACTAATGTGGGATCGTTTAGAATCAATAGAGGGGGGTGAATATCGATCGATAATTTTTTGAAAAAACATAGAGTGATTGCGCAGCGGAAAAGCAAAACAACGCTAACACGTTTATTTTTACTTGGTTCGGAGTCGCAGTTGGCTCCTACTCCAAGGCCCACAGTCCTTAATTGTTTACGATAGGCAATTCTATATTGCGTAAAATTGTTACAACTTGAGTACAAATATAGAATTTAAAATACAACACTTAAACAATTATACCGACAACCGGAAGATTAGAATGTCGGAGCCGCGGGTCGTCGTTGGCGCTTGAGTCTTGAGCACGGAGCGTTTGGAGCAAAGCACTTGAAAGAATGCGTAGAAAGAAGTTGTGTTGAAGCCAAGGGGGTGAACCCCTATTTATACTAGTCGCTGGGCCGCCTGTGTTGAAGGGGGCGCCTGACACGTGGCCCATTCTGCGCGAAGCTCAATCCGCAGACTTGGCCAGCGCTTATCGCTTCAACTGGGGCGCCTGAACTGACTGGGGCGCCTGTATGAACACAGGCGCCTCACTTGCTTATGTGGCAGCTTGCTTCGAGTGGCTTCGGAAGAACCCTTGTCTGGGGGGCGCCTGATTAAATAGGCGCATGGGAGCAGAAACCTTTCACCCTTCATTCCTGCAATCAAGGTTAGTTCCAAAACACAAATAATAAATAATATAACATCATTTAAGCATGATTAACAAGTTGAGCTATCTTGGTTTTGACTTTGGGCTTCCCAAACGGAACCCTAGGTCGAACCGATGCCTAATGTTCCCTCCTAAGGGGAACGCATCCTCACCTACTCCTCTCAGGAGAGTTTACCATTTTGCCAACCGGCTTCTTCGGTTGGACTTTTGCCCAATCTCCCGAATCAGGTCTTTGTGTCCAGTCCGCGACCAGGACTTATTGCCCAGCTTCACTCACCAGGTCTTGGGTGCCCAGTCCATGACCAGGACTTATTACCCAGCTTCACTCACCAGGACTTCGGTACCCAGTCCACGACTAAGACTTATTGCCCAACTTTTTGACAGGACTTAGGTGCCCAGCCCATGGTCAGGACTTATTGCCCAATTCTTAGAACCAGGACTTCGAGCCTAGTGTACCTAGGACTTTTCCTGCACACTCGAGTAGCATTGTTTTTTTTTTTTGAAATAAAAGGATCTTATTTCAAGTAAAGGAAAATCCATATTAGAAGGGGGCCAAACCTGACCTTCTGATATAGGATTACAAAAAAACAATGGTTTACATTTGGTAACTCAAGCAAAGCACAATTAGAAATATATTCGCGCAAACCATTCCTCTTAGATTGTTTACTTCCCCTGTCGTGATGTGCACCTTGAAAAATATTAAGAGGAACTCATGAAATTCTGAACATGTGTTAATCCACCTTGCATTTCAAGAATCATATAAGGGAAAACCAACAGAAATCATCTGCAAGCCTTTCTAAGCACAGACCATAAGGAGCCTTTTAGAAAATATCTTCAAAGCACAAAGAGCTTTCCTCAGATTCAGGATATTCCATAAACGTCCTTTAGTCAGACAAATCAGTCACATCAAAACCACCTTCGTTCGTATCAGGAATTTGCATTTCAGAATTCAGCCTCATCAAATCGATTTCAGAAATAAAACTTCAGAATTCAGTTGAGATCAGATAATACTACCAGGTAATATCTACCAAGTTCAAATATTGTCAACAAATTTCAGATAAGACATCAGATGTAACAACCCGATTTCAACTAAACAACAGTTTCAGATTTCAGCCTTAATTTGCATTTTGTCAAATTCAGATAGAATTATTAAAATCTGCCAAACATAAAATTTCTATCCATTTCTACTAAAAAGCCTTCTGATAAACATCCCCTTTTAATCAGAGACTTTGACAAAAAATATTATGAAGAACTCATAAAATTCTGAACCTATTTAATCCACCTGCCATTTCCAGGTTCATATAAAGAGAAAACCAATAGAAATTATCTCAGAGCCTTTTCAAAAAGCAGAAGGTCCTCAGATTCAAAGTCTTCCATAAACGAAAGACATCTGAGAGCTTTTCATACATCAAAACCACCTTCATACATATCAGGATTTTGGCACTTATCCCACATTTGCATTACAAATTCATCCTCATCAAACCTTCAAAATAAAGTTTTCAGAATTCAGTTGAGATCAGATAATATATACCTGATACTATCTACCAAGTTCAGAAAATTACAGATAAGACATCAGATATAGTAACCAAGGGGAGCCAATCCAAATGCCTATCGACAGACCTGTAAGCAAACTGGTACTTAATTCAAGTTCTAAACATTTTAAAATTAAACTTCTATTGCCAGATATAGGATTTATAGACAATCCTGCGAGCACATATATTCAAGAAGCAGTTATCAAAATCCGAAGGCTTATCAGATATCATTAAACCAACATTATGAAGAGTAAATGACAACCAGTAATAGAATATTCAGAAAATACAGAGTCTGAGAGATTGAGAACCAGAGCCTGAGAAGTTGAACAGATTTATAAGTCTGATTCTGCTAGAGAAATCAGGAGCAAGCCAGATAATAGCCGGAATATTAACCATTTGATCAAGAGAAAATAAAAGTGACTAAGAAGGCCACTTGTTACAACAATTTCCGGACCATCTTAACATTAGGGAAACCCATCCTATCCATCTTACAAATACCATATAAAGTCTTGTCAATATCTTGTTTGAATAACACTTTTTCACCTTGCAACTTAAAAGCTAAATTAGCCAAATAATCCGCCGCCACGTTTGCTTCTCTATATACATGTGAATAAACCACACGGTACTTTTTCACTAACAATCTGATTCTCAGAATAATTTTTCTATATTCCCAACATATTGAAGAAGAATGAATTAACCTCAATGCTACCAAGGAGTCTGATTCCAACCAAATTGGAAGAAAAAGATTAGCTATGCATAGTTCTAACCCAAAAGCAATAGCATAGAGCTCAGCTTTAATATTTGAAGAAAAACCCAAAGTTCCATATTTTGCCATTAAGAACTGTCCTTCATGATCTCGGATTATAGTCCCAAACGAAGCCTCCCCCGGGTTCCCTTTCGAACATCCATCCATGTTTAGTTTATAAACTCCAAATTTTGGTCGATACCAGCGCACCATTATAATAGATATTCTAGCTTTTATCTTAATGTCCAGCCCCCAAGCTTTAGCAACCGAGGTAAAACCTTTCCAATGTTTATTCTTTATAGTACCTGCGGCTTCACCCAACCAACAATATTGAATTATCTTTCTCTTGATATTCCGAACCTCTTGTTTAACTTCTTCATGCTTAGCTTCATTCCTAGCTGACCATAAGAACCAAACAATAAGAAATGACATTACCTCTTTAATGTGACCCCCTTTTAACCAGTCAGACCCAATCCTCCATTCTTCCAATAATGAAAACCGATTAACACAAAACAAATTAGCAAAATAAGCCCAAATTTTTTTAGCTATTGGACCTTCAAAAAACAAATGATTCCAAGTCTCTATTGAGCTACAACATTGACATTTAGAGACTAGGGTAATACCACGATGTTGTAAAATGGTGTCTATAGGAAGTTTCTTTTTCAGAAATCTCCACGCAAAAATAGATATGCTCGGTTTGAGTAACCCGCACCAAATTGCATAATTTATGGAGTTCCTATTTTGTGTTTATCGGATACTATTCCAAGCCAATTTTAAAGAGAAGCCACCATCTTGAGAAGGTTTCCAAATAATTTGATCAGCTACTAGTCGACAAGGAATATCAGCTATCAATTCGGCAGAATCAACCGGAAGTAGTCTATTAATTTCTTCCATTTTCCAATGTGAGCCATCTATGAATTCCTCAACCCTTAATCCAATATTACCAATCGGTACAGTCAATTTAAAAAGAGGTTCATCATTTAACCAAGTATCGTACCAAAAATTAATCTTTCCATTTCCCAAAATCCAACCAATATTTTGCTCAGCCAAATTACGAACTTTCATAAGCCTACGCCAACAAGCATATGCATTTTTTTTTAATTCGACAATAACCGGATGTGTTGATCCACAATAGAAATTAGAGAGATATGAAGCCCAAAGGGTATTTTGCTCTCTAAATCTAAACCATAGCTTAATCGCCATTGCAAGACTAATATCTGCAAGCTTCCTTAATCCTAATCCTCCTTCTATTTTATGCTTACTGATATCTGCCCATGCCACCCAATGGACTTTTTTATTTGTTTCCGTGGAGCCCCAAAAGAATTTAGCAAAAATCATCTCCAAGCTGTGAAGAATAGACAGTGGGGGAAGGATTACTTGCAACAAGTATAGGGGCATAGAAGATAGCACACTCTGAATTAATAGTAAGCGTCCTCCATATGTCAACCGTGTCAGGTTCCATCCCATAAGCTTTTTCCTTATCTTTTCTATTAAGGGTTGAAAATAAATTGATTTCCGGTGTCCAGTATAAAGAGGAATCCCCAAATATTTCAAAGGCCATGTGCCTTCCAGAAAGCTTGTCTCAGCCAGAATTAAGCCCTTTTGATTATTTGATATCTTGCTAGATAAATAAATCAAACTCTTCATTGCATTTACAGTTTGCCCCGAATGTTCTTCATATGTATTCAAGAAATTCTTTAACAATTTTATACAATCAATAGATCCATTCAGGAATATTATTACATCATCCGCATATGCAAGGTGTGAGATCTTCATGTTACAACCTGTAGAAAAACTCAACTTAGGATAATTGTTAAAGAGCTTCTCTAGACCCCTGGATAAAAGTTCAGAAACAATAATAAACAAAAAGTGGGAAATTGGGTCCCCTTGTCGTAGCCCTCTCTTTGATTGAAAGAAACCTGTCATCTGACCATTGATGCGAATAGAAAACCAAACTACAGAAATGCATCTTTCAATCATGTCTATAAAGTTTTTTGAAAAACCAAATGCTGCCATAATTCTGAATAAAAGGCTCCATTGAACTCTATCAAAAGCTTTAGCCATATCCAATTTCATTATAACATTGCCCCCTCTAACATGATGGTTTAATTTGTATGTCAATTCTTGAGCCATTGATATATTATCTGATATCAATCTGCTCTCTACAAAACCACTTTATGTTGCGGATATTATCTTGTTCAGAATTTGTCTCAACCTATTTGCCAACAATTTAGATATAATTTTATAAGAAACATTGCACAAGCTGATAGGTCTGAATTCTTGCCAAGTTTGCACATTCTCTGACTTCGGGATTAAAATGATAGTCATTGCAACCATACCTTTTGGTAATGATCCTCCCTTAAAGAAATCCAGCACTGCCTGAAAAACATCTTCTTGAATGATGTCCCAACATGATATATAAAATGAAGCTAAAAAGTCATCCGGACCCGCCACACTTTCTTGATTCATTTCCCAAACAACCTGTTTTACTTCTTCTTTGGAAGGTAGGGTAGTTAGAGCTATATTTTCCACTGAATTTATCAACTCTGGTATACATTCAAGATCTGCCATATTGCCATTGAAGGATTCACCTATTAATAATTGCTCAAAAAAGTTAACACCTGAAACTTTAATCAGTTCTGGATTTTCCAAACACTTTCCATCTTCCCATATTCTAAATATTCTGTTAGCTGTCCTTTTTGATTTTACCATGTTATGAAAAAACTTGGTATTTCTGTCACCTTCAGCCATCCATTTTACAGCAGCCCTTTGCTTCCAGAAATCCTCTTCCATCTGTAATGTTTTAAAAAGTTGAGCTTGAAGTTTGTTTTTATTGATTCTATTTGTCTCTGAAGGCACACTGTCAAATATTTTTTCTGCTTCCTTAAACTATTCTTCCGCTTTTTGCACGTTGTCATGTATGTTTCCAAAGATATCTTTGTTCCACCATTTTAAATGACTTTTCAGCCTCTTTAATTTGATTTGTAGCTTATGCATTCCACAATTAGAAATCGGTAAGTTCCAATTTAGTCTAACAGTTTGTAAGAAACCATGATGTCTTAGCCACATTTTTTGAAACCTAAATGAGGACACCACTTGTTCGGCAACTGGAAAAGAGACAAGCAAAGGGCAATGGTCTGAAGCTGCTCTGCTCAAATGTTCAACTCTGACTGAAATCTTATTACTTTGCCAAGAATTAGAGATCAAGATCCTGTCCAACCTCTTCCATATTCTATTATTTGTCCAGGTGAATCGATCACCTACAAATCCTGCATCAATCATGTAACGCCCCAAAATTTCCATTTTTAGTTCTTAAAGTCCTTAGAATTATTTAGAAATGATTTAGAAATATTCTAGATATTTTTAGGAATTTTTAGAGTATTTTTATGGAATCTTCCGAGTCCGTTTGGTATTTTTGGAAAAAGAAAAAGAAAAAGGAAAAAGAAGCCAAAATAGGAAAATACCATAAGGGGCAGCGGGGGTTCGAACCCGCGACCTCCACGAAACAGCACAAGCGCCCAACCGGCTGGGCTAGGGGTATCAGCACAGCAGAAGATGGCGAAACCTATAATTAAGCTGCAGTTAAGTTGATTCGGCCCCATATGTATAAATAGAAAACTTAAAGAGGGAAGTTGGGATTTTCTCTCAAACCCTTCGGCCAACAGCTGCGCCGACCCTCTCCCTCCCTCTCCTCTCTTGGGCGACACCACACCAAGGTCAAGAGGGCCGGCCGAGACCCTTCTCCAAGAAATAATCCTATATTCGGGATCCCCGCGACGAGAGGAACGCGTAGACGTGAAGAATTCTTCGAGATCTTAAGTTTCTCCCGAGCTCTAGACCTCAATCTTGGTTGTAAGTCCAAGATATCAATGTAAGTACTGCTCACCTGCAGTAAGAGGCGGTTTTACCGCGAGAATTTCCTTTAAAAGTTTTTAAAAGAGAATTTTTCCTTTTTGCTTTAGTTTTTGCATGTGATCTTAGTTTTTATATGCTTGTATATGTTTGATAAGCACCCTATATGAGATTAGGGACCAAGAAAAGCTATGAGAAAAGAAAAGAAGATAAAGATAAGAAAAGAAAAGGCCAAGGCCTTAAGAAATCCCCAAAAGTCAAGACTTAGGGATTTTAGCACGCAAGGTGCTCCAGAAAATGCCAAGGCATTTACAGATAAGAAAGAAAAGAAAGAAAAGCTATTTTATTTTATAAGGCCAGTACCCGGCGTCCAAGGGCGTCGTTAAAGAAATCCAGGTGTCTAATTCCAACGTCTTGGCCCTGGTAGACCAAGGTCTGCTCTATTAGGATTGGTGGTTCGCTACCCCTACCCCAACCTTTTAGGGAACGCGCATCAGATGGTACTTACGTCTTCAGTGGATCCAAGTGATTAGTATTTTCAAGTATATGCTTTAGCAAAGTTTCGAAAATTTAAAGAGTTTTCAAAAGTTAAAGAATAGCTAAAGTTTCAAGTTGAGCCAAGAAAAGTAAATTGAGATTATTTATTGCTTGAGTATGCATGTTTTGAGTTACACATGTTCTTAGTTTTCTTTCAAGCATATTAGTATCTCATATGATTTTCATATTGTTCTGGAAGCATGTTTGCACATATTTGAGTTTTTGTGAGCTAGATAGTACTTACTAAGCTTTTTGCTTATAGATGCATTTCCTCTTATTGCAGATAAAGGTAAAGGCAAGCAATTCTGAAGGAGGACGACGAGGCGGTGCTGAGTAGAGTGTGTGTGGTGGCTGATTATGGAGAGATCTTCGAGACAAGACAATTTAACTATTCAAACTACAATGCTATAGTTTATTCAGATTTTAAGTTCTTGTTTTATGGAGATTATAGAGTATTTGAGTTTTGGATAGTTTTATATGCTAAATTTCTTAGAGTAAAGATTCCATGTCATTTCATTTAGCATATATAACCCCATGATTGCATTAGATGAGTAAAAGTGTGAGTAGTTAGAAATATTGATACTTTGTTAGAGAAAAAGGTGTTTGTGCCAAGATAGCATCAATTTTCCTTTTGAATCAAGTTTTATTACTTAAGCATATTTAGAAAAGTTGCTTTCTCATTCCATAATGCCTTAGTGATGTTATAGAACTTTGTATGATGAGTTTAAATGGTTAGAAGTTAAGATTGATACAACTTTATTGTTAAAATTTAGATAAACTTGTTTGGTTTGTTTTCTTCCATAAAAGTCCTAAATTCAAGTTTATGGATTCGTTTGATTGGCTTAATTGTTTAGGAAACTGATATAGAGTATAGAAATGATGTTGTAGTTTGATATGGCTCGAAATTGAAGGAATGGTGGACTTGGGAAGCAAGGGGCCGAAACCTGTAAAAACAGGTTACAGCCGTATCAGTCGACTGATGACGTCATCAGTCGACTGGTACGGGCTGTTTTGGTTGGTAAGGCTGTTTTCAATAAGATTCAACTACGAGATTGAGAAGGAAGTATGACATGGTATTATTATACATGATTGCTTAAGTTAGAATATAATTGTTAGCAGAATTTAAAAGAAAAAAAAAGATTTCCGCAATTTTCTTTAGTCATGTATAAGAGTTGAGAAGTAGAGTAAAGTAACGATCCGTCTGAAGACAGTAAGAGGTCGGGTCGCTACAGTTGGTATCAGAGCAGGTTCCATTCTCCAGCATCACACACACATCAGCATCAACCTTGCCGTCTTCAAGTAAGAAAGCTTTAAGTTTCAGTTTTTCTATTGCTCCTTTATTTAATTGCAGTATAGAGAAATGCTTAAGTACTACTCACATGTGCATAGAACAAGGAAGCATGTTTAATCCCTTAGTATCACGGAATCATGTTTAATCCCTAGAATGGATATCAGATTTCTAAGTAAGAAGATAAGTTTATACCTACAGATGTAGTAGTGATTTTTGTTTCCTTATGCATTATTAGATGGCAAGAAGAGGCCGAGCTCCTAATGCTAATAACAGAACTCCAGTTCCAGATAACAGTGAGCCTGGCACAGAACAGCCAAACCTGATGGCAGTCATTGCTCAAATGCAAGCTCAGATTACAGAACAACAGAAGACCATCGCCACACTGATGGCGAATCAGCACCCAGTGCCCCCTACACCACCCACAGCAGGAGTGGGAACTCCAGTAGTGGCTGAAGTTCCACCAGTCCCACAAGAGACCCCTGCAGTGAACCGAAGACAAGAAGCATACCTCGTCCAGTGGCAGAGGCTGAAACCCGAAAGCTTCTCAGGCACGACTGAGCCCTGGGATGCCCAGGCTTGGTTCAAGACTTTAGAGAGCACAATGGAGCTTCTTGACTGGCCAGAGGTTGAGAAGGTCAAATGTGCCTCCTTCTGCCTAACTGGAGATGCTCGTATGTGGTGGGAGCGAGTCAAGAGTAAGAAGATAGTCAACCAGATGAGCTGGGCAGATTTTGAGCACGAGTTCTATGAGGAATTTTTCCACATGAAGGTTACCAACAAGCACTTCGAGGACTTATGGAGTTCAGACAGGGTAGCCTACCAGTGGGAGAAGCAGTTGCAAAGTTCAACAGACTAGCTCGCCTCTGCCCAGAGCTAGTCAGCACAGAGAAGGAGCGAGTCAGACTGATGCTTCGCATGCTGAACCCGGAGATAGCACTCAACGTGAACAGCGGGATGCACCGACCCCAGACCAGCGAGGAGTTAGTCAGTAGTGCTCTAATCTCAGAGCACTACCTGAATAGCATCAAGGCACAGCAAGCACAGCAGAAGCCAGTCCTGACTGAGAACAAGACAATAGGAGGACAGAAGCCTCAGCCAAATAACCAGAACTGGAAGAATAAGAGCCACAAAAGGAAGCAGTGGCCTGGCAGCCAAAAAGGAAACTCAGAGAACAAGCAAGCTAGGTATCCACCTTGCCCTAAGTGTGGGAGGAACCATCCAGGAGCATGCCTTTTGGGTGTAACTGGATGCTATTCATGTGGACAAGAGGGACACAGATCCAGAGACTGCCCAAACAAGTTTAAGGTACTTCCTCAGCAGTCCGTACAGCATGGAGGCAAGCCTCAGTTACACTACATGCCTACTATACTGGAGGGACCTCAGATCAGTCAGAGAGGGTTGGAAGTAGCACCAGTTCCAACCAATGCCAGAGTCTTTTCCCTCACGAAGGAAGAAGCTGCCAGCGCCTCCACGGTCGTAACAGGTCAAATAGTTATTTTACAGCATTTAGCTACTACACTGTTTGACACTGGGGCGACCCATTCTTTCGTATCAGTACCTTTTGCTAGTAAGTTACAGGTGCCTACAGAGAGTTGGGAGTCCAGATTCCTGACAACTCTCCCTTCAGGGGAAATCATGGAGTCCACCCAGAGGCTCCGGGCTGTGCCAATCAAGATTTCAGACCGAGAGCTATATGTCGATCTGATAGTCCTTGCGATGCAGGACTTCGACATCATACTGGGCATGGATTTCCTCAGTAAGTACAGCGCTTCAGTGGACTGCCGTAGAAGGAAGGTGGTTTTCAGCCCAGAGGGAGAACCACCATTCGAATTTCAAGGAGCCCCAAGGAGGAAGACTCAGAAATTTCTCTCAGCCTTGGCAGCCCACCAGATGCTAGAGCAAGGGTGTGCTGGTTTTCTTGCACACATAGTGGACTCAGAAGCAAAGAAAGAACTAAGCAGGAGGATGTACGGGTAGTCTGCGAATATCCAGAAGTGTTCCCAGAAGAATTACCTGGACTACCTCCCAACAGAGAAGTGGAATTCGAGATCGAGCTAGTGCCTGGTACCGGTCCGGTCTCGAAGGCCCCATATCGTATGTCTCCAGCAGAGTTGAAGGAATTACAAGAGCAACTCCAGGAGCTACTAGACAAGGGCTTCATTCGCCCGAGTCATTCACCCTGGGGAGCTCCTGTAC
>JAGFNQ010000519.1:0-154824 GCA_024364735.1 Boesenbergia rotunda
CTAACCCTAGAATTGCATGCACCTATAGATCTAGAAGCCAGCATCTCACAAGCACCTTAGGGTACTTTTGAATGATAACCTAGAAAGGGTTGAGATGCTTAGGTCTTTGCCTTAACTCAAGATGCTTTAAGTCAGTGCATCTGCAGTAGTTGGGGCACTAAATACAAACTGAACAGTAATCAAGTTAAGTGTCAAGTTTAGACAATCTAGCTTGAACAACTCACTTAACTTGACTAACCCTAGCCAAAACTACTGCTTATAACAGTTAGTAAGTAGCTAATTGGGTTAGACAGGTCCCTAAAGAGTTAACCAGACCTAGGTCTTGTTTTGATTCAGTACAGCAAATGCTTTATTTAACTATTGCAAAAAATTTTTTTTCTGTATTTTTTTGATATATGTCAAAGGGGGAGAGTTGGAAAAGAAACAGGGAACAAAATTTTTAAAATCTTTTTTCATAATCTTCTTCAAAAAGGTTGAACTAAAAAATTGGTAAATCAAAGTTAGCCTTATTTCTATACTCTGAACTATTTTGAAACTTAATATTTTTTGCTTAAAATGATTTTTGCTTAATATTTCAAAGTGTGAAATATTCCAAAATTGAAAATTTTCTAAAGTCTGAAATTTTTTTTAAAAACTGAAAATTTTCTAAGTTTCTCAAACTATAAATGTTTTTTTCAAAAAACTTAGCAAAACTTTAGAGATTTCCTAACTTATTATCAAAACATGAAATCTTCTAAGTACTTCACTCACACCACCTATTTTTGAAAAACCTAGGGGGAGATTTCTTCCAGGGGGAGGGAATCTAACTTAGGATTTTAATTTTAGCATTTTTCCTTAACTTTTTGAACTAGGTTGCCATATATCAAAAAGGGGGAGATTGTTGGTGCAGTATGCACCCAAGTCAAACCTATGTTTTGATATTGACAAAAGGGTTCAAAAGTTAAGGGTTAGTCGTTGTCTAACAAGTTTCTTGAGTGTACAGGAAAAACCTAGCGAAGGAATGCTAGGCACTGGCGAAGGACTGCCAGACAGGAAAAGCCCTAGCGAAGGAATGCTAGGCACTGGCGAAGGACTGCCAGACAGGAAAAGCCCTAGCAAAGGGCTGCTAGGCTCTGGCGAAGGACTGCCAGAATGGACAAGCCCTAGCGAAGGAATGCTAGGCACTGGAGAAGGGCTGTCAGAAGAAAAGACCTAGCGAAGGGCTGCTAGGCACCAAGCGAAGGGAAGCTTGGCAACTCAAGACCTGGCGAAGGACTGCCGGGCAAAAGTCCAACTGGAGGATCCGGTTGGCACCAGGTAAAACTCTCCCGAGAGGAGTAGGTGAGGACGCGTTCCCCTTGAGGGAACATTAGGCGTCGGTTCGACCTAGGGCTCCATTTTGGAGACCCAAAGTCAGAACCAAGACAGCCAAGGCTGTGTAAAATTGACTTATTAATTGCTGTTTTGGACTAACCCTGGATGCAGGACCGAAGGACTGTGTTTCTGCAGCTCAGAGAGCCTCAAAGGAGTGAGGCAGTAGCTGAGCAGGGTGCCCCGGATGTTTCGGGCGCCCCAGAGTCAACCCAAAGTCAGCAGAGCAAGTAAACGCCCCGACAGCAGCACATTTGGGGGCGCCCCGGATGTTTCGGGCGCCCCGCGCGCATCGGGCGCCCCGCGTGTCGCGGGCGCCCACTGTGCCACTGGTAGCTGCAGCAGCTCACCCTCGCAGCTTTGACCGGTCAACCCGTGCGCCCCGCGCGCGTCGGGCGCCCCAGTCAAAGGTGATCCCGAAGAAGCAGAGATCAGTCTTGACCAGAGGGCTCGCCGGATTGAAAGCCACGTGGGGGGGCGCCCCGTGCGCGTCGGGCGCCCCAGTCAAAGGTGATCCCGAAGAAGCAGAGATCAGCCTTGACCAGAGGGCTCGCCGGATCGAAAGCCACGTGGGGGGGGGGGGGGGGGCGCCCCGAGCATCCCGGGCGCCCCCAGCCCTATATAAGGGACCCTCGACCCTCTTCTTCAATAATCAATTTCTTCGGACACTTCCACGCTCTTCTGCTCTCGTACGTTGCTCCAGATACTGCCCAACTCGAGCCGACGACGTCCCGCTGCCCCGAAATCTTCGATCTACTCCGGACGTCGGTAAAAGAAGAGCATAATTCTTATTATATAAGTTTACTGCACTTATTCTGTATTCAATAATTGTAAACTGGTTTACGAACTTATAGAATTGCCCGCAGAAAACGGTCAACGACCGTGGGCCTTGGAGTAGGAGTCGACCCAGGCTCCGAACTAAGTAAAAATCTTGGTGTTCGCATTGTCTGATTTTTGATTATTCCGCTACGCAATTGCTCTTTACGAAATCCGAACGTTTGCGACATTCACCCCCCCTCTATCGCATCTCTCGATCCAACAGTTAGACCAAAATTTTTCAAGAAGTAACTTGAAGATGAATTTTCAGTAAAAAGCTTTGTCAAGGAAAGGGTTGTTGCTCCAATAAGGCTACGACCAAAGAAGGCCTTGTGCCTCGCCAAGACCTGGAAGCTGATTACTGAAAACCAAATTCAAATTACTACTTGTTAAATTTGAATCTAACATAAATTTCAATTAATCTTAGATTCAACACATTTTTCAAAATCAATAAACTTAAACTTTATAAAACTTTCAAAATTAATTCAATGTCTTCAAAATTATCCATGCTTTTCAAAATTAAAATCTTTATTTTTGAAAACCTATCTCACAAAACCCATAAGGTTAGCATGATTGATAACACTAGACTCAGTGAGACAAACTTAGTTGTGAAAATCAATTTAAGCTATCCCTAACTCTAATTAGATCCAAATCAATAAATACTTTATGTGTAGGAACATAAAGATTTGGACCAATGGATGTTGGATAGTGGATGCTCCAGACACATGACTGGAGACAAATTGAAATTCACCAAAATCAAGTTCAAGAACCTAGGCTCAGTAGCATTTGGAAACAGTGCTACACTCAAAGTTATTGGGACAGGTAACATTGAACTCAAGTCTGATTTTGTGATTAAGAAAGTACTCTTGGTTGAAAATTTTAAGTTCAATTTGCTTAGTATAAGTCAACTATGTGATACTGGCTATGTAGTTACATTCACCAACTTTGACTACCTGATTAGAAACCTCCAAGACTCAGAAGTTATGCTTAAGGGTACTAGGAAAAATAACGTTTATACTATTAATTTACCTTTAGTACCAAAATGCTTCTTGACTCAATTAGAAGAATCCAACCTCTGGCATAGGAGATTAGGTCACACTCATGATAAACTAATTTCTAAAATTACGCAACTTGGTTTAATTAAAGGCGTACCAAAAATTAAAAATTTTGAAAACACAATCTGTAACTCATGTAACCAAGGTAAACAAACTAAGTCTACTCATAAACCAATTCAATCAGACTTAACTCAAACCACACTTGAGCTCCTGCACCTTGACCTATTTGATTCACATGGAGCCAAGTTACTAAGCGGGAATCGGTACTGCTTGGTAATTATCGATGATTACTCTAGGTTTACCTGGGTTAGGTTCCTAAAAATTAAGGATGAAACCTTGAACTTATTTATTGACTTATGTAAAATGATTGAAAACCAAAATGATACTAAAATCAAAAGACTTAGAAGTAATCACGGGGGAGAATTTGAAAATCAAAGGTTTGAGGAATTTTGCAAAATCAATGGGTATATTCATGAGTTTTCCTGTCCTAGAACCCCCCAACAAAATGGGACAGTGAGAGAAAAAAATAGAACTTCAGGAAGTCGCTAGAACCATGTTGAATGAATTTAATCTAGCTAACCAATTTTGGGCAGAAGCGGTAAGTACAACATGCTACATCTTAAACATGGTTCTAATTAACAAAAGACATAATAAAATACCTTATGAACTATATTATCATAGATTACCTAACCTACACTACCTAAGAGTCTTTAGGTGCAAAAGTCCATATCTTGATCACTAAGGACTACCTAGGTAAGTTTCAATTCATGTCAACCCCAGGGATCTTCTTAGGATATTCAACAACTAGTAGGACCTATAGGGTTTATAATAAACAAACTCACAAAATTGAAGAAACTACGAACTTAATTTTTGATGAGGAAATTGAACCAAAAAATGATAATAAAAAATTGAATCAATCAAATATTGATCAGGAAGACAGTGAACCAACAATTGAACCATCAATTGAACCACTGATTGAACCTCTAAATGAACTAACTCTTGAACCAACTACTGAGGTCTCAACTGAACCAATAACTAAACCGACCCAAGTAGTTGAACCAAACACTGAACCGAACCGTCTAGCCAGACCTGAGGCTGAACCTAGTACTAGAAGAACCAAGAAACCCAGACTCAGTCACCCTTCTGATCAAATTATGGGTGATCCAACCTTAGGAGTCAGAACTAGGTCTTCCTATAGAAATCTTAGTCAGATCGCATTAATTTCAAAAATTGAACCTAAGACTATAGAGGAAGCTCTGCCTGACCCTGATTGGATCATAGCTATGCAAGTGGAATTAGCCTAATTTGAAAGAAACCAAGTCTGGGAACTAGTACCTAAACCTGAGGGTAAGTCTGTTATAGATACTAAGTGGGTGTTCAGAAACAAATTAAATGATCAAGGGGAAATAGTTAGAAATAAAGCCCGCTTAGTAGCTAAAGGGTTTAGTCAGATCGAAGGGTTAGACTATGATGAAACCTATACCCCAGTAGCCAGACTTGAGTCAATTAGAATGTTGTTAGCCTTTGCAACCCATAGAGGGTTCAAGCTATACCAAATGGATGTTAAGTCTGCCTTTTTAAATGGGTTTATCAAAGAAGAAGTTTTAGGGCAACCCCTAGGATTTGAGGACCTAGAAAAACCTGAGTATGTTTTTAAACTTAGAAAAACACTTTATGGGTTGAAACAAGCACCTAGGGCATGATATGAACACTTATCAACTTATCTAATTTCTAAGGAATTTAGCCAAGGTCAAATTGACTCCACTCTTTTTGTTAAAACCTTAGAAAATGATATTTTTATTGCCCAAATTTTTGTTGATGATATAATTTTTGGATCCACCAACTCTAACTTTCTAAAAGAATTTGTAAAATAATAGAAAGTGAATTCGAAATGAGCTTGGTAGGTGAGCTCAACTTTTTCTTAGGATTACAAATTAAACAGACTAGAGATGATAATTATGTTCACCAATCCAAGTATGCTATTGAGTTAATAAAGAAATTCAAAATGGATAATTCCAAAAGCTTAAGTACCCCTATGGCTATAAATGTCAAAATAGATAATGACCCTGAAGGAAAACCTGTAGATCTTAAGCTATACCGAAGCATGATTGGTATCCTACTTTACTTGACCGCTAATAGACCTGATATCTTATTTTTTGTAAGAATGTGTGCTAGGTACCAAACTTGTGCTAAGAAATCCCACTTAGCAGCCCTAAAATAAGTACTTAGGTACATTAAGGCTACCCTAAATGTAGGGATTTGGTATCCTAGGACTTCCACTTTTGAATTATCAGGATATTCTGACTCTGACTATGCTGGGTGCAAATTAGATAGAAAAAGTACAAGTGAAAGTTGCCAACTATTAGGACATAGCCTAGTCAACTGGTGTAGTAGAAAGCAACAGTGCGTAGCATTGTCCACAATAGAAGCAGAATATGTTGCCCTAGAAGAATGTGTAGCACAACTTTTGTGGATGATGCACACTCTTAAGGACTTCCAGCTTGACTACACCCAAACCCAAGTTTATATTGATAACATTAGTTCAATCAACTTGACAAAAAACCCAATTCAACATTCCCGAACAAAACATATAGAAGTTAAACATCATTTTGTAAGGGATCATGTAGCCAGGGGTGAAATAGTACTTAAACATGTGGACTCAAAATCCAACTTAGCTGATATCTTTACCATACCCTTACCTGAGTCTGAGTTTAGGTCACTAAGAAGGCAGTTAGGGCTGTGCTTAGTAGAATAGGACTGATCTATATTGTTTTCTTAAAATTTTTCCTATTTTTCTTAATTTTTCAAAAATTAGCAAATTTATCATGTCATTTATCAAGTTTTTGAAATTTAAAATGATTTTTCGACTTAGTTTTCTTTAAAAAACTATGCCCTTCAAAACTAGAGCTTTTTCGCAAATGGACTTAGCTTAGGCCCTAACCCTAGAATTGCATGCACCTATACATCTAGAAGCTAGCATCTCACAAGCACCTTAGGGTACTTTTGAATGATAACCTAGACTGGGTTGAGATGCTTAGGTTTATGCCTTGATTCAAGATGCTTTAAGTCAGTGCATCTGCAGTAATTGGGGCAATAAATACAAGTTGAACAGCAATCAGGTTAAGTGTCAAGCTTAGAAAATCTAACTTGATCATATCACTTAACTTGACTAACGTTAGCGAAAGTTACTGTTTATGACAGTTAGTAAGTAGCTAACTGGGTTAGACAGGACCCGAATAAGATCAGTTTAAATTGGTTTGATCCTCTTCAATTGCTTGCTGAAATTCACTAGAGTTGGTTCAATACGGAGTTCCAATTTGTTTAACTAGCTCTAATTCAAAAATGAATTACAATAGTTATTTTTTTGATATATGGCAAAGGGGGAGAGAAAGAAAAGAGAGAAAATTTTTAATTTTTTCAAAAATTTTATCTTTTTCACAAAAAGCTGCTATAAAAATAATGTTTTTGCTAAAGTACTTCAAATTTTTCCTAAATTTTTCTAAGTACTTCAAATGTTTGTTTTATGTTTCTAAATGCTTTAAAATTATTCTAAGCATCTTCAAAGTACTTTCAAAAAATTCTAAAGGATATCAAAAAGTTCTTAGTGCACTTATCTTGAAAATATTCCTAAAGAAAATTTTTGTTTTATGTTTCTAAATGCTTTAAAATTGTTCTAAGCATCTTCAAAGTACTTCCAAAAAATTCTAAACGATTTCAAAAAGTTCTTAGTGCACTTATCTTGAAAATATTCCTAAAGAAAATTTTCCTTAGTAAACAAAATTTGTCTGAGCTAAACTTTTTTGAAATGATTTTTTTGGCAAATGTTTCTAATTGAAATTGTTTTAAGCAAAAGTGTATTAAGAATTTTTTTAAAGAAAGTATTTTTCAAGCAATTTGTTTTAAGTGCAAAAAGCTTGCACAAACTTTTTGAAAATTTTTCTAAAGTGTAAAAAGTTTGCTAAAACTTTTTCAAAATGTAAAGCTTGCATAACCTTTTCAAAAATTATCTAAGTATAAAACCTTCTCAAAAATTGTCTGTGTAAAAAGTTTTTTTGAGTGCAAATGCTTTTGCTTTTACTTTTGAAAAATACTTAGTCAAAAACTTAAAGCTGTTGCTAAATTTTGAAGAACACTTAGTACTTAGAAAGTTTACAAAACCCGCATGACATTGAAAATTTCATGGGGAGAATGTGCAATTCATGGGGAGATAAATTTCTTTTGTTAGATTATTATTGTTGTTAGATTGCTATAATATGTTGTTTAACTTAACTTTTTAAACCGTGTTGCCATAAATCAAAATGGGGGAGATTGTTGGTGTCGGAAGCACCAAAGTCAAACCTACATTTTGATGATGGCAAAGGGTTCAGAAGTTAAGATTTGGTTGTGATCTAACAAGCTTATTAAGTGTGCAGGAAAGTCCTAGGTACACTAGACACTAAGTCCTGGTTCTTTGAATTGGGCACTAAGTCCTGGCCGCGGGCTGGGCAACTAAGTCCTGACGTAAGGTTGGGCAATAAGACCTGGTAAGTGAAGCTGGGCACTAAGACCTGGTGAGTGAAGCTGGACACTAAGACCTGGTGAGTGAAGCTGGGCACTAAGACCTGGTGAGTGAAGCTGGGCACTAAGACCTGGTCGAGGACTGGGCACCGAAGACCTGGTGAGTGAAGCTGGGCACTAAGACCTGATGAGTGAAGCTGGGCAAAAGTCCAACCGGAGGAGCCGGTTGGCAAAAGGTAAATTCTCCCGAGAGGAGTAGGTGAGGACGCGCTCCCCGTAGGAGGGAACATTAGGCGTCGGTTCGACCTAAGATTCCATTTGGGAGACCCAAAGTCAGAACCAAGACAGCTTAGACTGTAAATAATGTTTAATATATCGTGTATATTTGTTTTTTTGTTTGTAACTAACCCTGGTAGGAAATGAAGGGACGGTGTTTCTGCAGCTCAAGCGCCTCATTGGAAGGAGGCGCCTTACTGGGCTAGGCGCCTGTGTGGATACAGGCACCCCAGTGCAAGACCAAACCAAGCCATTGAAGCAAATTGCCACGAAAGCCTTTGGACCAAGTCAAGCTAGGCGCCTGTGTTAACATAGGCACCCCAGTTGAAGGGATAAGCGCTGGCCGAGTCTGCGGATTCGATTTCTCGCAGGATAGGACACGTGTCAGGCGCCCCCTTCAACACAGGTGCCCAAGCGACCACTATAAAAGGGGGTTCGCCCCCAAGGCTTCATAACAACTTGCAAATCTCGCTCTCAACACTTTCGCTCAAGCGCTACGCTTCGACATGCTCCACACTCGCGATTCAAGCGCTGTCGCAGACCCGCTGCTCCAAAATTCCATCTACTCTGGTCGTCGGTAAAAGCTTAAATTTCTTAAGTGTTGTAACTTCTTTTTAATTCTATATCTATACTCCAAATTGTAAACATTCTTCGAATATAGAATTGCCCATTGTAAACGGTCAAGGACCATGGGCCTTGGAGTAGGAGCCGACCGCGACTCCGAACCAAGTAAAACAAACTGTGTTAGCGACTTTGTTTTACTCTTTCCATTGCGTAATTTCTTTTAATTGCCCGAAAATTTTCCAATCGATATTCACCCCCTCTATCGATTTACTCCGATCCAACAATTGAGACCAGTCGATTGGTGTCAGGGCTGAGCTATTTTGTTATCAGCTCTCTCCTCTATTAAAGGGGAAGCTTTGGGGCATGAAGAGGTTACGAAATTGTGATTGAAAACCTTCTAGTTTGTGCTAATATCTTCCAAAGCTCAATCTGTTCCTCCTAACTGTAATTCTCAATCTTGTAAAGGGGAAGAGTGTTTTGTGAGAGGTTGCACTCCACCGAGAAGGAGTGAGCTCTAGCTGGAGATTGCTGGGGACTAATCTACCGACGGATTGAGGGATCACTCACCTTAAGGACAAGCCGTGGAGTAGGACCAAGCAATGTCCGAACCATGTTACATCGATAAGTGTTAGCGCTTGTATTTTCATTGTTTATTTTGTTCCTCTTGCGCATGCTAAGCTTGTAGAAAGAAACGCTAAAATTAAGCAGAGGAAATATATGACCGACCAAAAGTTAGACTATTATAATTGACATGTATGACTTAATTAAGAACAAGGCATGCGCGCGAAAAACATATGACCACGGTTATTTACAAAACCATAGTCAAATATATTTTTAACACCGGTTGTTAAAAGAATCGGTGTTAAAAGTATTTTAAAGTTCAAATAATTATAACATATGGCCCCGGTTATTTATAAAACCGTAGTTAAATATATTTTTAACACCGGTTGTTAAAAGAACCGGTGTTAAAAGTATTTTAAAGTTCAAATAATTACAAAAATGCCACCGCCTTTTTTTTTAACACCGGTTTTAATACAACCGGTGTTAAAAGTCGTTGTTAAAGGTCTTTTTTGTACTAGTGTTGATTTCTTGGCTTTAGTAACAGATTGGAATTTCGTGATGGCTGGAGAAGAATCAAAGAAGTAAAGGTGTTTCTTTTGGGAGTCTTTCTCATCACATGCTTGTTTTAGCTATGATATTATGGTTTGTCTATTTAACTGTAGGAATTTTGGCTTCAGAGGACTAGTGGTGGAATCTGTATGTCAATTTCTTCGAGGGCTTTGCTGATAACAGGGATTGATGATCGGAGATACTGGAACTATCTCACTACAGAGGAATCTGGGTATAGGTTAATCTAATCTGAATTGAGATTTTCTTTGAAGTAGAAGTATTGCATGCAAGTAATGTTAGCTCAATTTGCAACATAAATAAATTAACACATATCTTCAACTCGGTGGTTGTTTCTTTTTATGATTTGGTTTGATACGTTTATTGTGAATCGTTCCCAATTCTTTTTGTTGGTGTCACTTAGTCCTTTGATTTGTTAATAGTCATTTGAATAGCAGTTTTCTGCTGTTGATGTAGCTACTCCAGATATGAACTCCATTTTGATTGTTCCCAATATGATATCTGGATACACCATTTTATCTAACTTCCTAAACTTGATATCTTCTATTCTGGCAGAACCTTTTTCTCCTGGGAATTATTTTGGATCCATCAACTTAAGTAGCTTCTGATCAAGGATCGGTTGGGTAACTGCATCCTAGTCTGGAATCATTCTCTTTATATATAGTGTGCTCATCTTCCTTTGCCAAATCTTTTGTTGTAATGAAGAAACTTGTGTCTTTTCTCTCTAATCTTTAGGCTTTGAATTACATTCCCTCCCTTTAGTGGACTGATTCTAACGAACTGAAACAAAACTAAGATAAGAAAGCCCCCATCATTCATTATGATTTACTGGTTTTGGGATTCTTGGTACTATACCTTAATCTATCTGCCTCTAGCTAGTTCTTTGGTTAAATCTCAAATGGCATTTGACTCCTGAATCATTTACTTGATTTTGCTGGCCAGACCTTGTTATGTGGTCTTATTGGAGTTCCACCTTCAAATGGTGTCATCCCACAATCTCCAATGCACACGAAAAGTTTGGCCACCCTCAAACACCAAGTAAGCTCCAAATTGTGAATGATTGATTATATTGCTTCTCTCTCCGTAGCATTATTTGATATTTTTTCATTGGAATTTTCTCACAGTTGCTTCGCAATCGACTGGTAGCCACTGCACGCCAAAGCATGAAAAGAAATTCAAGCTTGACTCAAGTACTGTATGGAAATATGCAAGACGCTTATAAGAGATGGAATGCTAAGCTGGTCGAAGTTCTGCAACGTACTCCTCACTATTTGATCTTGGACTAGACCGTTTACTTGCAAACTCGTGTGGCAAGCTTCTACATTGTCTTTGCTTGGAAAATCACATAGCGAGTAGGAGTATAATGTGTTATTTGATTTACATTTTGCTTTTGTTGAAAGAAAAATGGATAGTTGTAAAATACATGGATTGTTTTGTTTTTGAAACTAATTGGATGTTGCATTTACTTAATTCATGGTGTGTTATTGATTATGGATAAACTATTATATTATTGTGTTCTTTTATATGTCTAGAAAAATTATAAATAAAAATAAATATGAAATTTATATAAAAAATTAAGACTTTTGACACCGGTTGTTTCTAGAACCGGTGTTAAAACATCATTTTTAACACCGGTTGTTTCCAGAACCGGTGTTAAAAATGATGTTTGAACGCCGGTTATTTAAAATAACCGGTGTCTAAAATGGCTTTCTCGCATCATAATTGAACTTTTAACAACGGTTATTAACCGGTGTTAAATCTATATATTACACCGGTTTGTTAACCGGTGTTAAAAGTCTATACTTACAATGCCGGCTGGATCAACACCGGTTCCGGAACCGGTGTTAAAAGTCGAAAATAACCGGTGTTAAAAGCCTTTTTTCCACTAGTGTGCATTGTATACACATGCTAATTGAGAGATATCATTACATATCATATATCCAATTTATCAATATACCCAACATGCTTATGATTCAGTTAATTGGTAATCTATCATTACCCAATTTCTCAATATTTATACTCATTCTTGCATAACATATATCCAATTTATCAAAATTTGTACTTAAGTTTCTAGCCAAATATGTCCATAAAACCCACAAATTCAACTAAAGTAAATAGAACACA
Organism: Boesenbergia rotunda; assembly: GCA_024364735.1. Classification (NCBI taxonomy): domain Eukaryota; kingdom Viridiplantae; phylum Streptophyta; class Magnoliopsida; order Zingiberales; family Zingiberaceae; genus Boesenbergia; species Boesenbergia rotunda. The sequence goes on from JAGFNQ010000519.1 coordinate 11,811, forward strand.
TTTCAAAGTACATAACAAAGTCTACAAACATAATAATAACTAACATATGATACAAAGTCACATAAACCATAAACACGACCATAAGTTTCCACCACACAACCATAGTGTATACTACAATTGTTGGTGCAATCTTTGTTAGGTCAGGGTTGCCTGATAAGTACTATTTTATTGATTATTTGAGTTGCTAAAATCCATGTTTGACCTATGTTTTTATTGCTTATTTGTGAAATTACCCTAGGTTTTAGTACTTTCCTCTTATTTTGGACTTAATTGCAAATTTACACATATTTGGATTATTTGGCCATTAAATTCTTGATCTATTTTTGTAGGCATGAAGGGTTCATGGACTTAGGGCATATTGGGTCAAACTTGAGTCGGAAGTGAACCGGATCGAATTATCAAGCTTACGATTAATCCGGGTCGTCCGATTCAAAAGCGGCTAGATCTGAGCCATCCAGGACCATCTGAAGCAATCCGAGCTAGGGTTAGGGTTGATCAAGCATTCTGATCAAGATCTGAAGGTTTCATCCAAATCAGAGCTAAATCAACCGTTGGATCAAGCTCGGAGGGCTCTAGATCGTCCTTTCAAAGATTAGGTTGATCTGGACCATCCGTTGCACATCTGGAGGATCCAAGCTACCACGAGGCAGATCCTGACCCCAGATCATCATCATCAAAGTTTGGCTCAAATCAGAGCAAGATCAGCCGTTGGATTTCCTCAAATCAATCTGGACCGTCCAATGCCAAATACTTAAGCAAATTCTGCGAAGCTTCTTCCCTTCATCGCGTCTTCGCCGCAACAGTAGCTTCATCCGTTTTCTTCTTCGTTTCTTCACATTTTCATCCAATCGAAGGCGTGATCACTCAATCCTTCATCAAAGCAAGGGTTTGGTCAGTGAAGAGAGTTCTCAGTGAGGTTTCAGATTGGATTTTTGCTCAATAGCAAGGCTGCGTGAGGTTTCAGCAGTTTTGCTATCCGATTTCAGCGAGCTCAGCTGTGCACCATTGCCACTGCATCCGAGCTATCCAGAGGGGTTCCCTGGAAGGTTTCGGTCATTCCCTAATCCCAATCGCAAGCCACCACAGCGAGTTTGAAGAATTCGGAAGCAGATTTCGGCTTGAGCAGGATTTGCTTTGAATCGGTTGCAGAGACAGTTCTTCACTGATTTGTTGAGCTTGCGGGTCCGAGGTTCTCCCTTGATTGACGACCAAGGAGCTCTTGAGTTGGGGAAGGGTTGAGGAGTAGTTTAGCTAGCTAATTTTCATTGTTTAGCTGTAGATTTCATTTCTGCACGAACTCTGTTTTTGAATTTCTGTATTAGAACTTAGATTTCGATTCTCTGAATTGTTTAGCTTAATTAGGTTTTAAATCTTCAAGTTAAGTAATTAGCAGCTTGTTTAGGTGATAATCAGATTCAATTTCAGTTAGTCTTTAGCTTCTTTTCTTGCGTGCCAAATTCAGCCGCGTGCCACTCAAATTCCTGCATTTTATTTCAGTTTCTGAACTTGTATCAGAGTGTTTGTTTTCTAAATTGTTTCTTCGTTTTAGTTGTGTTAATTCCTGCATTCGAGTCAGATATATGCTTGCTTAGTTAACTTATAGCTTAGTTTCGATTTCCTGCAATTCATTCCATGTTTTCAGCTTAGATAGTGCTGAATTTCTGCACCTACTGCTGAAGTTCTACCCATTCAGTTCCTGAATTTTAGTGTTCTAGAAGTTCTGATTTCAGCTCATCAATTCATTGCCTTAGTCTTGCTTAGTTCTTTCCCAATAGCCTTGTTTCCCAATTGAAACGATCAACTTAAAATTTGAGTTGAAAGATCACTCATTTCTTAACTTGGAGAGAGTTTTTGGCACAAAGAATTTTTCCTTGCGTGCCAATTGATTTGCACCTTTTTGCATCCGAATTTAACTTGTTTTTGTGGAATATGATTGTGTTCGAAATCAATAAGTTTGCATTCACTCATTTCTGAATTTTGTTGGCAGTGGTTGGCTTCCAAAAACACTTTAGCTAGTTGAGTTGCATTTGTTTGTTTGAGTTCTAAATTTCGCATGCTATTAATTGTGTTAAGCTTGTTTATTTCCGAAAACTCCCATCACTGCCTTTACTTCATTGCTTAGCATTTCTTTTGTTTTGTTGAAATCAGAAATCAGTTTCCAAAAATTTGGTAAGTGCTTGATTAGGTTTCCATTAGGTTGAGTACTAAGTGCCATCTCTTTGTTTAGTTCCATTGTTAATTTTCCTTCATTTTCATTCTCAATTGCAATCCAAATCAAATTACTTATTTGAAACCCAAAAATACAAACGACACATAAACCAAGTTAGAATCAAATTATATCAACTAGCTCCGAGAAAAATACGACCTGTGGCCCCTTTGCTACATTTTCAGTTTTTGATTGTAAAAAAGGTTTCCAGCATTTATATTCATATTTAAATGTGAGACCCACATTCGTGACAGTCATTTTGGGTCCGTCAAATTTTTGGCGCCGTTGCCGGGGAACTACTAGTTGATTTGTTTGATTTTTGCTTGTGCACTTATTTCATATCATTCTTGATTTATTTTTGTGCTTATTGTTATATCTGTTGATTTGATTTAATTGGTTTTATCTCTTTATCTACTTTTACTGCGATTTGTTTTGTTTTATGACCAGGTCTTCAGGTGGTGATTTAGAAGAATTCGACCCTGAGATTGAGAGGACTTTCAGAGCTAGGAGGAGTCAGTGTAGCGACCCGCCTTCTCTACCTTTGACGGATCGTTACTTTATCTACTTCTTGACTCTAATGCACGACTAAGAATGCGGAACTCTTTTTTTTCTTTCTTCAATCCATCTAGGGATGATATTCTAACTCTAATAGTCATGCATGATATAATGGCACACTTCTGTTTCACTTGTAGAACTTCACTGCAATGGTACCAGTCGACTGCCATCTAACCAGTCGACTGGTATCGGCCACAGAAAGTTTCTGGGCGCGGCACCAGTCGACTGGCCTTTGGCAGTCGCCTGGTGCATCGAACAGAAGCTACTGTTCGATAGGGCAGTCGACTGGTTCTGAACCAGTCGACTGGCACGCCTGAAAGTCTGAAAATTCAGATTCGCAAACTGGTTTCGAAAGTCCACCAAACTTATAGTTTCAAGCCATACAAAGACACAACACTATTTCTATACTCTGTACTAGTTTCCTAAACATTTTAGCCAATCAAAACAACTTCATAAACTCGAAATTAGGACTTTTGCGGAAGGAATTAAGTTATGAAAATCTATAGGAACTTAAACTAGAGTTTTGTACCAAACTTAACTCCTATGCATCCATAACACCAACCACATGTCCTATAGCATTACTAAAGCATTATGAAATGTGAATGCAACTTTTCTAAGCATATTTAAGCAATAAAACTTGATTCAAAGGGAAACTAGCAATATCTTGGCACATGCATCAATTAGCTTCATCAAAGTATCAATATTCCAAACTACTCACACTCATACTCATCCAATGCAACCATAAGGATATGTATGCTAAATAAAATGACATGGAATCTTTACTTGTGGTTTTAAGACATGCAAAATATCTAAAACGCAATTACTTGGATAATTTCTATATGATCTAACTTAAACTAAGACTCTATAACAAATGTATTTTGAGTCTTTTATTCATCTTGTCCCAAGGACCTCTCCAAGGTCAGCCACCACACACACGTCACTCAGCACCGCCTTGTCGCCTTCCTTCAGAATTGCTTGCCTTTACCTTTACCTGCAGCAAGAGGAAATGCAACTAATAAGCATAAAGCTTAGTAAGTACTATCTAGCTCACAAAATCTCGAAATGTGCAAACATGCTTTTTAAACAAGGTGAAATCACATGAGATACTTTGATGCTTAAAGGAAAGCAACACTAAAACATGTATAACTCAGGACATGCATACTCAAGCATTAATAAGTCTTAACTTACTTGTTCTTGGCTTAACTTGAAACTTTAGCAATTCTTTAACTTTAAATCTTTCTTTAACTTTTAGGAAACTTCTTTAAACTTTAGAAAAACTTTGCTAAAGCATATACTTGAAAATAATAACTCACTTGGATCCACTTAAGACGTAAGTACCATCTTATGCGCGTTCCCTAAAAGGTTGGGGTAGCGAGCCACCAATCCTAATAGAGCAGACCTTGGTCTACCAGGGCCAAGACCTTGGAATTGGACACCTGGATTTCTTTAACGACGCCCTTGGACGCCGGGTACTGGCCTTTGAAAATAAAATAGCTTTTCTTTCTTTTCTTTCTTATCTTTAAATGCCTTGGCATTTTAACGAGCCTCTTGTGTGCCCAAATCCCTAAGTCTTGACTTTTGGGGATTTCTTAAGGCCTTGGCCTTTTCTTTTCTTATCTTTATCTTCTCTTTTCTTTTCTCATAACTTTTCTTAGCCCCTAACCTCATATAGGGTGCTTAATCAAACTTATACAAGCATAGATCAAACTATGATTACATGCAAAATTACAAACTCTAAGGAAAATTGCATTTTAACTTTCTAACGGGAAAAACTTGCCGAAAACCGCCTCTTACTGCAGGTGAGCAGTACTTACATTGATATCTTGGACTTACAACCAAGAACGGCGTCGGAGGTTCCGGAGAAACTCGAAGTCTCGGAGATTTCTTCGCGCTCACGCGTTCCTCTCGTCGTGGGGATTCCGAATATAGGAGAATCTCTCGGAGGAGAGCCTTGGCCGGCCACCGGAGGAAGCCTTAGGGCTTGGTGTGTTTTCGCCCAAGGGAGGAGAGAGAGACGGCGTGAGGGTTTGGGGGAGGAAAAATAAAACTTCTCTCCTTAATTATCTATTTATACTTATGGGGGCGGATTTACCTAATTATACCTTATCTAATGTTTCGCTCAATCTACTTCAATAAAACCATCCAGCGCAGCTGGTCCGCCCATTTGTCTCTCACGGCTAGGTGAAGGGTTTGATTCCCACTTATGCGTTTTTTTGTTTTTAACCCTTTTTGCCACTTTCGTTTACGAAAAAATTCCATAAAAATATCCATAAATTCGGAATAAATTCTAAGATATTTCTAAAATTAGTTTCGAGAATTTTGGGGCGTTACAGTCAGGGCATTCTTTCTGAGACTACAGATATCCCTCCTATTCAGACTATTTTCACTCACTCAGGGAGTAACATGGCAGATCACCAGAGAACTATTAAGGAGCTTGCAGCACCAGATGCTTCATTCCAGTACTCCAGCATAGCTTATCCAGAGTTGGTGGGAGATTTCGAGCTCAGATCTGGACTTATCAATTTGCTGCCCAAGTTTCAGGGATTAACTGGAGAGGATCCAAACAGACACCTGCACGAATTCCATGTTGTATGCTCTACTATGAAGCCTCAGGGCATTTCTGAAGAAGATATCAAGCTGAGAGCTTTTCCCTTCACACTGACAAGAGCAGCAAAAGACTGGTTTTATTATCTACCTACAGGGCATGTGTCTAGTTGGATCGCTATGAAGAAGGCATTTTTGGAAAAATATTTCCCAGCCTCCAGAACAGCTATAATCAGAAAAAGCATCTGTGGGATTCAGCAAGTGGTGGGCGAGACACTATATGACTACTGGGAGAGATTCAACAAGTTATGTTCAAGTTGTCCCCAGCATCAGATCAGCGAGCAACTTTTAATTCAGTACTTTTATGAAGGATTGCTGCAGATGGACAGAGTTATGATAGATGCTGCATCTGGAGGGGCCCTAGTGAACAAAACGCCAATGCAAGCTAGGGAGCTCATTTCTAATATGGCTGAGAATTCCCAACAATTCGGAAGCAGAGCTTTGACCACCAGAGGAGTGAGTGAAGTTCAGGTAGTTCCTACTGATCAGAAGGAGGTTAAAAATGCATTGATGGAGCTCACCTCGGCTGTTAAGCAAATTGAATTAAACATGGCAAGACAAAATTCAACTCCTTCTGTACCTCCACAGTCAAGTCAAATGATAAGTATGTGTGGCATTTGCTCTAGTCAAGAGCACACCTCAGATTCATGCCCCACCCTCCAACAGGACGAGACAGTAGCAGCATTAGTAAGAGGACAATTTCAAGCAAGAAACAATCCTTATTCCTCTACTTATAACCCCGGTTGGAGGAATCATCCTAACTTGAGGAATGGGAACGCTTTCTGCCAACAAGACCCTCAACCGCAGCCCTCACAGCAGCCTTTACAGAATTTCCAGCAGCCCCAGCAAAGTCAGAATAATCAGCAAGTTTATCAGCCTTCGAACCAAAATTTTCAGCCTCCATTTCAGCCTAATTCCCAACAATTTCAGCAATTCGAACCTCAATTCCAGCAATATCATCAAGGGCAGCAAGGTTTTCAATCATTTCCAGCTTTTCAAACTCAAAACCAACAAAATTTTCAGCCTTCCCAGCCCTATAACCAGATTTCTCAGCCCTACAATCAAGGGTTTCAAAATCAGAATTTTCAGCCCTCGCCACAGAATTTTTCATTTCAAAATCAGAACTTTCAAGGTTACAATTCCCAGCAATTTCCATCCTCCAATCAGCCCCAACAGCCATGTTTTCAACAAAATTAGCAAGCTCAACCATTTCAGCCGACTACTTCCTCGTTTCAAGGTCAGTCAAGGAGCTATGCTAACCAAGGAGGTTATGGGAGCTCAAGTGGAGGAAATGCGCAGCATCAACAAATGATGGAGATGCTACAACAAGTTGTACAAACACAACAACAACAACAAGCTTGGCAACAACAACAACAAGCTTGGCAACAACAACAACAACACAATCAAAACGTTGAGAGGCAAATAGGACAATTGGCTAGTGGGATTAATCAAAATCAAGCTCAAGGATCAAGTCAACTCCCTTCCCAAACTATTCCTAATCCTAAAGGAAATGTGAGTGCTATAACTTTGAGAAGTGGGAAGGTTACAACATCTCCGAAGAGTCCAAGAGCAGATTTTTCAGAGGACCGGACAACAACTTCAATTCCGGCCCAAAATAGCAATGAAATGACTTCAAATTCAGCTAATTCCACCCCTAGCCCGTTCCCAACCCCTTCCTCAAGTAACCCTCCAAATTTGTTGAAAAACGGAGAAGAAATCAGTGCCGAGACGCAAAGGACAACAGCCACTTCGCAGGGGACAGCAACAAAAATTTCAGCCTCTCTACCTCCGGCCAAAGAAGATGATTTTAGGGTTCCCTTACCCTTTTCATAGCAGAGAACACATGCCAAAAAGCAAGTGTGTTGGATCGATAGAGCCGATAGAGGGGGGGGGGGTGAATATCGGTAAACTTTTCGAATTTATGGAGAGAGTAATTTGCACAGCGGAAATAAACAAAACACACGAACACAGTAATTTTACTTGGTTCGGAGCCTAGGTCGACTCCTACTCCAAGGCCCACGATCGTTGATCGTTTACTTTGGGCAATTCTATATGAACGCAAATTTAGTTTACAAAAATAGATTTACAAGTATAGCACCATAAACTTTTAATAAAAAGAATCTCTTCTTTTACCGACGTCCGGTTGTAGGTTGACTTTTCGGAGCAGCAGGACGTCGTCGCTCGAGTTGGGCAGTTTTCGGACACGGCGTGAGCACAGAAGAGCGTGGAAGCTTTGGTTCGAAGTTGATGTAAAAGGCTTGGGCGTTGGGTGCTATTTATAGCACCCTGGGGCGCCCTGGACGTCGGGGGCGCCCTGCCACATGTCGAGCGATCCACTTTTAGCTCGGTCAATAGTTATCCCATCCGAACAGGGATAAGTTTGACTCTGGGGGCGCCTTGGTCGTAGAGGGCGCCTTGGCTGACTTCTTCCGCGCAGAGATCTCGGCTGTGGATAAAGATGGAGCTTCGCAGTCTTGGGCACGGGGCGCCCTGGCTGCAGAGGGCGCCCTGGTTGACGAGGGCGCCTTGGCTGCTGAGGGCGCCCTGCCCAGTAAGCAGCCGAAGCCCATTTTGCTTTACTTGGTTCTGGTTCACCTTGGGGGCGCCCTGGACACTCAGGGCGCCCTGCTCAGCTACTGTCTCCTTCCTTTGAGGCTCTCTGAGTTGCAGACACACGTTCCTTCGGTCCTGCATCCAGGGTTAGTCCAAAACACAATAAAGCAATTAATTATTATTTTATACAGCCTTAGCTGTCTTGGTTCTGACTTTGGTCTCCAAAATGGAGCCCTAGGTCGAACCGACGCCTACTGTTCCCTCGAGGGGGAACGCGTCCTCACCTACTCCTCTCGGGAGAATTTACCTGATGCCAACCGCTCCTTTGGTTGGACTTTTGCCTGGCGATCCTTTTCCAGGGCTTGGATGCCGAGCTGTCCTTTGCCCGGTGCCTAGCATTCCTTCGCTAGGGCTTTTGACTCTGGCATTCCTTCGCCAGTGCCTAGCAGTCCTTTGCTAGGGCTTTTTGCCCTGGCATTCCTTCACCAGTGCCTAGCAGTCCTTCGCTAGGGCTTTTCCTGTACACTTGAGAAACTTGTTAGACAACAAGTAAGACTTAACTTTTGACCTCTGTTGCCATTATCAAAACACAGGTTTGACTTTGGTGCATTCTGCACCAACAATCTCCCCCTTTTTGATTTATGGCAACCTTAGTTCAAAAAGTTAAGTTTAATCAAAAAGCAAGAAATTTGTTCCCTCCCCCTGGAGAGAATCTCCCCCTAGATTTTTCAAAATTTCGTAGGGTTTAAGAAAACTTTATTTGTACTTTGAAAACTTTAAGCTTTTAAGTACTCACAAGTCTTGAAAGTGTTAACTTAAGTACTTGGTAAGATTTCAAAAGCTTAAGTACTTAAAACTTTAGTACATTTGGAAAGCTTAAGTACTTAATAATTTTAAAGATTTAAGTACTTAATGAACTTGGAAGATTTAAGTAGTTTTGAAAAACTTAAGTACTTACTTAATTTTGAAAAACTTAAGTACTTGATTAGTTAATAAAAAACTTAAGTACTTAGTAAATATTTTGAAGAAGATTTTTGCTTAAGTACTTAGCTAACTTTGAAAAGGTTTTTGAAAAGTTTAAATACTTTTGAAAAATTTTAAAAAGCTTAAGTATTTCTGTAAGCTTAAGTATTTCTGAAAGGATAAGCAAATTTTGAAAACTTTTTGAATCAAGGATAGAGTAAAAAATATTTCTGTAAAAAATATTTCTGCAAAATGTTTTACTCTCTCCTTTCCTATTTCTCCCCCTTTGCCATATATCAAAAACAAATAAATGTAGCAGAAAAAAAATTTCATAAAGGAATTTGCTGTACTGAATCATTTTATAATTTGACGAAATCAAATCATCCAATTTTCTTTGTAGGGACCTGTCTAACCCAATTAGCTACTTACTAACTGTTATATACAGTAGTTTTTGCTAGGGTTAGTCAAGTTAAGTGTTTCTGTTCAAGTTAGATTTTCTAAGCTTGGCACTTAACTTGATTGCTGTGTAAGTTGTATTTAGTGCCCCAATTACTGCAGATGCACTGACTTAAAGCATCTTGAATTAAGGCAAAGACCTAAGCATCTCAACCCTTTCTAGGTTATCAATCAAAAAGTACCCTAAGGTGTTTGTGAGATGCTGACTTCTAAGTCTATAGGTGCATGCAGTTCTAGGGTTAGGGCCTAGGCTAAGTCCATTTTCGAAAAGGCCCTAGTTTTGAAAAGGGGTAGTTTCGAATAAAAATAAAACTAAGTCGAAAAATGAAAACCAATTTTGAAAAGCGGTTTTTCAAATTCTATTTTTAGAAACAATTTTCAAAAAATAAGTAGAGCAGTAAAAAAAATGAGTTACTCTATTCTACTGAACACAACCAAGATTAGACATAATAGTCAAACCAAATGGATTACTGATCAAGCAAAGGTGCAGAATAGTTAAGACACGAGTCAAGTTACTTAGTACAACGCTGGAAATAGGTTAGCTAAAAAGAGGAGGGTCCAGGGTGGTCAGACGACCCAGGCAGCCAGGATCGGAACTGAGTCATCATCTCATGATACTGGGCATCTCTGGCGTCCCTATCAGCTGTGAGGGTACTCATGATGCTGGTGTAGTAGCCTAGGTTTGTCTCTCTGTCTTCACTATGGTTTGCCTCCACTTCTTCTCGGAGGCTCTGGATCCGTGTCTCGAGCTGTGTCACTCTCTCGTACAGAGTCGGTGGAGCAGGCTCGTCTATATGTGCTCGGGCTGCTGCGGCTACATCTGCGACATCGTACTCAACCTCCTCGTCCGTATCGATCTGGGGAGCTGCTCTCTGATGTCTCCAGGACAAGACCCCGGTACCGGACACCTCTATACCTGCTAGGGCGAAGTTTCTATAGCCTATTTCATCATAATCGGTTAGATCGACCATCTCTCCCTCGGTAATGTTCCTACCATGGTGATGCAATAAGGATGTGATGATATGGCAGTAGGGTGTGCGTACCCGCCCTTGCGTGGTCACACTGGATGCGTGTAGGATAGTGTGAAACATATGAAGTCCTATATCAAGATCTAGCTGGTGAATTAAGGCGTACAGGAGAAATGATACGAACCCCACCAATAGACGTGATGGAACCCGAGACAAAGATGGATAGAACCCCAAGAACAAGATGACAAGAGTTTGAGCCTTTACCCGCAACCAAGACTGGCACGAACAAAGACTACGAAAGAAGGAAACGCCACACCAGGATGGTGATAAGTTTCGATTGTTGAACGCCACGAGATAGACTCGATAAGTTCAGAAGTTCCCTTAAGAACCAAGAGATCACAAAATCCTCACTAGGATGTTTACCAAAACCAAAGTGTTTACAAATTCGGAATTCTCTCCCTTATATAATGGGAGCAAGCAACTAAAGTACCTACATGCATGCATGCAAACAAATACAAGTACCCATGATGCATGCAAGCATTTAAACACTTAGAAACCCAAAAAAAACTCCAAGTCTCCATACTTTTGCATGCATGAAATTAAATAACCTAGAAACCCCAAAATCCCAAGTTTCCATACTTCTTTTCTCCTTCCCTTTTCCAACCATCATGCTAGGGATGAGTCATGGCTGAATAAGACCGATCACATGGGTTAAGCCTTGATTTGTACTTGGGCTTAACTTGGTTTCTCGTTTCTCATAGCCAAGCCATTGTTCTTGGATTAGCCCGTTTAGTGCTTCCTTGAAACGCTTTGCTTGAAGTCTTGTAATTGGCCCTTCAGGAAGTGACAAATGATCTCTTGTGGTTTTAACCCGGTCTTGATGAACAGCTCCATGGTCTACATCATTCTCCCCCTCTTGAAAATGATTTGCCCTCAAATCATCACCTACATCAAATGGGGACAAATCAGCAACATTAAAAGTAGAATGCACACCATACTCACCTGGTAATTCAAGTTTGTAGGCATTATCATTGATGCGTTCTATCACTTGAAATGGCCCGTCGCCTCGAGGTAGGAGTTTAGAACGTCATTTCTCTGGAAATCGCTCCTTCCGTAGGTGCAACCAAACCCACTCTCCTAGTTCAAACACAACTTTCTTGCGCCCTTTGTTAGCTTGCTGTATATATTGCTTGGTCCTTCTCTCAATATTCAAGCGTGCTTGTTCATGAATTTGCTTCACAAATTCAGCCTTCTTCTTTCCATCTAAGTTGACATGCTCACTTAAAGGTAGAGGAATCAAATCTATTGGTGACAAAGGATTAAATCCATAAACAACTTCAAATGGAGAAAATTGAGTTGCAGAATGTATGCTTCTATTGTATGCAAACTCAACATGTGGTAGACAATCCTCCCACGTTTTCAAATTCTTCTTTATGATGGCACGAAGTAAGAAGGATAATGTGCGATTAACAACTTCAGTTTGCCCATCGGTCTGGGGATGACAAGTAGTAGAGAATAATAATTTAGTTCCCAATTTTCCCCACAGAGTCTTCCAAAAGTAACTCAAAAATTTTGCATCTCGATCAGAGACAATGGTCCTAGGCATGCCATGTATCCTAACAACCTCTTTAAAGAACAAATCAACTATATGGGATGCATCATTGGTTTTAAGGCATGGAATGAAATGAGCCATCTTAGAAAACCTATCTACCACAACAAAAACTGAATCCCTTCCCCTCTTTGTCCGGGGTAATCCCAATACAAAGTCCATTGAAATATCAATCCAAGGTTCATTGGGTATAGGCAAAGGAGTATATAAGCCATGTGGTTTCAACTTAGATTTGGCTTGTTTGCAAGTGATACACTTCTCACAAATCTTGTCTACATCACATTTCATATGAGGCCAAAAAAAATGATCTTGCAAAACCCCTAAAGTCTTAGTGACACCAAAATGCCCCATCAACCCACCACTATGGGCTTCCCTAGTAAACAATTCACGCAATGAACATAGGGGTACACACAATCTATTTCCTCGAAATAAAAATCCATCATGCCTATAGAATTTTCCAAATGCAACTTGCTCACATGCTTTGAACACATCAGAAAAATCAGTATCATTGGCATATAAGTCCTTGATGTATTCAAATCCAAGTAATTTCGCATCTAACGTGGAAAGTAAAGCATACCTTCGAGATAAAGCATCAGCTACCACATTCTCTTTTCCTTGCTTGTATTTGATCAGATAAGGAAATGTCTCAATGAACTCTACCCATTTTGCGTGGCGTCGGTTCAACTTGTGTTGCCCTTTCAAATGTCGCAGTGACTGATGATCCGTGTGTATCACGAATTCCTTTGGCCATAGGTAATGCTGCCACGTCTCCAATGCCCTTACCAATGCGTACAACTCTTTGTCATACGTTGGATAGTTGAGAGCTGCCCCACTCAACTTCTCACTGAAGTAAGCAATGGGTCTCCGTTCTTGCATAAGCACAGCACCTATACCAATACCAGAAGCATCACATTCGNAAGCAAACCGAACACAGAAAGTGAAGCTCGGCCGATCTGGACCTCCGAAGTGCCGCGCACTTTCTCCTGGAGCCTCCCGGTCGTAGAACCTCGTCTTTAGCGCGTTGTCGTCGGTCGGAATGAATAGAATCGTAGTTAGGAAGTGTATCTGAAGCAGAGGGGTCGAAGCCCCTTTTATAGCACTCCTAGGGGCGCCCTGGACGTCGGGGGCGCCCCGGAAGACCCGGTCAACTCTTATCCTTGCGCCTACCTCGTCGCTGGTGATAAGATCGTTGACCAGGGCGCCCTGGACCTCTAGGGCGCCTTCATGATGGCTTATCTGTGTTTTGGGTTCGAAACTGCACATACAGCTTTGAACCAAGGCGCCCCGGACGCTCAGGGCGCCCTGCTTGACACCTGTTCTGCCTGCTTCACATTTACTATGTTTTTACACTTGGCTCAGGGCGCCCTGGCTATTCAGGGCGCCCTGGTTGGTGAGGGCGCCCTCAACACTGGGGGCGCCCTCCATAAGCCTGCAAACTGGTTGCTTTGTCTCCGGTTCTTGTTACCTGCAAGATACACAAACACAAAGCATATATACATATAATATTAGGCTTAAGGACTTGGTTCGGACTTCGGATTTGCACGAAACCTTAGGTCGAACCGACACGAGTTCCTATCCCCGAGAACTCGCCCTTCACCTACTCCTTTCAGGAGACGGTTGCCACCCAGCCCTTCGGGTGGACTTTTACTTAGCTTCCGATTACTCCGGATCTCGAGACGCCCAAACCCTGACCCGTCTCTACTCCTGTCCTTAGTCATCGCTCAGCTAAGTTGCTTAGTCCCTCGGACCAAGTCTTCATTTCCTAGCAGTCCTTCGCCAGGTGCCTAGCAGCCCTTCGCTAGGTCTTTGTTACCAAGCGGTCCTTCGCCTGGTGCCTAGCAATCCTTCGCTAGGTCTTCTATACCTAGCAGCCCTTCGCTAGGTGCCTAGCAGCCCTTCGCTAGGTCTTCTATGCCTAGTAGTCCTTCACTAGGTGCCTAGCAGCCCTTCTCTAGGTCTTAGGGTTACGATACCTAGCAGCCCTTCGCTAGGTGCCTAACATCCCTTCGTTAGGTCTTAAGGTCACAATACCTAGCAGCCCTTCGCTAGGTGCCTAGCAGCCCTTCGCTAGGACTTGGGGTTTCGATGCCTAGTTTAACTAGGACTTTTCTTCAGCTTTGGTTACTTCACTTTTGCTCCCCTTTGTCTGTTCAACATATTACTGACTTAAGTACATTGTCAAACATCAAAACACATAAAGGAGAACATCATTGATGCAACTTGCACCAACAATCTCCCCCTTTTTGATGTTTGACAATAACTTAAGTTAGATTGGTTTAAGAGGCTAAATTGCTATCCTTGGGATAGAATAAAGGGTATAGGTTTTGGGAGAGTAAAAAATATTCTAACTGAAAAAATCTAACTTAAGCACTCTCTCCCCCTTTGTCATGCATCAAAAAGATAAAAACTTGCATCAACAATAAAAAACTTTGAATTTTTGTTTTGAAAATACTTAGTGTTGCATAAATTTGAAAATGCTCTAGGTTTAAAGTATAAGTACTTTGAAAAGATGATTTGTAAGGAGTGCAAGTACTTTTAAAAGATTATTTAAATCCCTTTTTGAAAGAATATAAGTATAATTTTTGAGAAATTAAGTACTTAACAATACATTTGAAAATATTTTTTTTTCAAAATTAAGAATATTGGTTTTGAAAGACATAAGTATTTTTTTTTGAAAAATATTTTACTTGATTGAGTTTCTTTTCCAGTCTGACACCACCCTAGGAAACCTTGTTGACCACAAGGGCATTTCCTAAGTGTCCTGGAAAGTTTTCAAACAAGTAAATATTATTATAAATTTTTAAGAAAAATGATAATATTTCACAAAGTATGTGCTGAAAAACTGTGTGAATTTTGAAGATCTAATATTTTACTTAACTTGGTCTATTTTCAGTCTGACACTATCCTAGGAAACCTTGTTGACCACAAGGACATTTCCTAAGTGTCCTGGGAATTTTCCAACCTAAGTAAACATTATTTCATAAGTCACACAAATTTTAACAAATAGTATTTTGAAAAGCATAGATTTTTAGAATTTTAAAAGCATGTAATTCAATAATTCTTTTAATTTGACCTCCCCTAAACTTGACTCAGTCCTGGGAAGCTTGTTGACCACAAGTACTCTTCCTTTGAGTCTTAAGGTTTGATTCAAATCAAAGGAATTTTCTAATAATTTTAAAAAAATAGTTTAAAACTTGAAAAAAATATTTTGACTCAGACTCCCCCTAAATCTGACACATCCTAGGAGTCCTTTTTAGATTATGAAGTGGACCTTCCTCTGTGTCTTTAGGGTTCATCAGAATCAAAAGAACAGGTAAACATTTGATTTTTGCAGTAGGTAAAATCTTTTTCGAAGAGTCACAAGTGATAATGATTAAAGCATGATTTTCGAAAAGATATTTTCAAATAATAGTAATGTTTTTAAAGTGCAGTTTGAAAAATATGAAAAGCACTCCCCCTGCATTAATGTCGTTTGACTCTATCTAAGTGCCCTAAGGAACTTTAGTGTTGTCCTAAGAGGCTTGTGTCTAATTGCGTGAGTCAATCAATTTTTGAAAACAATATACCTTTTTTGAAAAATGTGTAATATATATAATCAATCAGACAAGCATGAATTCCATAAAAACATTATTATGTTAAAGCTCTATTTTGAAAAATATATTTTTAGAAAAATATTCTAACAATTTTGAAAAACAATTTTGAAAAATATTTTTCAATTCATTAGTCCTTAACATCTCACCCATTTTAGATGTATCAATACAACAAGCATGATTGCCTTATAGGTGTATTGTGAGATGCTTGAATCATTTTTCATTATTAAATCTAAGATTTAATTGAAATTTGTGTTAGATTCGAATTTGACAAAAGATAATTTGAATTTGAATTTCAGAAATTGGCTTCCAGGTCTTGGCGAGGCACTAGGCCTTCTTTGGCCGTAGCCTTATGGGATCATCCACCCTTTCCTTGACAAAGCCTTTTAATGAAATTTCATTTTCAAATTAAATTAGGTCATTTTCTGGTCTAACTAGCTTGGGTCTTGGATCGGTAGCTTCGGCTGGTTTCACCAGTCTAAAGAGACCAAGTAGACTTGATCTTATTAGAGTTGGTTTCCCCAACGTACTATCATCTCACCT
The DNA here is from genome assembly GCA_024364735.1 of Boesenbergia rotunda. Classification (NCBI taxonomy): domain Eukaryota; kingdom Viridiplantae; phylum Streptophyta; class Magnoliopsida; order Zingiberales; family Zingiberaceae; genus Boesenbergia; species Boesenbergia rotunda. The sequence goes on from JAGFNQ010000519.1 coordinate 27,858, forward strand.
CCTCCCAATACTATGTTGTCAAATTTCAATGATCTTTTTCTTATGACCTTTCTAAATTATGCATAAAAATTAAATATGAATGACATGTCATATATTTTAAAGGAAAATAGCAAATGCATGGCATGTCAATTATGCATGAGTCAAACAAGTCAAGACATTTTATTTTTGTTTCTAAGAATGTATCAAATTCTCGATTTGATACATATCGTGTGAACCTGCGAATATGTCAACCCACTTTGACATATTTGATTTTATTGAATTAATTGTTGCGGTTTGGGTAAGGTTTTAGTTTGTTTCAGGTTTAAGTGATTTAAGATTGGATTTAGTTGAATTAAAATTGAGTTAATTCGAATTTAATTGAATTAAAGTTGAGTTAATTTGAATTTAATTGAAAAGTGAATTAATTTGAATTAATTGAATTAAAGTGAATTTATTGAATTAATTTGAATTAAGGTGAATTAATTGAATTAATTTGAATTTAATTGAATTTAAGTGGATTAATTTGAATTATTTGAATTTGATTGAATTTAATTGAATTTAAGTGAATTTAAGTGGATTAATTCGAATTATTTGAATTTAATTGAATTTAATTGAATTTAAGTGGATTAATTTGAATTATTTGAATTTAATTGAATTTAAGTGGATTAATTTGAATTATTTGAATTTAATTGAATTTAATTTGAATTAATTTGAATTAATTTGAATTTAATTTGGATTTAATTTGATTTAATTTGAATTAATTTGAATTTAATTTGGATTTAATTTAATTTGAATTTAATTTGGATTTAATTTGAATTAATTTGAATTTAATTTGGATTTAATTTGAATTAATTTGAATTTAATTTGGATTTAATTTGAATTAATTTGAATTAATTTGGATTTAATTTGAATTTAATTTGAATTTAATTTGAATTAATTTGAATTTAATTTGAATTTAATTTGTATTAATTTAGGATTAAATTAAGATTTAATTCGAATTTAATTAGGATTAAATTAAGATTTAATTCGAATTTAATTAGGATTAAATTAAGATTTAATTCGAGATTAAATTAGGATTAAATTAAGATTTAATTCGAATTTAATTAGGATTAAATTAAGATTTAATTCGAATTATAATGATTAATTAATAATTGTAGTTTTAAATTCATCATTTTCATTATTTCAAAAATTTCTTCTTCATTTTTGTCTTTCTTTTCAAGTTTTTCTAATAATTTTGATTTATTTGAATTTTTGTAATTTTTATTGATTATGGCCTTTATCTTAGAAAATTCTATCTCCTCCTCAAGATTAAATTTTTCAATATCCTCACAGTAGGTGGAGTAAATTGGGCCACTAGTTAAAGTTTTATAATAATATTCAATATTATCTATGATTAAACTATTATCTAGGAGAATTTTATATTCAAAATTATCCTCAGAATTATCCTCAGATATATTTTCCATATTTTTAATATTTATCTCTAGATTATCTTTAAGAATTTCAGAATTGATTTCTGAATTAATCTTGAGATTTTCAGGATTAATTTCGGATTTATCCTTAGGATTAATTTTGTCTGAGTCAGAGTTAACTTTATCAGAAAAAATTTTATCAGATAAATTATCAGAATTACCAAAATTAATTTTATAAGATAATTTATCAGAATTATCTGAATTAATTTTATCAGATAAATTATCAGAATTATCAGAATTAATTTTAACAATTTCTGAATTGATATTCTGAATTAGACAATTAATTTCTAATATTTTGGTTATATTCACATTATGTAACTGATTATTTAAAATATCTAATTGACTATGCAATAATTCTAACTTCTCAGGAAAATTATCTAAATTATTAAAAGACATTGCAGGAATTTGTAAAACTTTTGGAACATAAATTTTACGTATCTTTGCCGGACATTTGTTTTTGTAGTGTCCGAATTTTTCACATTTGAAGCATCGTACGTGATCCTTGTTCTTCCGGACTCCTGGCGCTGGTATCTCCTTTGCCGCCGGTGACGAACGATTCTTACGAGTAGGGCACTGATTTTTGTAGTACCCTCTCTCCCTGCATGTGAAACAAATAATATGGAATTTAAAATTTGACATTAAAATTAAATTATACCTGATTCACCCCTGGGCTCCCCCTCAACTCCTGGCGTCTTTGCTCCGTCGGCGGTTAGTCCGGTGAAGAGCGGCTCGGCTCTGATACCAATTGTAGGACCGGTGCCGTCGATAGAGGGGGGGTGAATATCGACCGTCAAAAACTTCGTAAGACTTTTGGACTTCTGGACTCAGAGCGTTAGTGCAGCGGAAACATAAAAGTAAAACAAAAGAAAACAAAACAGGGGACACAGCAGGTTTATTTACTTGGTTCCCAACCCCCCAGGGTCAGTACGTCCAAGGCCTATGTACTCGGCGTTGAGTCCACTAATAGTCTCCTTTCCGGAATTTCCGGAGGCGGAGAAACCCGTCTTACAGTGTAGAAGTTACAACGACAAGTATTGAAAAATAAGTACAGTAACTTTAAAAGCAAACCGAACACAGAAAGTGAAGCTCGGCCGATCTGGACCTCCGAAGTGCCGCGCACTTCCTCCTGGAGCCTCCCGGTCGTAGAACCTCGTCTTTAGCGCGTTGTCGTCGGTCGGAATGAATAGAATCGTAGTTAGGAAGTGTATCTGAAGCAGAGGGGTCGAAGCCCCTTTTATAGCACTCCTAGGGGCGCCCTGGACGTCGGGGGCGCCCCGGAAGACCCGGTCAACTCTTATCCTTGCGCCTACCTCGTTGCTGGTGATAAGATCGTTGACCAGGGTGCCCTGGACCTCCAGGGCGCCTTCATGATGGCTTATCTGTGTTTTGGGTTCGAAACTGCACATACAGCTTTGAACCAAGGCGCCCCGGACGCTCAGGGCGCCCTGCTTGACACCTGTTCTGCCTGCTTCACATTTACTATGTTTTTACACTTGGCTCAGGGCGCCCTGGCTGTTCAGGGCGCCCTGGTTGGTGAGGGCGCCCTCAACACTGGGGGCGCCCTCCATAAGCCTGCAAACTGGTTGCTTTGTCTCCGGTTCTTGTTACCTGCAAGATACACAAACACAAAGCATATATACATATAATATTAGGCTTAAGGACTTGGTTCGGACTTCGGATTTGCACGAAACCCTAGGTCGAACCGGCACGAGTTCCTATCCCCGAGAACTCGCCCTTCACCTACTCCTTTCAGGAGACGGTTGCCACCCAGCCCTTCGAGTGGACTTTTACTTAGCTTCCGATTACTCCGGATCTCGAGACGCCCAAACCCTGACCCGTCTCTACTCCTGTCCTTAGTCATCGCTCAGCTAAGTTGCTTAGTCCCTCGGACCAAGTCTTCATTTCCTAGCAGTCCTTCGCCAGGTACCTAGCAGCCCTTCGCTAGGTCTTTGTTACCAAGCGGTCCTTCGCCTGGTGCCTAGCAATCCTTCGCTATGTCTTCTATACCTAGCAGCCCTTCGCTAGGTGCCTAGCAGCCCTTCGCTAGGTCTTCTATGCCTAGTAGTCCTTCACTAGGTGCCTAGCAGCCCTTCTCTAGGTCTTAGGGTTACGATACCTAGCAGCCCTTCGCTAGGTGCCTAACATCCCTTCGTTAGGTCTTAAGGTCACAATACCTAGCAGCCCTTCGCTAGGTGCCTAGCAGCCCTTCGCTAGGACTTGGGGTTTCGATGCCTAGTTTAACTAGGACTTTTCTTCAGCTTTGGTTACTTCACTTTTGCTCCCCTTTGTCTGTTCAACATATTACTGACTTAAGTACATTGTCAAACATCAAAACACATAAAGGAGAACATCATTGATGCAACTTGCACCAACAACCATCTCACTGCAGCCTCCAGCTGCTCACCTGCCAACGCCAGCTACCACTGAGCTCTTCCTGGACTCCCTGAGCTTCCCTCAGCCAAGCTCCAGTCAGCAGCTCCAGTCTGCAGCTCCAGCCGTTGCAACCTGAGATGGCAAAGAGACAAACCTGCTCCAAGGAAAGGCCTCCATTGACTCTCCTTGAGTGTTTGAATCCTTCCCTGTCATCTACAACTCAATCAGAGTATTAGCAAAGCATATCAAGCAAAAAATCAAGTATCAGAGGTTAAGCGCAGAGAATCGGATATGTTCAGACGCAATCAGAGCGTCTGACAGTGCAATTTGAATTAAAGTGATCGATCACCGGACCGATCAGAACTATCCCAGACCGATCAGGCTCCAACCTGATCGGTCCCCAGTGAGAAACATAGGATCGCAAGCTCGTGTGATTGGTCTCCCTGACCAGTCACCAAATCGGTCACCAAACCGATCCAGAAAGCAGCTTGCCGCAATCCTGCCTGGAATTCACTGGCTGATCGGTCACCAGACCGATCAGGATGGTCCCGGACCGATCAGGCTCCATCCTGATTCGTCAGGGTGAGAAACCTCGCGACAGCTGATCGTTCAACCTGATCGGTCACCAGACCGTTCAGGAGATGATCAGCGGGGGAACTCAACTCATTGTGGGCTCCCTGATCGGTCACCAGACCGATCAGGAGTCAGGCAGTAGGTTCTCAGGCTCGCTGTGTGCTCCCTGATCGGTCACCAGACCGATCAGTCATCGCTGGATCGTTCACCAGACCGATCCACGAAGGAGCCCCGTGCCAACTTCTCTGATCGGTCACCAGACCGATCCAGACAAGGTCAAATCTCCTCTAAGTCATGAGAACAAGCCTCCGGCCCATCTCTGACTCATACCATGCCCATCTTCACTCACTAGGACTTCAACCTAGCCCTCCAAGCTAGGACATGGCTTCACTCACCAGGATTTCATTCACCCGGCTTCACTCACCGGGACCCGGCTTCACTCACCGGGATTTCAACCTAGCCCTCCAAGCTAAGACCTGGCTTCACTCACCAGGATTTCAGTCACCCGGCTTCACTCACCGGGACCCGGCTTCACTCACCGAGATTTCAGTCACCCGGCTTCACTCACCGGGACCCTGTTTCACTCACCGGGACCCGACTTCACTCACCGGGACTTCAACCTAGCCCTCCAAGCTAGGACTTTTTCACCTAACCCTCCAAGTTGGGACTTTTCACCTAACCCTCCAAGTTAGGACTTTTCACTCACCGGGACCCGGTTTCGGATTAATCCGGGCCGTCCAATTCAAAAGCGGCTGGATCTGAGCCATCCGGGACCATCTGAAGCAATCCGAGCTAGGGTTAGGGTTGATCAAGCATTATGGTCAAGATATAAAGGTTTCATCCCAATCAGAGCTCAATCAACCGTTGGATCAAGCTCGGAGAGCTCTAGATCGTTCATTCAAAGATTAGGTTGATCTGGACCATCCGTTGCATATCTGGAGGATCTGAGCTACCACGAGGCAGATTCTGACCCCTGATCAACATCCTCAAAGTTTGGCTCAAATCAGAGCAAGATCAGCCGTTGGATTTCCTCAAATCAATCTGGGCCGTCCGTGCTTAAGTATTTAATCAAAAATCCTGCGCAGCTTCCTCTTCGTCGCGTCTCCGTCGCACAGTAGCTTCTTCATAGTTCTTCTTTGTTTCTTTTGGAATTTTCTTAGTTTTGAAGGCGCGACCCCTCAACTTCAACCCTAGATCATCATCTAGATCATTGGAAATAGCTTCGGTGGAGAATTTAGCTCAAGTTTCATCCGGATAGAGCTTGTTTGAGGGTTTCGGCATTCTCTGTGGTCCGGGAGCTTAAATCTCAGTTATAATCAATTTCAGATCACCTGAGCCACTTGTAGGGGTTCTCAGGTGAGTTCAGGTCGTCTCCAAATCATCATCGCAGCTCAACAAACCGAGATTGAAGAGTTCGGATCGGATTTTCCCAGCTGATGCAGTTTGAGCATATTCGAACAACTGAGTTGTTTTCCAATTGATTTGTTGAGCTTAGGGGTTCGAAGCCAGCTCTTGATTGACAACCAAGAAGATTTTGAGCTTAGAGAGGATTGAGGCTTAGTTATTTATCTAATTTCAGTTGTTTGTAGCTGTAATCTCTAATTCTGCCGCAATTTCAATTCTGCACTTTTGTTTCAGAATAGTTAACTTCGTTTATTGCATTGTTCCAGCTCTAATTAGTGTTTTAATGCTTCAAGTAGTTAGTCGGATTGCTTGTTCAGTGATCAATTGAATTTCATTTAGTTTATTTCCTGTTTTTAGCTTGAGTATCAGTTTGTATCAGCTTTTCCCTGTTTTTTTCAGCTGCGTATCAGTTTTCTCAATGCTGCAAATTCACTTAGTTCTGAACTCTTTAGTGTATTTCACATCTAGTGTGTTAGTTTAGTTGATTTAAGTAGTTTCATTTCTAGTTTCAAATCTGAGTTTTGTTCAGCTCAGTAATTTTGCAATTCAGTTGGTATCCTTGCGTATCAGTTTTCCTTGTGCAAATGTTCAGTCCAAATTTCTGTCAACTTGCAGTTGTTGCTGCTGTAGTTTAAATCAAGTAAACCTTAGATTTTTATATCTTGTGCGAGCACTGTAATGTTCACTTGAATTCAGTTTGGCTTGTTGTGTTTATTCTGAATTTGAAGTGTTTTCTGATTCCTGCAATTTCCTGCACATGTAGCAAAACAGTTTCAGATTGTGTATCAACCCCCAATCCTGCACTCTCCATTTTATTTCTGAAATTTCGACTTCAGCTCATCAATTTGCACTTTAATTGTTTGTTTCACATCCATTCACTTCACACCAGCTGCTGGGTTAAGTTTGAATTCAATTCGTAGCTGCATTCTTGCCCCAAGTTTCCTGAAATTCTGCAATTATTTCTGCAAATCTGCAGTCTTTGCTTGTGCCAAGTTTCTGCTACGTTCCTGGACTGATCAACCTGATCTATGAGCATCAGTTTTGGTATATCAATGAATTGATTCTGAATTCATGTTTCTACAATCTGAATTTCTTGCATTCGAATTGCTGCATTCATGGACAGCCTGAATTCTGCAGTTCTGCAGAAACATGCTCCGGAAGCCAATTATCTGTAATTCTGTAGCTTAGTCTGCATTAAAGTTTTGGAGTTCTGCATTCCAATCAATTGCAGAACATTCTGATTTGCTAGGTTACGGCTGTAGCATTTAATTTCAGCTTAGTTAGTGAAATTCAGCTTTTCATTTCTGCAAAAGTCAGCTGCCAATGCTGCGAGTTTCTGATTTTCAGACCAAAATCTGTATCAAGTGATGCCTGTTTCTTGTGAATCTTAGCCGAACCTTGGATGGTAGCATTCTAGTTCATTTGTCTTGCTTGAATTTGCATCAAACTTGTAGCTGCATACCTATTTGCTGTCTCTGAATTTCTGCAATATTCCTGTAGTTTTCTGCAGTTTCTGCAGATTTGTTGTGTTGAGTTCTTCATAACCTGTTTTGATTAGTCTGTTGGAGTCTGAATGTCTTCCATTATCCCTGCATATCATTGCATTCATAGTAGTGCTTTCCATGCTTAAATCGATTAGTTTCAAGTACAAGTTGGTACAAAAATTTCAGCTTTGGCACAAGTGTTTTCCTTTTGCGTGCCAAGCTGATTTGGCACTGTTTTTCACCAGGAATTCACCTATCTTCTAGTGATGCATTGTGCTTGAAATTAGTTTAGTTTGCATTCCGTTAGTTGCTGAATTTCAATCCGTAATTCTGCATGTGAGTGTTTCGTTGCTTGTGTTTGGCATCAATGGACTTTAGGTGATATTTTTGGATCAGCTGTTCATAGAACACTTAGAACTCAGCTTGTATTAAGTGGTGATCTCTTAAACAAATCTCTGCATTAGTATCAATCAGAACTGGGTTTGATTTGATATCGGTTTGATTTTCGAATTTCGCAATGTGGCATTGGTTAAATTGAGTTGTTTATTGGTTGAGTTTATCAATTACCATTACCTAGTTTAATTGTCCAGCTAAGTCAGCTCACTCCTTTATTTTTATTGCTATCTCATTTCACAATTGCAACCCAAAATCCAAATTTGAATTGAAACCCAAAATCTACAAACGACACATAAACACAAGCTCGAATCGAACAACATCAACTAGTCCCGAGGAAAAATACGACCTGTGGCCCCTTTACTACGTGTTCATATTTTTGATTGCAAAGAGGGTTTTCAGCACATTTTATAAATATCTAAATTCTGATGGTCCCACAATTCGTGACAACTTTAACCTAGTAATTCGGGACCGTCAGGGCGCCCAAGCCAAAGAGTGAACAATGCAGTTTCGTGTGGCAAGCAGAATAGGCTTCAAGTAGGGCGCCCGGGATGACGGGGGCGCCCAAGTTGAAAGTTGTTTTGCTGTTTCGAGGTCGAAACACAAGATAAGCATTCACTCAGGCGCCCGGGAGGTCCCAGGCACCCTGGTCAGAGGTTTTATCAGCCGTGGCGAGGTCAGCGCGGGGATAAGGTTTGACCGAGTTTATAGGGGCGCCCCCGACGTCCAGGGCGCCCCCAGGAGCACTATATAAGAGGCTTCGACCCCTCTGCTTCAGACACAACTGCTGTGTGCTATTCTGATTATTCTGACTGACGACAACGCGCTAGAGACGAGGCTCTACGACCAGGAGGCTCCAGGAGGAAGTGCACGACACTTCGGAGGTCCAGATCGGCCGAGCTTCAGACTTTGACTTGTTGGTTTGCTTTTATTTAATTCCGCACTTAATTTTCTATATTATTGCTTGTAACTATCAACTGTAAGACGGGTTTTCTCCGCCTCTGGAAATTCTGTAAAGGAGACCAATAGTGAATTCACGCCAAGTACATAGGCCTTGGACGTACTGACCCAGGGGGGTCAGGAACCAAGTAAATAAATCCCGCGTGTCTTCTGTATTGTTTTATGGTTCTATTTATTTTACGCTGCACTAACGCTTTGAGTTCAGAACGAACGAAAGTCTAACGAAGATTTCCGCAAGAATTTTAACGATCGATATTCACCCACCCCCTCTATCGACGGCACCGGTCCAACATTAAGCACAATGAAACACAAGAAGGAATCTTACAGAGCACTAGGAACCACAGGAACACAAGAAAACTTCTCCACCGAGCTCCACTCAGCACAGATCTCACGCAAGAACTCCCTCTTCGTGTCTTCTTGCTGATGGACTCGCCAAGCTTCTTGTTTCCTCCAAGTGCTCAAGTATCAGTATGTTGCTTCAAGAATCAGAGTGTTTGCAAGTGATGGAGCAAAGCTTGTCGTAAGAAGTGATCAAGTGTCTCTGAGGCTTCATCGCACCAGGCCCTTAAGCCTCTCCCACTGATCGCCAGGTCACAGCCACCTCTCTGCAGCTCCCAGCTGCTCAACTGCAACTGCCCACCTACCACTGAGCTCTCCTGGACTCCCTGAGCTTCCCTCAGACGAGCCCCAGTCAGCAGCTCCAGCAACGCCAGCATCCGTTGCAACCTGAGATGGAAACCTGCCCAATCTGATGTAGCAAAAGCCTCTGTTTGACTCTCCTTGTGTAAGCCTGATTCATCTGCACACTTAGCAGCTTATTAGAACAGCAAATCAACAGAAGATCAAAGCATCAGAACATATCAGTGGTGTATCAGTAGCAATCAGAACGCGATCAGAACTCTTACAGCGTTTTTGAATTAAAGCTGCCAGCTACTGAGCTACTGATCGGTCACCAGACCGATCAGAGTGACTCCTAATCGGTCACCAGACCGATCAGGATGGGCTCAGACCGATCAGGCTCCAACCTGATCGGTCCCTAACGTGCAATCAGAAATCGTGACTCCTTCGGTATCGATCACCAGACCATTCTCACGTTGTGGATCGGTCACCAGATCGATCCACCCCTTCTCAGAGTGATTTCCCAGCTTCGCAGTCCAACACTCCTGATCGGTCATCAGACCGATCAGGGTGTGTCCTGATCGGTCTTGGAACCGATCAAGACACCTCCTGACCGAACAGGCTCCAGCCTGATTGGTCGTAGTGAGTAGCTCGCGACATTTGATCGTTCACCAGAATGATCTGAATAGTATCCCTGATTGGTCACCAGACCGATCAGGAGCCGATCAGTAAGCTTCCCAAACTCACTGTATGCTCCCTGATCGGTCACTAGACCGATCAGGAGCCGATCAGTAGGCTTCCCAACTCACTGTATGCTCCCTGATCGGTCACCAGACCGATCAGACATAGCTGGATCGGTCACCAGACCGATCCACGAGGGAACTTCGTGCCAATTTTCATGATCGGTCACCAAACCGATCCAGGCAAGGTCAAACCCACTCTAAGTCAAGAAAACTTGCCCCTAGCCTCCCGTGACTCGTGCTCAGTCCCCCAGACCAAGACTCCATGCCCAGCTTCACTCACCGGGACTTCGTTCAACATAGCTTCCCAAGCTAGGACCTGGCTTCACTCACCAGGGTTTCGGTCACCCGGCTTCACTCACTGGGATTTCAACCTAGCTTCACTCACTAGGATTTCTGGCTTCACTCACCAGGCTTTTATCCAACCTAGCTTCCCAAGCTAGGACCTGGCTTCACTCACCAAGCTTTCATCCAACCTAGCTTACCAAGCTAGGACCTGGCTTCACTCACCGAGCTTTCATCCAACCTAGCTTCCCAAGCTAGGACCTAGCTTCACTCACCAGGGTTTCATGCAACCTAGCTTCCCAAGCTAGGACATGGCTTCACTCACCAGGATTTCATGCTCAATCCCCGACCAGGACTTAACCCAAATTCGCTCAACCAAACTTAAATCGTTGTCAACACCAAAACAACAATCGGGTCAGACTGCATCAACAGCACGTTTCATTTGAAAAAAAAATCATATAAAATTTATCATAATTAGAGATCGAACCATAAATATTTAAAAGATAATTAATCATTCTCTAACAATACCATAATCTCTACCATAATCTCAGTGGCTTAAGACTAGGTTTACTTGGAACGATGGAAAAAAATGGTTTTGGTGGCCACCTCGTCCTTGCCGTGGGCGGTTCTCTCGCGATGCCGCCGGCAAAATAATAAAAAAAAACAAAACAAAAGGACGTCATGTGGTGTGTCTATCGGTTGCATGAGGTAAAAAATTGGAGGAAATTGGTTTTCGTTCCATTTTGGATGCGAAAAAATTGATAAATAATAATCGGTAGTTAAAAATTTCTGATATTTTAATAAAGGGTTCATTTAACTTTTTAAATTAATCAAAAAATACAAATTATTTTGATATTTATAAAAAAAATCAATACACTTTCCATTTTTATTTTTATGTCAAATTTAACTTATATATATACCATTTCTATTAACTTTCCTCTCTCTTACATGTAATCTATCTTCATTTTCCTCTTCCCTCTTGTCATTTCTTCTTCTTTTTTATATATTTTCTTTTTTTTTCCTCTTCACTTTCTTTTCTTTGTAGATGAATACATACATAATATAAAAAAAATATCAAATCTATGTTAAACTTGATATGAAAATTATTCGACTTTAATATGATCGTCATCGATTGCGACAGCGATGACTACTGGGACGTTAACCATTTGAGGTTACGGAGATCTCTGACCAATTTCATCTCGTGACGCATTGATTCACCAATATTATTTTTGTATTATTTTAAAATTCTCTGCTTTTTAATTTTTGCATCCACGGATGATATTTTTCATTGGAAAATAAAAGATTTAAAACCAAGTGTACATACTCATACTTTTTTATAAAACAAATACTGGAAAGTTTTTTCACGACGGCGGAATATAATGCATACATATAGGATATATAATCCCACTGTTTCCCTAAATGGCAAGAAGTCGTTCTCTTCCGCTTCTTTCCAACGAAACCCTACCGTTTGGAGACGTCCGGAGCAGCTCCGATGGCCGATCCACGAATTCTCGCCGGAGACGTCGACGTTCATCATGGCCAGGACCTCCAGCTCCCTTGCGGATTATTCTCAACTCCTGCATCCGTGACTGCCGCCGCGCGTGTCAGCAACCGGCTCGGCCTCGTCGACGTCGACATGCATACCGGCCTTACTGAGTTACGTACAAGCTGCTATACCTCCAAATAACTACATGCGTTCACAGACAAGTTGCAGACATAATTAAGATCATCTAAATTCTGAGAAACAAATAATCGAAGAACAAAATAAAATATTGCCAATGTAGTTGTAGCTGTCGATAAAACAATACAATACGATAATTTAATGCAGTTACATTTCAGAGACAATTAAAGATGGCAAAGAACATCTCTAGCTGGAGGGATTAATATTGCAGAATACCAGGACATCAAATCAATTTCTCTCAACACTTTAATCCACAAAAAGAAAAATCGTAAGAAAGACAACACACACACAGATATAATTTATGTATTGAAGGAGGAGAAATGGTGGTGATGGAAGCTGTGATTGGGGGGAATGAAGCCTGGTCCGAGGTTTCTTCAATTCTTCGTGTGCATATATATATCAAAGTGAGACGTATCGTGGAGAATTGGTGAAACCTCGAGCCAGACAGCATTCGCCTCAAAGAAAAAGCTCCCACTTTGCTCTCTTCTTCTCCTCCTCGTAGGGCGTCGTCCATGAAATATGATCGTTTTGCACTTCGATGAGATAGACGAGCGATGCGGAGGAGGAGAAGAAGAAGAAGATTGACGACTGGTGCAATTTTGGGCGTCAGTGAGGTGTTGTTATATTAGTGCAACTGCGAGCTTTAGATCCGCCGTTGGGATATTACTGGACGGTGGATCGAGGATGGAGGGGAGGAATGGAGAGGGTAACCCTAAAAACGGATGCAGTTAATGCACTTCCATTTGTGTATACAAGAAGAATCTTCAGATTTGTCACAATCTTTGATGGTTAGGAATTAATTCGCATTCTTTGAATTTGATCATCAACAGGAATTTAAAAGTTCTATAAATAATTGACCATCAACATACTTTTTGAAAGAAACAAAATCACCATGACAGTTCTCAAATTATATTCATAGTGCTTTAAAGCTATATATATTCACGCCATTAGTTCTTGACAGTGACTCCTAATATGCCTCTTAGCACTGATGGTGCTAAAGGATGGTAGCGCAAGGTTGACATTGAAATTCGCACTACTTAAACAATTTTCCTAATTACTCACTGTATTGTAAAATAGGCCTACAGATTTGATTCGAATTGATTGTTTGGAATAAGGTTGCTTACAGGAACAATGAGTTCTAGAAACAGAAAAAGAGAGTAATACAGAGACAGAGGAGGATCACATTTCCCCACTGAACCAACTTTGTCCTCTTATGAACAGCAGAAACTTCACCTCTTTATTTATCGTTTTCCTGTGCTCCTAGATGACATGAATCTACAGACCATGAGCAAGTACTTCCCTTGTGAGAGAAAACTAGTATGATAGAATGTGTCCAGGAAGAGGCGAGCCATCAATCATATTGTTGCTCGTTGCATTCGACTGTAAGTTCTGTGGCCCCTTTTTGTGTGTGATGTTATCACATAACTGTGTATCCAGGACCACCTCCACCTTCAGGTACCGTCCACTCAATGTTTTGCCTTGGATCTTTAATGTCACACGCCTACGACATGATTAACCAAAACAACATTACAGTGAGAACAATTCAGATATTTCATTAAAAGTACCATAGTAACCAAGGATTGCTAAAACAAGTGTAATACAGCAGTTAATTTTCACCCAAAACACCCACTCGATGACAACTGTCGAGGAACTAGTAAACATTTCTATAAAGAAATGTGATAATTTGGTTCCAATGACATCCTTAAAATGTTGAAATTCCAAGGCCAATGCTAAACATCTAATAGCATGAAATCATTCAACCATCAAGTAAAGAAAGATAAAACCTGTTCATCAGATTAGTAATGCTCCTGTAGTAGATTAGGAGGTGCATTTAACCAGGAAAGCCTTGTGACCTAGCCACAATAATTATGATTAAAACAAAGTTTATTTGTGGTATCAAGGACCTTGTTGTATAAGTGTATCATCACTTAGTATGTAGGGCCAAGACAATCCATGACAATAGAAGAACTTCATTATTGAAATCAGTTATGTAGGTACCTTTACCCTTTTACTAGTCATAAAAAGGGAGATCTGCCCCCGGGGCTATGGTGCAGCGGAGGAGCGACTAGTTGTCTCTCAAGCATCCGCGGTTCGATCCCTAATTACGGTGAATTTTGCAGAATTTTTCCTCCAAATGGGCCGCGCAACTGTGGGATGTTGGGCTTCTAGACCGCCCGCCGTGAGCGCTTCCCAATTTACCCTAGCGGCTGGTGGGAAACTTCCGTGGGGCCGAGCCGGACCGGTCATCCCAAGTTCGACGTTACCCACCCTGGTTAATCACAAAGAAGGGAGATCTGAGTGAGAATTTAGTTTACCTTACAATGAAGGCAATTTTGTGCATTGATTTGAAGCTTCATGACTTGATTCTCATTTGGAACATACCTTCCACAAACACAACAATAAACAAGATTAATCACAAATGTAGAAAGCCTACCAGTCGGTTGCATAGAATTGACTTACTCATATACACGGGCAGGGCAATATCTTGATTCTGGTCCACCATATAGTGGAAGATTTATTGATTCAGGTAATGTTGGATCCTTCAAATGTAGATGAGCAGGCTGGTCATGCTCATGATTTGTGCTACTTCTGCAGTGGCATAGATCAAATCAAATTATTCTAAGTATGAGCAATAGTGTGAGAGAAAGATAACATATTTTACTGTTCAAGTAAAATTCTATCAAAGGATCTGGTTGTCAAAGTAAGCACCAGTTCTCTATGATTAAAAACTAAGATTAACTACTTGAAACAAAAGGGGAAGTTCTTATTCTCCAATCCAAGTAAAACTAAAATACTCATAATTGATCTAAATTATCTACTAGTGGGCTGAACTTTGACAAATGTGAAGATAAAGACAATTCGATAAGCATTACTAGAATGACAAAAAAAGGTTGTATGACAGGCAAATGTAATCCAAATTCTTTGATCAACATTTATGGTCTGTCCAGATGAAATAAAGGCATAAGCAAAGATAATTGTGTATCACAATTTCGAAAAACTGGCTAGGTCATAGAGACCACATTAGATATATATATTGATGTTCATGGTTTTATGTTTCTTAGCAAACAACACATGCCAAAAAATACATACATGCCAGCAAATGTCAGCATAAAAAATAATGATTACCACAGCACTAAATTCATGCAAAGTCAGAAAGCTTGCGAAGTGTGGAAATGCTTAATTTTCATATAAAACAAAACTAGACCCATAATCAAATTCTGCCCTTGATGCAGGAATTTACATTTAAATTGTTCTTTCTGGCTTTCCCTGCAAGTTTCTAAATCTATTCTTATTAATCTCCTACAAGGAACTTAAGACTTTCTATGGATGGAGATGTCATGTGATGAGAGCCACAGGAAGCAATTCTCCCTAGCTTGAAGGACACCATAAGAATAGAAGAATCCATTGATCTTAAAGCTCTGGAGTGCATGACCTACTAATCAAAATATTTTAACATGGCATGGAAGCATTGCAGAGATATAGTTTGACATTCAACAAACCTGTACAGGGAAGTTGGCACATCAAAAGAAATTTGTCCATCAGGTTTTGGATACTGGATTGGAGTGTGCATACTGGAGACCTGTGGAAATTTCCAAATCTCCAGGTGAAATTACTAATTCATTTTCAAATTTCGCATCATCAATATGTATTCGAATTTTATATTCTAACAATCAGAAGCAACTGGTCCTCACATGCGTAGCTTTATGATCTGGTTTTCCATGCTTCAGTGTCAAAGGCAATCTTCCTCTAAATATATAACTGCAATGAAATAAGACCCAGATAACTTGGCAATTTGATGTCGAAAATGCAGAAATCATAACTTTGATATGTAAGTCAATCTACCGCTCTAATGCTGAGAAGGCCAAGCCAGGAACAAGGCCATAATTAAATGCCTGCAAGAGAATGTGAATGTTCTTCATGAGATTGAAATAGGAAAACATATATGCCAAAAAGAAAAAAGATTCACTAATGTGCTTATGGTGTTAATACTGTAGACTTTGTCTGGCAATATGCTAAATATGACAAGATAAAGGATTCATGACTAACTGGTCTATAATTTCTGGCCTTTTTTAGATCATCCCACACCCAAGATTTTTTCAGATTGTTCCAGTACATTTCCATTTTTGCTCCTTCAACAAGCAACTTAAAAGCTGCCTCCCCTGCCAGCATACCTAGAAAGAACAAAGTTCATCAAGTTAAACTGTATTGAAAAAACAAATTGATGCTCGGGCATCCAAGGATAAATTGTCACAAATTTTGAAATCCAATGCACGAAAATTTTCTTTTTATTTAATTCCGAATTTTATAATTAAAATTCAAATGCTGGAGTTTTATGTTTACTAATATTTCTATAAATTTCGAATTCAAAATTAAAATTTTGGAGCTTAAATATATCGCGAGAAGAGTTGACTTCAAATTTCAAGTCGGGTTTCTCCACCCTTCTTTTTGGTGGCGTGCTATTTAATCTCCTTTATTCTTCTATCAGATTTTGCATATCATCGGCATCAATTGTTTTATACACTTTTGTGAAATCTTTGCTTATTATTGATCATGACAATGTTGCATTACTATTATTGATATTAATGAAATGTATGATGCATTGCAAAATGTCAATGTGGGAAACCAAAAGCACTACTAAATCAATTTTCCAGAATATAAATAGTAATGGACTATTTATGTTAAATACCTATTATAATTTAGCTATACTATTTTCAAGCCCATTATTGGATAATTTTTTATTTAACTAGTTTTTATTACATACGACTGATTGTACTGGCATAATTTATCAAAAGGTTCAATGAGTTTGTGGTATTACTAATTTTGCAAATGGATTGATTAATCCAATAAAACTGTCTCATCTATTATATAAAATGTCATTGAATTGCAAGTTAAGTTGTTTTGTAAACATAGAAGTTAGTCTAAGCGCAATTGGATAATTAATTAATATATGTGGGGAGTTGCAAGTTGTCCTCTAAACTTAGAAGTTAGTCTAATTGAAATTGAATAATCAATAAAAAAATGTAGGGCAAGGAAAATGATCATTATGAAGTTATTATATCCAATCACAACTTACCAAAATTTCATTTAGTCTTCTTTTTTCATTCTTGAAAACCTCAACTGTATTACAATTCTTCCATTCACTACTTAATTTTATAAATGTTCTTTGATTTTCTGACACACTATAGATTGTGCTTGATGAATATATAATTTATATCCTATGAATATAATTTTCTAAAGAACCAACAATGCATCACGTTTAGTAATTTGTTCCTTCACTTGTATATCATCTTCTTTGTGACACTTGTTATTGCTTTCTTATTACAACATACCCAAACGCTCAATTTTTGCCCTCATGGTGGTTCTTTATTGACAAAAATAGAGTTCACTGTGTGAACTCACGACACACTTTGACATGTGTGTCCACTTCTCCAAGGGAGTACAGAAGTTTCTTTGTGAATTATGCTCTTATGCTTTCTTGTAATGTTTTGTATAATGCATCATTATATTCCATCAAATTTACTCTTATTTGCTTCTAATTTTACTTGATCTCTAGCATTTGATATATACTTGCTTCGACCTCGACTCAGAAGAAACGTAGCCAACCCTAGATGCATAAATAATTATTTTTCTCAGATCCTAGTGACTTAGTGAGCTCACTGCAAAGAAGAGCAAGTTCGTCTGAGAGGCATCTGTTATGTTATTTTAGTTTATCTTCTGTAATAATGTCCTGATGACTTATTTTTGCACTTGGTATGCCTTTCTAAATGATTCGCTTTAAATAAAGACTTTATCCATTTTATGTTCTTGATGTCCACATGTGGATGACAATGGTTGTTATATTCTCATGCATATTTATAATGTGTAATAAGCAAAATTCTACTTTGAATAGAGAAGATGTAAAAATAGGCGGTCTATTCAATTATGCTAGTAAATAGTTGAAACAGATAAATATAATGCATGCCATAGAAAGGAGTGATGAATCAACTCAGGCTTTCAAAAAGAATGGAGTAAAATATCCAAGACCTGATTTCATGGCAGTATGTGTGCCCTTTATCTTCGGCACATCTAAAAAGCCTGCAGAACATCCAATAATTGCTCCTCCAGGAAAAACTGGATACGGTATAGACTGAAAATAGATGTAAGATAGTCATGTCAGTATCTCTACATTAAAAATGGAATACTTGTGTATAGATGAGTACATAAGGTGTTATATATCAATGGTCCTAGATCACAATCATACGGGTTGTACGTACAAGCCAGAAAAGAACTAATGTTTTGATACATATAACTTATTTTTGTCTGTTCCTAATCATTTATAATTTTTTCTTGATATCAAATCTTGCTGATCAGCATACATATGGACAACAGAACAATTCCATTCCATGGCACCAAACACAAACTGTTTCCAGAACTATTTTGAGGCATAAAGTCTGGAGTCTGGACCATATCAGCTTTTAGCAAATACTCAATTCCCCATGCATACCTGAAAACCACCTTCGTTTAGTGTTCGAGCACCATATTCAAGAACTGTACCGCCTGACAGGAGAGGTTTTATTGCAGGATGATGCTTGAATCTCTAAAATTTAGCATGAAACACAGGAAACAGAATAGTCAATCAAATGCTTAATTTGGTCAATCAACACGCATGGAAGAAATATATTGAGTAGAAAGATTACCAAATTAGCCAAAGAAGAATACAGAAGAAAATTAGTTTAGAAGGAATCAATTATTGTTTCCAACTACTTTTGAAGATAATTAAATGAAAAATATTTCTTAGATGAAAATTGTTGATTGATATTAGCTACCTTTCCAGCAATTCAGCATCAAATTCTAAATCTCCCAACCTGAGCAAACAATTTTAGATGTGTGTTTATGTTCATAGATGTGGCACTCTATAAGAGGAAGACAGATTTTAGAATCAATACACGGATAATGTTTTAGATTTAAGTGCATACAGTCAAAATCCAGAGAGTATCAAACTAATAATATGGATTATGTGCCAACATTGTAAAGAGATAAAGAACACTAATGAACTGAAGTTCACACCATAGAACAGGTGCCAGGATACAATAGGGTAGCATTGATAGGGTTAGCACTGCAACAATTTATAAGGATTAGAAAATTAAACATATTGACAAGATTAAGTGGTGTGATTATGTTGTCTTCTTTTGACTTTGACTATGTAAGAGCTAAAATTGATTTTAAAATGCAAGCAATCAATAAGCACACAGTTTCCGGTTCATGCTCCAACTATAAGATTACAAACACTATATTTTGAGGGATACCATAGAGACCATGTATCCCAGGTAGAATTACCTGGAATTCATCATAAGGACTCAAATATGGATTCTGATAGTTCAAAGCAATAACAAGTCCAATTGCAATCTGCATATAAACATGTAAACAATGGACTCAATATCACAATACACATTAAAAGGTAATAAGCAACAAAATGTAATCTTAACAGAAAGAATTAAATGCATGCTAACTGCAAATAAATATCCCAGTGACAAGGAATGTTTTCAAATATTAAACAGTAGGAGCAGTTAGCTTACAAGTAAAGAAACAAATGAAACTTGAGAAGGAAAATGAGGGAAAATTGTGTATAGTTACACTAACCACAAGATTAGTCCATTGGCGTATGATTCCCTCTTCTTTTTTTTTTTTTTTTGTGAAAAGTTAGATTTCTCTAGGTATCTAAAACTGATACACCAAGGCTCTTAAATCTTGGGAAGGTTGTACATCTCGGCACATAAGTTGGCCAGGCAATCACAGTGAGTTGAGAAATTTTTAGTGGGAGATCAAAAAAACTAGGTGCATTTGTTTGCATTCTACCAAACACAAATATCATTCTCCTAACACCACATTATTAGTTTGTGATAAAGCATAAAATGATATTTTAAACTTGCTTTAGCCTATAGAATATCACCCTCTATTCTTCTCATCATGTCATTTAATGGAAAGAAAAAGAAATACTAATTCACCTGCCTATTGCTCATATGGTACAGAAAAGAACCTCCATATGTCTTCATATCCAGTGGCCATCCAATAGTGTGCAGCACAGCTCCTGGGTTATGTTTCTCTTCCTCAACTTCCCATACCTGAATATGCATGCCTTCTCGTCAAGAACTTAAATATTTGACACATAAAACATATAACAGAAAGACCTTGAATAAGGATTCGGTCAGAAACTTTGTTCAAAACATCTGAAAGCAACTCTTATGTGCACTTATAAAAACAAGATTTAGATTCGTTTAACATTTTGATAATAATTATGTAGTTCTCCAACAAAATGACAAACCAATAACTCACAGAACAATCATACAGGTGACTACTGGGAGAAGATTCAAGTTTCAAATTATAAGGACAGTTACTAATAACAACCAATTTAAACTCTAAAATCCATCTTTTTTATGTTAATACCACATGAATTCAAGAATCATATCCAAACTAAACCTCTTTAAGGTATATTATTTACAATGATATTGTACCAATGTTGATAGCATAAATAGATTAAACTCAAAACTTTGATCGTGCAAGAAAATTTTAGAAACTATAGGTTCAAAGTATAACTAAATTATCATATGACGTGTAGGCTCAACAATAAGAAAATAATCAAGGAAACAATGATAATCCGTATAAGTGAGTTTTTGAGATGACTTGAATCTATTTTTCATCATATTAATGAATATATCATAATTGTATAAGAAGTGAGCAATGGAAATGGAGAGGTCCCATATTAAGTAGTTATAAGTTATTATATCAGGATTCTAGATGCTGTAATAGTTCTTTTCTGAATAATATTAGTAAAGTATTCTCCAACTAAGATGAATAATAAAACAACATTTCACATTCAAAATGGAAAGGTCAAAAGGAAGCTTTTTATCATTTGGAGTTCAAATGTCATGTAGATTTCTATATGATTGTGCTAACTGCTAAGAGCAAATGCTTTGAGAGCCAGATTGAGTTGGCTTCATAATTTGGTACTGGGAATACAAAATTGAAGAGAAGATGGATTTCCAAATCATTCAAAAGCAAGAAAAGGAAATACAGATTCTATTATGCTAGGGGTATTTCCTATCAGGAGCAACACTAGGAAATACTGACTCTATTATGCGAGGGATATTGCTATAAGGTAATTGAAATCAGAAGCTGCAATTGATTTGGAAAAAGCAAATCAGTTCATGTTTGTGCATTTAGCAGAAATGAAAATCTGCAGAAATGCTTTCCAGATGTTTGTATCTCAAAAATAGAACTAATGACATGCCAAAAGACCTACATTTGCAAACAACATCCTTGCTCGTGATAATGGAAAAAATGCAAGACTAGACTATGGCATTAATATATCTAAATTATTATTAAAGAAAGTAGAGAATATCAATTACCTCTTTAATTCCTAGGGCATATGTTTGATGTTGTCCTTGTCCTTTTTCCCGCAGTTTGTAACCCTTTATAATTTTCTAACAAGAAAATTTTGACAAGTGAAGATGAGAATTACAATCTCAAAAACTAACAAAAGGGATGGCACAATAGCGATAGTGGCAAAGAGTAAAAGTTCTGTAAACCTCTGATAGTGATCCTCGACATCCTTCTGCAAGAAGTGTAACACGTCCTGCAACATATTTCAAACACCTTGTAATTTTCAAAATCAAAACTTGCTATGTGTTAAAAGGAAAAAAAGATTCAGACGATGAAAAAGAATTCCTCACATGACCTTCTCTCTTTCATGAATGCAAGTTAATAAATTTGTATAAGCACGAAATTTGGACCAAATTTTTTCATAAAAGATAATATGTAAAAAAACACTACTGAAAGACAAGCTACATATAAACTAGCATACAGAAAACTAGGACTGTTGGTGATCTTCCTAACAAGGTTTCAAAAAAACCAGATTTTGAAGCAGTTCTATTTTCTGAATGGAAATGGTAGCAAGATGCCAGATTGTCCTGAAAGACAAGCTAGTTGACAAAGGTAATTTGTGCATATTTCATACAAGTAGTAGCTGAGAAGGAGAAAGAAGAAGGAGTTGATATAAGAAGATGCATACATATTCCATCCACCATGTTACCACCGTTTGACCTAGAGTTTGCACATTTCCACTATTTCCATCGCTTGCCTACCTTGATTCCAAGCCCAGGGTTCACATGGTTAAAGCTTCTGTAATGCACATATTCAGATTGACACCTGTCATGCCACCATCGCTTGCCTACCTTGATTCCAAGCCCAGGGAACTATTGTATTTATTTGACATCCCAAACAAGACGACCCCCACATAGTGGGATAAGGCTTGGTTGTTGTTGTTGCCATGCCAAACAACTCACCAAAAATAGTCAAACCCAAGTTAATAGATGGTCATTGATTAAAGATAACCTCTATATTTGTACTCGATTCTGGTTGCAAGATAAAAGTTTGGACCTCCGCCCACTTAAGCCTTGATGTTCCCATCAAAACCAAAAATCCAACTTATAGCCCAAAAGAATCATAATTGCCAACCTCATCACACATGCTACCATTTTTGAATAGCTCACAATGTCTAGCAGTCTAGTATTATGTTGGTTCTAACAGTAATTGTTGAGCGCTCCCCATAGAACATATAGCTATGGCTTAGGACTGAAGACAATCTAAACCATGAATGACTTTCATCAACCGGCCTAATTGGGGCCACCACCCCACCCATGATATAAATTGGGTGGAGAACTCGTGATGCAAATGAGGCGGGAATAAGAAACAAAAATTATAACATGCATTGGTTGGGGGGGGGGGGGGCGGCGGCTAATATTTATGCCTGCCCTGCATTGAAATTTAATGAACAATACATATCTTGTATATGTTACCATATATTTTATTTAAATCTTATTACCCCGCCCTAAATCTGCTAGCAACATATGTATGGCACGGTGAGGATTGAGAAGAAGAATTCATCACACAAGCTGTTCTGCTCCATTGACATCACTTATTACCCCGCGCTAATATTTATGCTCTATCCTGGCCCGCTCTACATCGAAATTTAATGAACAATACATATTTTGTATATGTTACCATATATTTTATTTAAATCTTATTGCCCTGCCCTAAATCTGCTAGCAAAATATGTATGGCAAGGTGAGGATTGAGAAGAAGAATTCATCAAACAAGCTGCTCTGCTCCATTGACATCCCTATTAAATGGAGACTTTTTCCTAATGGAAGAATGATGCAAAATAAAGCTGATTCAAAATTTTAGAGTCAATCATTAGTCTACTATGTTTTTGTTGCATGGCTTATATAAGTGGCTTAATATATGTCTGAAAATTTGCTAATTAGATAAAGTTCTCTTGGTTTCCTAAACCTTCGTCCTCTCTCTCTTATTTTCTTATTTTCACTAGTTAGTTGTGCATCACCTTTACTTACAATCGTGATACTCTAATTTTAATCTGACTAGAGGGAAAAAAAAATACAAGCTTAGTATTTGGATATCGTGACCAGGATCATGTAGATACATAAAGGATAGAGTAATGTGGTCTGTTACAGATGTAACGATGCATGCCTTTCAGTTCAACACCGCGTTGAAATGTTTCCCTCTTTGAACCATCTTTAGCAACTCCCATATCATTAGTCGCAACCCCAACCACTATGTCATTTGCATCATATAAAATCTGTCCAATTATAAAGCTCAGAAAAAAAATACTTATAAATATATTGTACACTCAAGATACCAGTTATGTTACCTCACTAGCAGCAAAACCTGGATATATTTCAACACCTATCTCTTCAGCTTTTGAAGCCATCCAACGGATCAGCTGGCTCAAGCTACAAGAGGAAATAGTGTGAAGGAGTTCTCTTCAGAATACAAAATAAACCAAATCATTTGAGAAAATAACTAGAGATAGACCAAAACTCCTAAGCACATGTTCCTAACTAATATGAGTAAATAGACTAAAAAAAACAAATTTATGAATATGAAGTGTTTTAGTTCTGTAAAGAATTTGCATTCTATGTGTCCATCCCCTCTATCCAAAATTTGTGGAGGTGCATGACCACCACTCATTTGCCAAGGATCATGCAAAGATTTTGTCTGTATACCCTGACATAGCATGAGACTCAGTTATTAAAGCCACACTGGCAAAATACTGGCCACTAAGCTACTCAATAATTAGTGCGTAGAGCACATATGAAGACGCATCTATGTCATATATGTGACTTATGAAAGAGTTAGGTGGATCAATATATAATAGTGAGGCAGAAACATGAGTGTTTATTGGTTTCTATCAACTCAACAATAATGTGAGGCGAAAAAAAAAACATTGTCAAAGAACAAAAGATAAATAAAAGAAATTGGAGATTCATCTTAATTGACGAATATGTTCAAATAACGCCCCTTAAAATAAGCCTAGATTTGATTCAGTCATCAAAGTTTTGATGGTGAAGAAACCAGATATCCAGAAAGGATAGTAACATTTTATTACCTTTAGATCTGCTAACAACTTTGCCAATCCATCAATATTGCTCACCTTTAATATAGCTTTTTCTAATGTGTTGCCAAAATATGTTGATGCACATATGGCAAATTCATATGGTGAAGAGACAGCAAAATGCAGCAGACAATAGCAAATATACAGGCGCTCCAAATCTAAAAAACTATACAAGCAAATCATAAAACTTCTATACGGTGATATAAGAAATGAAAAGTTACATACCTAATCACATAATTTCCTTTGTTATCAAAAGGAGAAGGAAGTGCCAATGAGTGATTTTCCGTAAGCAGCCAAAACTTATCAGAGGAGACAGGAACCTCAACTGGGGCCTGCAGAACATTTACACAAAACAAGAAAGATACTATTAAATAAAAAGAAAAAGAAAGATACAAGTTCAGCATTGTATTTGTAGTTCTAAGTGCAAATAGCAGCAACTTTAATTTTTTGGTAGGTCCTTGTTGTTCCTCATCTCGCTTAAAAAAAACAACTCGCTCAAAATGACCTAAAGCCCTGAAATTCCATGTAATGCTTAAATCAAGCACCACTCCAGTAGGTCTTTCGACAATGCCATTATATAGATGATCAGGTCTTAGGGCTGCAGGGCTTCAGCTAATAAACTGGTGTTGTGTCTCTTATTTCACTAACTGTTACCATAGTTAAATCTTGCTTATTTTATCAAGGATTAATACTGTGCAATATATATCAAGCAATTATACAGTATACTAAATATCCCCGCCTGCAAAACAATGTAAACGGAGAATCCGTGGATCATTACTATAGGTAATAATTGGAGAGTATCTGGGGCATACACAAAATCTAGATGTAAACATCAAGTTATATCATATTTGAGCAGCAAGAAAAACAACAGATAGGTAAATCAAGATTCGTTGACTGTTCAGTAACAATTTTCATGTGGATGGAAATTAATTTGATTTTAACAACCAATGTACACTAGATGACAGAACATAAAGTTAGTCTCATTGAAAGTGATTAAATTTTTAAGAACCCAAAGCCTTTAAACATGTCATTCCTAGAAAGCGAAGTTTCAAAATGATGCTTGAGAAGGGTAACAAAGGATACGAGTGATCATCCCAAACCTGCTGCACCCATAATGGGTGTTGATACCGACAATCTCTCATCCATACATAACAAGATTTTGGGTATAATTACAATGTATTAAATGAACAAAGCTACACAAAAATACCAAACATTATTTAAATTCATCTTGACACATTTTATAGCATGCCAAGGGCGAATCTCAATATGTGACGATACTCATTAACATGATTAGCACAACAACATATGATAGATTATCTGTAGAGTAATATCGGGTTTCGGTATGGGAACAATATGTTTCAACTGTACTGCTTGGCACAGTACGAGAACCATGTTATCATATGTATTTACGTAATGAATTTGGGTTAGTAGGGAGTACATACATATCAGTTACTTTCCCAAGTGTTAGACTTTTGGGATGGATGGAATCAACGTTGACAATCCTCATATGCATTCTCTAAACGTTGAGATTCACAAACAACCTATAAGACCAACAGCCTAAAAGAGAGATTCTTACCTCACATTTGTTAAGAATACGCAATTAGCCAAAGACCTTACAAGTTAACACAATATTAGGAGATGTGTCAAATTCCTTTTACCGTTAATTATTGCATTTCTCACCAACCTTGTTCATCATTGGGAGAATGAAAACTAATAAAGGATAACCCGCTAGGTGTTGAACAAGTTAAGATCCCCTTTGATAGTATTCCTCCTTAGCTCATCAATGATTAAAAAAAAATGAAAACAAAATTATCTATGTGAATAAAAAGGCAGCTTGGTGCATGAAGCTCCCGTCATGTGGGGTCCCAAGGAAGGGTCTATTGTACGCAGCCTTACCCTACTTGGTAAGAGGTTGTTTCCAGGACTCAAACCCGTGACCTTTTAGGTCATAAGGCGGCAACTTTACCATTGCGCCAAAACTCCCCTTCAAAATTATCTATGTGAATAATTTCAAAAAATTAAAATGTGAATATGAAACAATAGAGAGTAAACATACACCCTCATGTCTCCATTGTGGGATTAGTTCCTCTAATGCACGAGGCTCAAACACATTCCCTGATATAATATGAGCACCTGCAAAAAACACTTACCATAAGCAAATTTCACAGAAGAAATTTTCCAGACATACTAAAAAAAAAAAGAACGTGAATAACCAAAGATGAAGAAAAAAAGTCCCGATAATTACTAATACAGAAGAAAAAACAACACCAGATTAGGAGCTCACCGACTTCAGCACCCTTCTCCAAGACGCAGACGGAAAGATCAACATTCCTCTCAAGGCACATCTGCTTCAACCGTATGGCAGCAGACAGTCCAGCTGGCCCCGCCCCCACAATGACCACATCGTACTCCATCATCTCCCGGTCCCCAGACCCGCTGGCGTAGCCTCTACTTATTCCGATCACGCGACAGTCCCCGAGAAATCCACGATGGCGGATGATCGATCTCGCCAAACCAGCGGGTGTCCGGAGATCTAGGGCATCAGATAGAAGCCTGCAGGCGGTCGGGAGTGCTGAGCCAACGATCGGTGCTCGAAGAGGAGAGGTAGTGGAGTGAGAACTGTCGGAAGGTTTAACGCAGCGTGATGAGATAGGGCGTGATTTGGAGGTGAAAGCGGAGATCAACGATCGGTACATGGCGGAGGAGGCACAACGCTGATTTCTCCGACGGACGGCTTCGGCCGTCAGTGTTCGTACAATTTGAGCACTAGAAAAATAAAATGTTATCGAACGAATTGATCGAAAAAGATAATAATAAATAATAACCAGATCGACCCACGCGTGTCAGTCTTATCTGCGGACAGTCACGAAGCGCAGTACTGCACGCAAAAAGACCTTTTATATGTAAGAGTGCCTATCCACTATCACATTAAAATATTTTTTTACTTATATTTATTTTAACATTAATATTTATAATCCACGTATGAATGTATAATATACATATTATATTAAAATATATTTATTTTAATATTAAAATTTATTATTTATAAACTCTACTCTCCATTTATTTATTTTTATTTTATTTTAATTAATTAAATATAATTTCAATTTTATTTATATAATTTAAATAATTATTATTTAAAATAAAAAAATAATATTATTTTTATATTTTATTTGTTAGGTTTTAATTTTTAATTTTTTAATAAAAGAAACATGAGAGGGTGTGGCCCTCCCGTTTCTCTCACTTGGTGAGAAAAAATTTCTTTTTTAATAAACGTGACATTGAACGTATACGATGATATAAATTTTTTATATATAAAAAAATTATAAATTTGTGAAAACTCCCAAATCTCCATTTGATCTTTGTATGCACTCTCCATTTGAGATTTTCTTTACGTTCACTCTCTGATGGATTGAGTATGAAAAAGTGAAAATTGAGTATAAATCAGTAAAAATTATGTATAAAAGAGTGAAACTTGAATATAAAAGAGTGAAAATTGAGTACACAGTTTTTTGATATGGTGAATGCAACCTTATATACTTAAATTTCTAACTTTTATACTCAACTTTCTTCAAATAATACTCACAAAATTATCTTATCAATCTCATCAGGGATTGCTTGTAAAGAAAATTTTCAATGAAGATTGCATGTAAAGAAAATTTTGAAATTAGGGAGTTTAAGAAAATTTCCCCATAAAAAACATGTTGAACGCGTTTAACTGTTTTAACCATTTCCGCATTGAATTTAACACTATCTCATTTTAACACTAATAAAATATTATAACAACTTTCACACATAAAAAACAATTGACCTAAATATATATATATATATAATTAGATCAGATAGTATATAGCAGATGAATTTGGGATGATTAGTTCGATTCTATGAAAGTTTTTTATCGATCATCAGGATAAATCAGAAAGCGATCGCAGTAGATGATCTATAAGATCAACTCCCAGAGGTCGCGTCTCATTTGAAGGAGAAATTCCTATAAATACGCCGTAACTAGGGATCGAACTGTGAATATCTGAGATAGCGATTAATCTCTCTACCACTACATCATAGTCCCGGAGGCACGAATGACTTAAAAAAAATGATTAACGAGGTTTTTTCAACCTCGGCGTGATCGGTCCGGCTCTAAAGTATCCCATCGAACGTTGGGATAAATTAAAAAGTGCTCGCGGTGTACATTGCAGATAGTGTATTTTTCTTTTCACACTTTTGACCTAAAAATTAAATATTATAGTTATACACGGGTGCACACCATGAGATGAGATGAATAGAATAGGAAAATGATCTACAGCGTGAAACATTTTCGCGAATCCCTCCGCGAAACAGTCAGCAGCCATGTGGCAAGTGACTTCGTGGCGGGAAAATGATCTGCAGCGCGAAACATTTTCGCGAATCCCTCCGCGAAACAGTCAGCAACCCACGTGGCAAGTGACTTCGTGGCGTTCGGACGAAGAAAACCCACGCGAAGTGGCGGCGCGAGAAAAACCCTAGTCTCAATCTCTTCTCCGCAGCGAGGGCAGCGAGGTATCTTCTTGTGCAATCTCAATTTCTTCTCGGTGTGATCTCCTTCCGCCCCCTTGCGTCCCTTGCGCTCACGCGAGTTTCTGTCGCACCATCTCCTTCCGCCCCCTTGCGAAGTTTCCTGCATCGAGGTTTCTGTTTAGGGCAGCGAGGGCAGCGAGGGTTCTCTTGTGCAGCGAGATTTCTTCTTGCGCCGCGAGGTTTCTTCTTGCGCTGCCGATCTTGTGTGTCGTTGGCTTCGGCACGGGGTTTCTCCGACTTCTTGTGTGCCGTCAACATGTGCACGAGGTTTCCAACGCTTCACCGACCGCCTGTGCGCTTCCTAGTGTTGGATTTCCTACATCCAACATCAAGTGTAAGTGTCATCTGATTCCTTATCGCAATCACTGATTCCTGCACGAGGTTTCTTGCTTTTGATACTAGATCAAAATGATGTTGTCTGATATTCAAAGCTTTTTTTGCAAATTGTTTCTTGCAGTGGTTTGAAACAATATCTTTTCCTTTCTTGATTGCTCCTGATTGATTCGATTTGTAAACCAACCATCTGAAGTTAAGTAAAAAAAAACACTTCAGTGACAATTTGCAATCTACTGAAACAATCTACTGAAGTGTTATATCAAGTGTTATATCAAGTGTTATATCAAAACATTGTTTCAAACCACTAGATCCAATCTTGCTTTTTAAAGTGACAAATGTTTTGCAAATTGTATCAAATATTGATTGGTTCGAAATCAATATGACAAATGTTTTGCAAATGTTATATCAAGTGTTATACTGACCGGAATGCTTTTGGTACTAGATCCAATCTACTGAAGTGTTATATCAAATGTTAGATATATTATCTACTGAATTGTTCGCTTAAAACATTCTTTCTTGCTTGATGTTTGCCAATAATTATTTGGTTTGAATTTAGGTTGTAATTTTGTTATGGAGTAAGAACTATTAAATGAGGGTGATGTGCAAACGTTGGGTGATTCGTCAAATTCAAATGCACTTGATACTCCACAAGTTGGGATGCAATTTTCATCTGAACAAGAGGTTCGTGATTTTTACAAATTATATGCACAAGGACTTGGTTTTGGTATTTCAAAGCTAGGTTCCAAAAAAGGAGATGATGACAAATTGAAGTATTTTTCATTTGGATGCTCTAAAAATGGTCAATCAGCTCCTAGAGTGAAAAATTCCTTTTATCCTATACCTTGTACCAAAACGGCTTGCAAAGCAAGGATCAATCTTACAATTTTGAATGATGGAGTATGTGTCATCACTAGTATTCAACTTGATCACAATCATGCATTAAGTCCAAGGAAGTCAAGACATTTTAGATGTAATAAAGTGTTAGATTCTCAAACTAAGAGACAATTAGAGTTGAATGATCAAGCGGGAATAACCTTGAGTAAGAGTTTTCAATCTTTTGTTGTTGAAGCTGGTGGCTATGAAAATTTATCATTTGATGAAAGAAAGTGTAGAAATTATATGGCCGAAGCACAGAGATTAAGGCTTGGGAATGGTGATGCAGAAGCTTTGAATAATTATTTTTGTCATATGCAAAGTAGAAATTCAAATTTCTTTTATGTGATTGATGTAGATGAGGATTCTCGCATAAGAAATATATTTTGGGCTGATGCCAGATGTAGGGCTGCATGTGATTCTTTTTCTGATGTTGTTACATTTGATACTACATATCTTACCAATAGTTATGATATGTCATTTGCTCCGTTTGTTAGAGTAAATCACCATGGTGAATCCATATTACTTGGTTGTGGTTTGATATCCAAAGAAGATTCTGAAACTTTTATTTGGTTATTTAAATCATGGTTGACATGCATGAGAGGACGAGCTCCACGAGCTATTATTACGGATCAATGCAAAGCCATGGAGATTGCAATTCTTGAGGTATTTCCAGACTCTCATCATCGTTTATGTCTTTGGCATATTATGAAAAAACTTCCTGCCAAGTTCAGTAGTCATGCCAACTATAAGCTGATAAAGAGAAACATGAAGAATATTGTTTACAATTCTTTGACATCTGACGAATGTGATAGCAATTGGAAAAACTTTATTGAAGCGTTTAACTTAGAGAAAAATGATTGATTGAATTCTTTATATGTCGTCATAAGTGGATGTCTGAGTATGTAAAAGATAAATTTTGGGCAGGGATGTCTACAAGTCAAAGAAGTGAGAGTATGAATGCATTTTTTGATGATTATGTTCATTCAAAAACAATTTTGAAACAATTTGTTGAACAATATGACAATGTTTTAAAAAGCAAGATTGAAAAGGAAGAAAATTCTGATTTTGCATCTTTCAATTCTATCATTCCGGTCATTAGTGGTCATCCAATTGAAAAACAGTTTCACAGTGTTTACACTAACAAGATATTCAAGTTGTTTCAAGATGAAATGCGAGGTTTGATGTTTTGTAATACTTCATTTGTGAAGTAAGAAAGGTCAACACTCTTTTTTGAGGTGATAGAAACTGTATATGGAAAAGAGGGAGCAACTCCAAAAGAAGTTTCTTTTTGGGTACAATATAGTGAGCTACAATTTCAGATGAAGTGTTTGTGTCGTCTCTTTGAGTTTCGTGGAATTGTATGTAGACATTTGATGTCTGTTCTAGTGAAAAGAAATGTCACTATACTTCTAGAAAATTATATTTTGGAACGATGGCGCAAAGATATTAAACGGGGATATCAAGGAATCGCCAATATTTATGATGATTCTTGTCGTCATACAGAGGAAAGACGCAGATATAATAATCTTCAACCATTGTTACAGGAAGTGGGGCAGCTTGGGTCAAAAAGTGATGAGAAGTACTTTGTTTTAACAGGAATATTGAAAGAAGCGAAAAAAAGGATTATGAATATAAATATTGATGATTCATTGGATGGTCATCAAGACAGCAATAGAATACACGAGAAATCAACAAATGAGAGGAAAAAGTTTCACAGTCCACTGAAAGTAAGGTCTCGTGGACGTCCACCTACGAAAAGAAAGCAATCCAAAATTGAGCAAATTATGAAAAAGACAAAGGCAAAATCTCAGAAAAAGGTTTGGTTGTGTATTTGGTGTCATTTGGTACTTTAGTGTTAAATGATTTTACAATTGTTATTTGTTAACATTAAACATATGCACATTTATCTATAGGGTTCTACAATTGATGAGTTATCAAAATTGAATCCCCCAAGTATGATCGATGATCAATCCAGTCAAAATGTAAGTTAGCACATAAAATTTTTATATTCCCCAATTATGTTCATATAATGGATGATCATAATCATTATTAATCTTCTCTTTTTTATTGGTAGGTTGTAGTTGAACAAGTTGCAAGGTTATGGTGAAGAGCTTTAAGTGTGTTTTATCTTCTATATATATACATTCTGTCAATTTCCTGTAAGTGTGGATAATTTAGTTTCGTAATGCTTCCTGTATTTGTCTTCTATCAAATTTCTTTCCCTTTGATATCTGGATATGGCACATGCTTGGAAGAGATGTTGTGGGGTTGTTAGTTTTCCTTTCTACATATATTTCCTTGCCTTTTTGTGGAGAAGGCACAGCTGGTGTTGCTCAGAGAGTTAGCACACCAGCTGCATAAGGATCTCTCTTCCGAGAAGAAAATTATTAAGAAAAGTTCTTCATTCACAAGTTTCTCAGTTTTTGCTGTGCTTAAGGTATCCCTTTTTATTCATCAATCAGATAAACATGATGACTGCTTTGGAACTTACATCACATTACCTATTCATCTTGTACATATTGGTGGGTTATTTCTTACAGTTTTATTCTTATGGTAGGCCTAAATTGTAAGTTGTTATAAAAGACACTATCGTTTGGCATTAAAGAGAAAGTAATCTATTCCACGGATGATAATTTCCATACCTCTGATCATCTCTGTGTCTTAGAAAGAAAAGTCTATAACTTCGGCCAATTGAAAGGGAAGATTTATGTCAATTTATTGTGTAACCTTCTGACACATTTGTTTAGCATTTTCCCTCGACACTTTCCTGGTTTTGTTTCATGTTGTGGCATTAAACCATTCGTGTGAAAGAGGCAACAATTTTCTTATTCATACTCCACTAATCAAAGATGGTATTAACTTATTTCTTTATGTGGGTGCATTGGTGCATATTTAAATTGGAATTTAGGTCTATGCAAGGAGTTCAACGATTTTTTGTTGAGCTTCCAAAGCCCTTGATGCTGGGCTTTCCATTATAGTTGATTATTATCAGTATGTTATCAACAGATTATGCTGGTGAGTGGTGTCTTCATTGTCTGCTGTTTCAAAACATATTATCAGTATGTTATCTTGACTTCCAGTACAAAACATAAGTTCCAGTACAAAATTAGTTTCAATGCTTACTACTGATCTTCACTTCATTGTCTGCTGTTTCTGAAGTGCCACATGCTTGGGAGCTATTAAGGAGGAGCTTGGTGACATGAATCACATGTTGTTTTAGTTGGCTCAAAATCTGTTTTGGCTGCCGTTTCTGAAGTTTGGCTGTCATTTCTGAAGTTGGAAGAAACCCACGCTGGCGTCGGCGCGAGATAAGTTCCAGAACCACTGTAAACAAAGTTGGCTCAGAAGTTTGGCTGTCGTTTCTGAAGCTGTTTTGGCTGCCGTTTCTGAAGTTTGGCTGTTGTTTCCCTTGTATTTTAACATAATGTTACTGTTAGATTGTTAGTTAAAAACAAGTTGAAAACATGTGGCTGTCGTTTGGTGAAAGCAAGTTGAAATTTTGGTGAAAACAAGTTGAAAACATTGCATGTATTTTAACGTAATGTTACTTGCTGATTTTGGTGCAAGTTTCTAATTTGGCTGCAAGTTGTTCTTTTGTTCAGCAAGTTGAAAACATGGTGAATGCAAGTTTCTGAATTGTTCCTCAATTCTTGAAGCATCTTCCGAAGCATGTGTTTTCTACTGAATCTCCGTTTAACTGAAGTTTCTAGGTTGTTTGTTGTTAGCTTTAGATAACTGGAAAAGTGAGCAATAAGCTAACTTCTTTCTGCTTTAGATAACTGCATTGTTGTTCCGTTTAACTAAGTGTGTTACGGTTGCTGTATTTTGGACAGTTTACATCTCAGGAAAGGTTCATATCTTTGTTCGTCTGTGCTGCGTCAGTGGTTATCTTGAAACTTAATATTTATTTGTCTAAGCTCCAATTGCTCTAGTAACTAAGATATATTGACCAACCTGTTCACAATGTTTAATGCGAATAACCTATGATAAATATATCCCCTAAGTTTCATGTTAAAATAAACTTTTCATTTGTTTTAACTGACATACCCCATCTTTTAATGACCAAGAGAGTTAGAAAACTATACGTTGACTATTTATTTTAACTCTGAACATGCAAGGAATTATTGTTAATTATGCATATTCATATTTCTTATTATAATAGGACTTCTTAATTTAATACCATCTTGATGTAGAGGATTTTTGAAGCTTTTATCCTTTCTTTTTGAATTTAGTTAATGCTATATCTTCATCTTTTAAGGACATGCAAGGAGGAGCTTTACTGCGGTTCGTGTGGCAGTAGTGCGATCATCTGGTCTTGCTGCAGCTCAATGCTTTGCTTCTAGGATGTCTGGGGATGTATCAAGATCTCTCTATTCCAAAAATTGTGAAATGGGAGATAATACTGTAGATGGACATAGAGACTTTGCAGGAATTATTGTTGATGAATTGTCTAATAGCAGAATGTATCCCAGTTCTCTCAACACAGAAGTTGGTAAATGTAACCTGGATTATAAAGTTGCGAACTTCCAGAAGTCTACAACTAACCTAAAAGAAGGAACTAAGAGCAGATGCTTTAATATGAGGGTCAAAAGACTTTTCAATGAGCTGTTACCTTCTGAAATGGTTGAAAATGCTGATGTGGTTTGTAACATCATATGATTCAGATGTCTGAATACTGACTGACATAGCATGGGATGAATCTGACACTACGTAATGCTAAACATATCTAGAATACGCATTGAGGGAACAAAATAACAACGAGGGAAACAAAACAATATA
Organism: Boesenbergia rotunda; assembly: GCA_024364735.1. Lineage (NCBI taxonomy): Eukaryota > Viridiplantae > Streptophyta > Magnoliopsida > Zingiberales > Zingiberaceae > Boesenbergia > Boesenbergia rotunda. The sequence goes on from JAGFNQ010000519.1 coordinate 62,813, forward strand.
TCATCAGCACCACTAATGAAATGAGAGCAAACAAAACAATTGTTTTGTATTTTTAGCAAACAAAATAACATCAATAACATCCAGTGAGAGCACTAACAAACCAGAGAGAAACAAAACAATATATGATCAGCACCACTGATGCAGGAGAAAAAAATGCATTATTGTTCAAACATTATCCAATAAAAGCCACTCCACAACCATCTAAGGCAACAAAAATAGAGCCAACTAAATTTAGAAAGAAGTTAGCTCATAATAGTTACAAAGTTACAAAGTTCTTCCATCAACCACTCATAACCATCAATCACTCATAAGATACATTAAAAAGTTACAAAGTTCTTCCATAGTTAGTTGCTTACATTAACCACATCAAAATCATCACAATCCAAGTAAGTATAATTACAGTGATAGCAAGTTTAAACTTTCTATTAAGTGAACAAATTTCATCACTAAACTTCAGAGTAACAGAGTTGTTCACATCCTCTAAGAGATCATCGCAAACATCTGCACTCTCGTAATTATTAGATTTCTTCAATTCACTAATCTCCATCTGTAATTTCTTGTTTTCCCTCTTCAAATCATTAATAATTGTCTTAGTTCTCTCTGAAAATTCTGAGTCATGCCATAAGAAGAAGCCACGTCCCTTTTCCTGAATATAGAATATTATTAATAAAAAACCAATAATTAAAAAAATATGAATACAATTTATTTCGAAACAATTTTATAAATAAAGAAAACTCACTCTAAAATTTGGACATGAAAAAAATCGTCTTCCTGGATTAGTTTCCTTCCATGATGTTCAAAGAGGAGCTCTCAGTCCACAATAACATAATATATGGGGGATTTCACCTTGTTCATCATTCATGCATTTTCGAATACCGAAATAAGTTGTTGATGAAGAGCTGGCTGCCATGAATATTTTATCCTTTGTCCTACAATTTTTTTATATCAAACATATAATAACCAAACATTGCAAGAACATTATCATCTTATCTTTTGGTCTTACTAGTCACTCCGAATGTCAAGCAGTGTTATAAATAGCACTGCTTTTAGATTAACATGAGCAGCACGAAGGTACCTTTTGTCTTATTTATTGAGTTTAGAGTCACATGGTTTAGTACTGAATTCAGAAGCATCAATGGAGATTATTCTTTTTCTTTATCTCACCTTAAATATAGTAGTTGTCCACTCTAAACATACTAATTTCCTTAAGCAACATCATTTAGTTTACTTAATAAACAATAACCAACCATCATGATTTATGTTTAGAAAAAAATAGAACTAATCACTACTTTTGTAACTCTGGTGATAGGCTCTTCTTGAGGATATATACGAAATAAAGAAAATGAAAATCTGCAGAGTAGCTTGCTTGAAGGTCCAATTTAATGGTTTTTTTTGCCTAAAATTGATCTCAACTTACCTTCTTATAATGCATACCTGAAGGGTAGAGTTGTTGCAGATCTAAACCCTTTGTAATTACTCAAGTTTAAGATTTCCATCACTAATGCCTATGATTCCTTGTATGTTTCTACAAGAAAGGTCATTTTGAGACCATATCCCCATGATCATATCATAATCTGAATTCTCACAGTAGGTTGGTGCCTAGATATAGGGATGGGGAAAAAAAGCTATTATATCTACTCCAAAATGATTAAATCTACCTAATCAGGCTCATTATTGATTAAACACATCGAATATATTCAGACATAGCTATCCAACATGTGAAAAATTTCAGAAACAAACAAAATGCATAACCAAGTTCAAAATGCATAGCTATCCTAGCTTTCCCTTTTCAAATAAAAACCTTAGCCTACCTTTTATGGAGGTGAAGGCTGGATGCTGGAAGTTAAGGCTCGAGCCTGGAGGCGAAATATGAAGGCCAAGGCTGGAGCCTGGAGGCGAAAGCTGCAGGCCAAGGCTGGAGCCTGGAGGCGAAGGCTGGAGGTGGAGGCTGGAGCGAGGTTTCTTCTTGCGCGCGCGAGGTGAAGGCTGGAGCCTGGAGGCTGGAGCCTGGAGGCGGAGGCTGGAGCGAGGTTTCTTCTTGCGCCGCGAGCCTGGAGGCGGAGGCTGGAGCGAGGTTTCTTCTTGCGCTGCGAGCCTGGAGGCGCTGGAGACGAAGGCTGGAGGCACTGGAGAAGAAGGCTGGAGCCGTTGGAGACGAAGCCTAGAGGCACTGGCCTTCACGCCTTCGCGGCTTCAATCCTTGCCCTCGCTGAGCGAAAGCGAAAGGAGCGCAAGGGACGCAAAGGGGCGCAAGCGAAAGGAGCGCAAGGGGGCGAAACTTGCCCGAGAAGAGATTGAGACTAGGGTTTCTCTTCTCGCTGGCTGCCCTCGCTGCCGAGAAGAGACTGAGACTAGGGTTTTTCTCGCGCCGCCACTTCGCGTGGGTTTTCTTTGTCGGAAAGCCACGAAGTCACTGGCCACGTGGGCTGCTGACTGTTTCGCGGAGGGATTCGTGAAAATTGTTCGCGCTGCACATCACGACTCGATAGAATAATATTCTCCGATTATAAGAATAAATAAAATTTTAATTAAATCAAATAAATTTATTAAGAAGATAGAAAATTCATTAGATAAATTTAATAATTTAAAATTAAATAGAATAATTTTTAATTTATTCTATTTAATTTTGATTTTAAAATTTTTTATTCAATTAAATTGAATAAACCAAAATTAAAAAATTAAACGATTAAATTTCTCATAAAATATAAAATTGTGGTTTGGTTTTAATTAAATCTCTTATCATTTTAAAAAATTTGATTAATTTAATTAATTCCGTTAATTTGGTTTCCAGTGAATTAATGATATTTTTATGATTTATGAAAAATTTTGATCAGTTAAATTAATTTTAAAAATCAATTTTTAATTAATTTGATTTAGTTCAAATCGATTTTAATTTAATTTAATTGAATACTGACTGAGTGCATACGTGGTGCTCAGATTTTTTATTTAATATTATAATCTAATACTAAAAGCAAAATTCTAAATAGAGTACCGCAAGTAAAAAAAATGGACTTTGATGTGCGCACACACAATCCGCAATGTAACGCACGATATTTTACAGTGTTCACGTTTGCTGTGGAGTCTTACCGCAACAATTTTTTAATTTTTTTATTTGACATGATTTAGGATTTTATTTTTAAGATGCGTTTATTTAAGTTGTCGGGTATAACTTTGATAATCACATAACTAGGAATAAAATACTATTTAACTCAATCTAAATAATAATATAATCTAATTTAACCATCAATACATTACCTTCCGCCTAAAACAACCCACCAGATACTCCCATGTCAATGTCCTTTTCGTTGGAAAAGGATCCCAAGTCAAATATTAAGAAACTCATGATAGCATAAGATGATTTACTTATTTCTAACACCCTTATTAATCTATCCAAGAATCAATATATAAGAGAAAAATTACGGAGACTACTAGTTCAGATAGTGACTAACGTATAAGGAAGAACAAACACCTAGCTAACTTCGTCAAGATTTGATCTCTAGATCTCATAATAACAACACTTTATATACTAGTCATCAGTCCATCTCATGGGAATAAGCATAGAAAAACTTAGGGTGCATTTGGTTTGTATTTTCCAGTCTGTTTTTCATTTTCATTTTCAGTAGAAAATACGGTTTTCTGGAAAACATGTTTGGTTTGCATTTTCCAACATTGTTTTCTAGAAAAAAAACATAGCGTTTTCTGAAAAACTAGAGAATGAAATAAAGTCATTTTCCAGAAAATGAGAAAATACGATTTTTTGAAAAATGAAAATGAAAAATGGAACAAACCAAACGCTCCCTTAGTGATCCTGCGTCAAGACCCCTCGAAGGACGAGCTACCAGTGAGTTGTACGAATGTTGACGAAGTCGCCGTGATACGGAAGAAGAGAAGGATGAGCTGTCTACTAGATTGATCGAATTGCTAGACCTCCTAGATAAATCGGGAAGAGGAAACTGAAAGTGCTAAAAGGTCTCCCATCAATGGTTCTTGCACGGTTGCTCGAAGATAGAAAAAGAGCAGACAGAGCATTAGGAGGAAGACCAAATTGCTCCGGTCTCAACTCTTCGAGCTTCAAGTCAGGTTCCAGCAGAGTACATTGATAAACAACACTGTAATTGAATATATAAAACTAAATATAAATGTATATCAGACCCTCAAGAGTGGGCCAGAGGCGACGTGAAGCTGAAAGTGGCATGGAGTTGGATATCAAAGACCGGAACACAACAGCATAGTTCGGAAGGTTGGAACACAACAACGTGGCTTGGAGGCCGGGATATGACACGGCTTGAAGGCCAAATGGCTCGAGGGTCGGAACACTACAATGACTTGTAGGCGGGAACACAATAATGACTCGTAGGCCGGAACACAACATCAGCTGGGAGATCAGAAGGCTTGAATGCTAGACGGCTCAAGGGCTGGAGCACCACAACGATTCGTAGGCTGGAACACAATAGCGACTCGTAAGCCGGAACACAACATCGGCTCGGAGATCAGAATGCTCGCATGCCGGACAGCTCAAGGGTCGGAACACCACAACAATGGCTCGTAGGTCAGAATACAACAACGACTCGTAGGCCAGAATACAACAACGACTCAAAGGCCAGAATAGAATAAAGGTGGCTAGATCCGTGCCGTGGATGGTGGGAGCAGCTGATCTAGGTCGGGGTGGTCATATGTGGTTGATCTACACCAGATTAGTGTTGGAGATGGCTGATCTGCGCCAGTTGATGCCGAATGTAGCTGATCTGTATCGGATTGGTGTTGGATGTGACTGATCTGAACTGGATCGGTGTCGATGATGGCTAATCTGGCCCTGATCAATGTTGGATGTGGCTAATCTATGTCCGATTGGTTCCGACACGGTGAATCCAGTAAGGACAGGGCCAAATCTGTGCTGTAGGTACACGACCGCGGTGGAACAATACTGGATGTGTCTGGATCGATGAAGAGGTGGCCCGCAGTGACAGATCTAGACGGGTCTGTGCCGAGGGCAGATCTGCGACGAGTCCGCGTCGGTGTGGCGCAGCAGTGCTGGCGTGGCCGGATCTGTGAATAGATGGCGTTGGCGTAGTGGATCCGATCCGGAGGTGGCCTGATCTGTAGGAGATAGCGCCGGCGACGTCTTCAATGGCGGTGGTGTTTCCGACGACAGTGGTTAGCCGGGGCTATGGGGAGGAGAGGAGAGGAGAGGAGAGGGAGGGGCGGCCTCATCGTTGAAAAAAAGAAGGCGGTCCATCCCAACGACGGTGGCATGCGTCTGAGGTGGCACGTGAGGGAGAGGAGGAAAATGGTGGCTTGACCAGCAGTTGCCGATCATGACTGGCAATAAGAGGGGCGGCGTGCATCGGCGAGGAGGCGAGCGTGAGAGGCGGTTGGTCGCGGGAGAGAGTGAGAGACGTAGTGCATGAGAGAAAGAAGAGAGGGAGAGGTCCGCAAACCCAGCATAGTGAAAGGATCACACTACCCCTCTTGACCTTTTGGCTTCCGATTTACCTCGTATCACTGAGCATGCATGGAAGCATGTTTTCTGCCATTGAAAAAAAAACTAATCCATGACTGTTTGAGATCTGGTTTCTCAAGCAAATGAATATGAGAATAATCCGTAGCAAAATTTGTGCTTGAGAGATGTGATGGAATAAAATATCCCGGACAGTCGGACGGATCTAGAAATTTGAATTGAGGGAGGCTTGAACTTAATATAGAGGATGGCCGATGATTAGGAGAGGAAATTGAAGAAATTTCTTTCATTTAGCAGATACAATCCAATCATAATTCTAAGCACAAAAATTATATGAACCCACTAAGTAACTGATAATATTTAGAAAACAGAAAGACATGATAGAGCGATCCGTCTCAGCTACAAGATTAATTTCGGTGTTTGATTCTTGTTCAAACAAGAAATAGTCAGCGAGTTGATACTCAGGGTTAAAGTACAATGATTAGTAAAAAAGCTAAACAAGTTGAGATAAAAAAATCATCTGAGCTTCTTTGCTTGCACATAATGTTTCTAAAATTGATGGGGAAAACGTGACACACATGCACGACCTATGTAAATTTTTATTTACTAGCTGATGTCTTGATGATTTAGAAAATGGCAAAATTAACCCTAAATCAATTACTTGCAACTTTAGCCTATTGAAAGCCAGTAGAGATTTCAAATATTTGGTTGAACTTGGATTGTGCACGAACCCTAATAAAGACTGGAAACTAATGAAGTGTACAAGGAACATAAGTAAACAACGCATAGTGTGATTAAAAGCAAACCAAAGGGCGACTAGTCGATATCCTAGACATCCACTGTTCGAGGACTAATCACTATCTCAGACATTCACGGTTCAATCCTCAGCTATGACGTATTTATAAGAATTTTTTCTCCAAATGAGACGCATATCCTGAGACACTAGGCTTCTAGACCGCCTACCGTGAGTGTTTCCCGATTTATTCTGACGGTCGGTGAGAAACTTCCGTAGGACCGGACCGATCGTCCGAAATTGAAAAAACATCGTTAATCATTTGAAAATCAAACCAAAGAGCCAAAAGTTAGAATATCATTTGAAAATCAAACCAAAGAGCCAAAATTTTAGAATATTGTTTAAAGAAGCAGAAAATTAGAGGTAATTACAAACCTATACAATAAAACATAATTTTTTTATTAGATATTCGTTGGGAAAAAATTACTTCCATTTTAAAAATCTTATAACTCTTCTTCAATCTAGAGGAGTCGCCGGCGAGGCGAATTGAGCAATTAGGGTTTAGGCAATAACGAGAAGTTGATGATTTTAGCAGCGTGGGCGGGAAGTACCTCAGCGAATAGATGGCGATGCTGGGCCTTGCGTAGGGGAAGGAGATGATGGTCGCAGGCGAAGGCGGAGGGGCATTGCTGCCGCAAAGGGGGACGGAGGAGCGGTTGCCTTAGTGGGGACAGTAGGAGAGGAGGGACCTCATCACGATTAGGGCCAACCTAAAGCTCGACCCCTCGACAGCGCGGCGGAATCAAACTCTGTGGGATGTCGTGGCAGCCAAGATGAGCGACCACAAGTGGAAGAGCCTCATCAATAGCTGCCTCTCTTCCGGATCCGCTCCCTCAAACATAATTTTTCGGCTGGGCTGTAGCATAGGACAGCTCACATGTAAATCCGTCTTTGTTAAGCACCTTCCCTTTCTTGTTGCTCCATAACCAAATCTTGGACACGGAGAAGCTCTCTCGCCGGCTAGTGACGCCGAGTGGCTTCCCCTCCACGTGCGCCGATCACTTCCCTTCCCCTGTTCATGGAAGAGCAGCAGTTCTTGAAGGCGACGTGGAGCTTGGTGTCGGCCACGACGTACTGCTACAACCCCATTGAGAAGCACCTCCTCACGTCCAAGCTGAGGCTGCTGATGCTCTCCCGTTTCCAATGGCGGAGCCAACCCCGGTGATCTACTCGGACTAGATCCCAGGCTGTGGGCTACGAGGGACGCTGACATTGTCACTCTGGGCTAGCCGTCGACGCCGATGTCGTCATCCTGGGCTAACCTCCCTTTTTCTTCTCAATTTTTTCCTCCCACACGAAATCTCCTTTTCACCGTGATTGGCCCTTGGTCTACAACCCTCTTCCTTCAATCTCCAATTCTTCATCACAATTCTACCGCTCTGAGTCGCCATTGGCGGTGATTGTAAACAAAATCTCATATTGAAACACATATAGAACGAATCATTTCCATTGACATACGACCTTTTGGACAGAACTCAACAATAAAATCATGAGACTTTAAACTTAAAGTGGACAATATCATATTATTATAAAAATATTTAAATTTCTTTGATCCTAACACCCTCATCGTTTCTGTGTCCGTCTTCCAAGTTCCTGAACTTGGCCTCATTGGGAACATGTTCTCAGCGGTGAATTCTTCGATGGTGGATGTGTGGGGATCTCTAGCGGCCTCCTCGTCGTCTTGGGTTCAATTGTTCAAGTCGAATCTGATGTGTTCGATGCAAGATCGCTGTGGGAAGAGGGAGTCGTAACAGAGGGGGCAAGTGGAGTTGGAGACCAACCATATGCCAATGTAGACGAGGTGGAAGGGCGTGTCCACAATGGGCAACAGGTGGAGCTGTCTGGCGACGTTGTTGAACTCGCAGAGGCAGACGTCGTAGTCGAAAGGCTCCTTCTTGGCTACTACATGAGCGTGTCCGCTAGCCACACCTAAGAGGCCCACCTCCTTCCTCGCTCTAGACCCCCTTCGTCTACCTCTCCCTGTATCCGCTCCTTTCTCACCCTAGACACCCACGCGCCTCTGCGTGTAGAACGAGCGACGAGGATAATTTTAGGAACATTTTCTGTTAACTCTGAAATAGTCAAAACCCACCTATTTCAATGGTAATCTTATTCCGAGTTTTGATGATGTTTGATAACTTTTGCTGATGTGGCGGGAGTGATTGATTACTTGAGAATCATTTATTACTTAAACTAAATAGGGTTAAATAATATAATTAACATTAGTTTAATAACCAAAGTTTTCAATGATTACCTCTAATCAAATGCACCCTTAGAATTTAGGGATGAGGTTATAGTATTAAACACAACAAAAATTTCAAAATGAAAAAAAAAATTAAGGTGTGCATGGGTGTTATGCGTAAGGTCCACGATAAGTGTTACGCGTAAGGTGTGCACGGGTTATACTATTTTTTATTTTTTTATTTTTTTGGAAATATTATATGTACGTAGGGGGTAAGATTATAACATTTAGGGGTTATATTATAATTGGTTTAAGTCAATAAGATATATATATAGAGAGAGACACACACACACACTTGAATTTAATCCGGGTGCCTCAATTCTTTTTTTTAAATCAAAATTTTCTTAAATACTAAACCTTAAATATATATATTATACCCCGTGAGCACCTAAAATATTTTATTTTATTTTTTTAACTTGAACACTGTAATCCAATTCCTAAGCCATAAAGATAGAATTAAATTATCTTAACTCTAGAGCAACAAAAAAAAAATAATGCTATTAGGCGCCCTAAATATATACTCCGTGAGTACCTAAAATTTTTTTTAGCTTGAACACTATAACTCAACCCCTAATTCTAAAGGTAAAATCTAATTGACTTAACCCTAAAGCTAAAAAAATAAACAAAAAAAACTTGTGTATTTAACATTGAGGCACCTGGTGCCTCGACCATTGTCGCGGACGAAGCCATAGTATAGGTCCTATGCAGGCTAGCTAGAGAGGGTGAATAACCCTACAATTTCAAACTAGATCTCTTGTAATATCTTTGCAAAGATAGACAAATCAGTTTAAGCAATTAAAATAAACACAAATAACTAAAAGAAAAGAGGCTCAAATTTTTATTTGGTTGCAACCAAGGTGGTTGCGAATCCAAGACAGTAAAAGCGCACTAAAAAAGTCTCCTTCGTTGAAGGCAGAAAAACCTTTTGCAATCTTCTGAAAGCTCAGAAAGACTAAGAAGAATGATTACAAGTTGTTATTTTTAATCTTAGCTTTATAGCTCAATGGTTAAAGTTTCTGTTTGTTGACATGACACTTAGGGCGCTTTCAAAGTCATCCAAGGTTCCTCCAAGTTGATAGAACTTTATCTATGCAAACAACTACTTTATCCTGGTTGAAGGTGTCATAGTTCCAACCTAGGGCGCCTTGGGTCCAATCCAGGGTGCCTTCGCGCCTTTTCAAGGGTGGTGGCACCCTAGTTCCAATCTAGAGCGCCTTTACCTTAGCTCCTCAAGATCAGCTTTTAAAAGTCAACTTCTATGTTGACTTTTTCTGTCTTCGTCTGCTTGGGTAATTTACGACCATCTAGAGTTGAGCTTACCCGAACCCAACTCCGACCTTCTCCTCGAACAGGCTTCCTCCCCGGCTTCTCATCCATCGGATGTAAAACAAGCTCTTCTCATCCACTAGTGTGCTTTTCCGCAACCTCTGCGTCTCAGCTCCTTTCCCCATGGTATCCTTCTTGTCTGCTGAGTCTTCCGCTCGACTGTTAATGCTTCTAAGCTCCTGGCACACTTAGATATAAGGAGCAAAACAACCAAGACCTAACTTTTTTGGTTGATCACATCAAAACCAACTTAGGGTATTTACACATAAGGCTTCGTCCGCAGCACAATATATATATATATATATATATATCAGCGAACCTGAGACAAGTATTTTTTTTTTGATTATTTTTAGCTTGCAGTTAAATCATTTAGGATTTTACCTTTAGATTTTAAGAGTTGGGTTATAGTTTAAAATAAATAAAAAAATGATGCACGGGATGTGCGACACAAGGTTAGCGTAATGTTTGCAAAATCGTAATCCTGGATCGTAGGATCGTACGATCCTACAATCCACAATGATAAATCGATCCTGAATCATGCAGAATTGATTTTCATAGCAGGATCGGAGCAGGATCAATAGGATCGGACAGGATCCGATAGAATCAGACAGGATCGGAGTAGAATGGGAGCAGGATCGCTGAAAGTTTTAAGAGGTCATAATTTTTGACTCGGATTGAATCACGAGACCTATAATATATCAAATCGAAACTCGTTCAAATATCTATAGTTAGTTTTAAAGTTGAATCCCAAAAAATATTCTTTAAAGCCTTTTCAGAAGCCTAGAAGATTTTTAGTCTTTTTTTTTATTATCTTTTGTCGTCTTTTACAAAGTTAGGGTTAGGATTTTAAGATTATTTAAACATATATTTAATTATTTCTAGTTTGTTTTTATCAATAATATTCTATTATATATTTTTTCTAAGATGAGTTATTGGATGTATATTATCTAATAGGTTGGCCATTAAATTGGATCATCTTATAATCAATGGAATATTTTTGAAATTTAACATGATTATTATCATTATAATGTTAATAGAAATTTTATATTCTTTTATTATAAGGGTTTTTGTTAGGATCATACGATTTTAAGATCCAATCCTGACCGATCCGATCCAGACCCCAAATTAATTCTGCATAGGATAACAATTCTACGAACTATGGGTTAGCGGCATATCATTCCTCTTTATATTTATCTTATGGTGCTCATAAGGTGAGCACCAAGTATACATTTTTTTAGAACTTAGGATTTAGTTTTTAGAGTTTGGGTTATAAGTTTTTAAGCTTTTTTTATGCCCGTGTTTATTCTAATAAGTTTTGCCTTTAAGGTTTAGAGATTGGATTATAGTATTGAGTATAAAAAAAATTTAAGTGCACATGAGGTGTGCGACATAAGATGAATGATATATCAAAACTCTTTCTCTCTCTATATATATAGCAGCACTATGCTGTGGATCATTCGCAGCATAGCACTATCGACCATTGCCTAAGCGCCTGAATGAATTCAGGCGCTTGGGTAAGGTTTTTTCTTTTTCTTTTAAGTTTTTAATAAGTAATTTCTTAAATAATTCATTAATCATATAATATACTCCGTTAGTATATAAAATTATTATCTTGAACACTATAACCTCAAAGGAAAACCTGAACCCTAGCAGAAAATCTTATTGAGTTAAACCTATTATAACTCAATCCCTAAATTCTAAAATTTCAAACACTAAATACATATAATATGCCCCATGAAATTTTTTATTTGAATATTATAACCCAAGAGACACGACTAAACCCTAACAGAAAATTTTATTAGCTTAAACTCAATATAACCCAATCTTTAAATCCTAAAATCGTAAACGCTAAATATATCCCAATTTTTTAAAAAAAACAAAAAAAAATTGTATTGAATCCTTGAATCTCAAATGCCTTAGGCACCTTGGATTTACTCGGGGTGTCTGAATGCAGGTGCCCCAAGTCCATAAGGGTGCGTGGTGTAGCTTTAGCAGCAGAGCAATTTTATATATATATATGATGGTAGTCAGGTTTTTTCTCCGATGAATACTATCTCGGAACACACACTTAATCATACTGTATTCGATTTCGCTCTTAAAAGAGGAACATCTGATAGTAGTTAGAATCACCCTAAGCAATATAGTGAGGTTCTCCCGAGCAATATAGTTGGGTTCCTCCATGAGAGTGGAATAAACGATGCCAAGCAATATTATAAAGTTTTATAGAATAATATTTTGGAGGTTTTTTCCAGATTAATATTAGTATATTATCGAACCTCCACTGAGCAATAACACTAAAATAACACTAAAGTCTACTGAGCAACATAATCAAAGTTCCATAGAACAATGTTATGGAGGTTTCCACATAGCAGTAATATCGATGATCCTTCAAGCAATATGAGTATGATCCTCCGAGTAATATGAGTATGATCTTTCGAGCAATAAAAGTATAATCCTTCGAGCAATATGAATATGATCTTTTGAACAATATTAATATGATCTTCCAAAGAATAAGTTATCATCTGCCAAGCAATAGTGTTATGTTTCTACAGATATTGAGGTTCGTAGAGCAATAATAATGAAACACTGTTGAGCAATAACTCTCGCTGCTCAACACGGCAAGGAGGTCGGGAAACCTCCTTGCCGACCGACCCTCCTGATGCTTAACACGGCAAGGCGGTTTCCCTCGACGCGCCCAACTCTCGCCGGAAGGTCCCTGTGGCGAAGAAAACGGAGACAAAGGGCTCCCAATTCATCCGAATAAAGGGGACCCCCTCAGATGGTCTGCAGATAGCGTCCAGCTCGGAGGAGGACATCCCCGACCCACCCGTGAGACATCCCTAGCCAGTCAGGATGCCCTACTGAGGAAATTCTCTCTCCTCCTGTTCAGCTAGGGCGGTTAGCTGGCTCAGCCCGATACTTTGACATGCTACACCAATCCCTACAAACGGTAATTGTGCTTGAGCTCTTCCTATTTGTTTTGTTGTTTTTGCTTTAACTGTCCTTGTTCCACATCGTGGGTCGCCTCCAACTGTGCGGCTATGAGCAGCTTGTTGCACTCCGAAGGAATCACTAAAGACCTTCTCCAGCGAGTGGCGACAGCAGAGATGGAGGCTGGTCGTGCCCGTGAGGCGGGCCTCCTATAGTTGGAGGTCAGCCGGGCTCTGAGAGTGAAGGTTGAGAACAGTCTCAGTACTTTCCTGGCCTCTGAGGAGACCTTGCACGGTTATCGACTCCGGGAACGCCTCGGGTCCGAGAAGAACCAAGATCTCACCGAGGACTTGCAGAAGTTGTCCCAGGAGCGCTGGAGCGGGAGCTGCTCCAGGCTCAGACGAAGGAGTTGTCTGATCATATCCGGCTCCTAGAATCCTCGAAGAAAGCTCTGGAGGATTGAAATGAAGAATGGGAGCACCTGATAGAACGGGAGCACCTACTAGCTCTAAAAGAATTTGACCTGAAGTTGTCGGCCTCATATGCCTCCGACCTCCAGCACAAAGTCACTCAAGCCCAGGACCAAACTTCTGTCGTTGCTCAGAAGCTCCAAGAAATATTGGGGGATCAGGATCGCCTGTCCCGGGAGGTGGCGGAGCTGAAGGCCGTCAAGGGGGAGGTTGAGGTTGAGGTTGAGCTGCAGAAGTATAAGATCGACCATGCAGCCCAACTGTCCAAGGCCGAGGCGGAATTCAAGGCTAAGTTCTTGTAGTCTGACGAATACGGCGATATTTTAGCCGGGCAGGCATTGAAGCGCCTCAAACAGGACTTCAATGGTCCCATCAGCCAATTAAAGAAGGATCAAGTGCTGAAACCCGACGCAGATTTGAGCGCCGTGAGTGTCAGCCGGGTTTGGAACGAGCTCACTCCTGAAGAGCAGGAACTATAGGATTCTTCCCCGTCCTAGGCCTTGTTCCCTTGGTCTCTCATCGTTTGTTGCGCCTTCTTTATTTTTTCTAGTTTTTTCCTTTTTCTTGGTGGGTCAAATACGTAAACATTTGAGCCGTGCATGAAAACATCTCTTGGCTCCCCGTCCCCTAAGTAATTTCTTGTCCCATTTGCTTATTCTTAAAATGTTTGCCCCTGGACCGAGGAGCCAACCGCTTACGGAGCCTGCACCCAATTCAAAGTGAGGAGCCTAGGTTCCTTCCTGACTTAAAGGGGCGAAGTGGCAAACAAACCCGCCTGAAGAACAAGTGTTCCCGTGGAGATAGTTTTGCAGCTCTTGGCCGAGCATGTGCAGGACCGAGGCCAAGCGCGGAGGTAGTAGGGTTTTGCAACTCTTGGTCGGGCATGTGCAGCACCGAGGCCAAGCCTACTCACCGCGGGGGTAGTAGGGTTTTGCAGCTCTTGGCTGGGCATGTGCAGTACCGAGGCCAAGCCAAGCCTACTCACCGTGGAGGTAGTAGGGTTTTGCAGCTCTTGGCCGGGCATGGGCAGCATCGAGGCCAAGCCTACTCACCGCGGAGGAAGTAGGGTTTTGCAGCTCTTGGCCGGGCATGTGCAGCACCGAGGCCAAGCCTACTTACCATGGAGGTAGTAGGGTTTTGCAGCTCTTGGCCGGGCATGTGCAGCACCGAGGCCAAGCCTACTCACTGCGGAAGTAGTAGGGTTTTTCTCGGGTAAGGATTCAACGCTTTTCGAGGAATATTCCATTTACTCTTTTTATTTATTAAACTGCAAGGCAGTGCAAACAAAGAATACAGTAGGTAAGCAAACAACTCAATGCCTTACCGAGTGTGATAGGGGCCGAGATGGTTGGCGTGACATGACCTTTCCAGCCTTTTGCCTTTGTCATCTTCTAGATAGTAGCTACCCCCTGTGAGCTTTTTGGTGATAACATACGGTCAGTCCCACTGCGGCTCCAGCTTCCCAGGGTCGCCGACTTGTTTGATCCTCTTCCAGACCTTGTCACCGACCTCAAAGCTGCGGGCAATCACTCGATGATTATAGGCTTGCTGCATCCTTCGTCGATATGTTTCCAACCGAGCCGCGGCTCTATCCCGCACCTCTGAGATGAGGTTTGATGGATCGTTTTCGGTGTGCTAGAGGGGGGTGAATAGCACTTTGTCGTTCGTTTCTCTACAAAGTCGTTAGCGCAGCGAAAACAATAATATACAAAGTAAAATAAACAATGCTAACAACCTGATTTACTTGGTATCCACCCCGGACGGGTGACTAATCCAAGAATCCGTCGGTGGATCAACCCCCGGATAACCTCCGACTAGATCTGTCGCTCCTTGCTCGCCATAACACTTCGGACGCTCTCTGATCACGGTAGACTACTAACTCACTTTACCCAAGCGAGTTTCGTCAAGAATCTCAGCCACCACGAAGTCCTCTTTAAATAGGACTCGGGCTGAAACCCTCGCCACCAGTCGACTGGTCTAGCCTTAATTGCTAGCCAACGGCTAGTTTTCGGGGTTACCAGTCGACTGCCATTTTACCAGTCGACTGGTCCTGCTTCGAAATCATTCTGTGAGTTTTATCAGTCGACTACCTCCCAGGTAGTCTGTTGGAAACGGATGGCTATAAGGGGGGGTGAATATAGCCAGACACCCACAATAAGCACTTTGAAGTTTTCTGCGTGATCAGATTAGCAGCGGAAGCAAATGCAGAACAAAGAACAAAGCAAAGAAGGAATCACAAACCAAACAATCGCTAAGACGAAGATGTACAAGATTTGGGGATAACTTGCCCCTACTCCTTGGCGTGCCCGTAAGGTGAGCGATCCCTTGATCGTCGGCAGATCAAGCCCCGGTGAACACCGGATATCAAGCGCCTCCTTCTCGGTGGAGAAACCTCTCCACAATCGCCTCAGTAGATGAATACAAGATAAGCACACGAGACACACAAGAAGGAAGGCTCACAAGGATGTAGTAGAACGCTTAAGCACAAAACACAGAGAGCACACAACCTAGCCCAGCCAAACTCCTCAAGTTTTCTGTCTATCTTCGTTGTCGTTGCTCCTCTGCCTCTGCTTTGTCTTAAGCCTCTACTCCCCTCATCAGGCTCTCCATCAGCATCCACTGAAGCCACAGCCTGACCCCCTGACTCCCTGAGCACTCAGTCCACTGAAGACCCTCTCCAGCTGAGCCTCCGTCAGTTGCCAGCTGCTCTCCAGAAGCCGTTGAGACCTGAAGCAAGGAAACAAACAAACCTGCTAGATGGAAAGCCTCTCATTGACTCTCCTCCAATGTTTGAATCATCCCTGTAAAGCCTGCACACTCCAACAGAAGCTTAGCAAATGAATATCAAACAATATCACACAATATCAGCAAATCGGCAGAGAAAACAGACGCGATCAGAGCTTCTGACAGCGTATTTGAATTAAAGTTCTGCGTCTGATCGGTCACCAGACCGATCAGGAAGGACCCTGATCGGTCACCAGACCGATCCAGAAGTCTTCTGCACACTCCTGATTGGTCCCCAGACCAATCAGGCTCCTACCTGATCGGTCACCAGACCAATCAGGCTCCTACCTGATCGGTCACCAGACCAATCAGGCCGCTTCCAGACCGATCAGGAGTCATCCTGATCGGTGATAGTGAGAACCTTGCGACAAATGATCGTTCACTAGACCGATCTGAGCAGTATCCCTGATCGGTCACCAGACCGATCAGGAGCAGATCAGCAGGGGAACTCAACTCACTGTGGGCTCCCTGATCGGTCACCAGACCGATCAAGAGCTGTGCAGTGAGTGAAACACACACTCCCTGATCGGTCACCAGACCGATCAGACATCGCTAGATCGGTCACCAGACCGATCCACGAAGGAGCAGCATGCCAACTCCCTGATCGGTCACCAGACCGATCCAGGGACACAGACCTAGCCTTCCAAGCTAAGGATTTTTCAATCTAACTCTCCAAGTTGGGAATTTGCACCTAACCCTCCAAGTTAGGACTTTTCACCTAGCCCTCCAAGCTAGAACTTTTCACCTAGCCCTCCAAGCTAGGACTTTTCACCCAACCCCTCCGAGTTATACCTTCATCCAACCTAGCCCTCCAAGCTAGGCACCTGACCCTCCAAGCCAGGACTTTTTCACCTAACTCTCCAAGATGGGACTTTTCACCTAACCCTCCAAGTTAGGACTTTTCAACACCTGGCTTCACTCACCAGGACCCGGCTTCACTCACCGGGATTTCTAACACCTGGCTTCACTCACCAGGACCCGGCTTCACTCATCAGGATTTTCATCACCTGGCTTCACTCACTAGGACCCGGCTTCACTCACCGGGATTTCAATCACCTGGCTTCACTCACCAGGACTCGGCTTCACTCACCGGGATTTCCAACACCTGGCTTCACTCACCAGGACCCGGCTTCACTCACCGGGATTTCAATCACCTGGCTTCACTCACCAGGACCCGGCTTCACTCACCGGGATTTCAACCTAGCTTCACAAGCTAGGACCTGGCTTCACTCACCAGGGTTTCTGCCCAGTCCCCGACCAGGACTTTAACCCAAATTCGCTCAACCAAACTTAAATCATTGTCAAACACCAAAACAACAATCAGGCCAGACTGCATCAACACAGTCGACTGCCCCACTCACACACCTAAAGTTTCCCTTCCCGAGTACACTTCTCTCAGCACTCGACCCCTAGGATTTCCCGAGTACAATCACACAGCACTCGTACCCTCACGACTTGACTGACTCCTCATCCGTAGCCTCGACTATTGCCGTCGCACCCTCTTCATCTTCGGCTCCCGTCCCTCAAATGCACGCTCCAGCTTGCCTCTATGTCATCCTTCACGCATGCCTCGAAGTCTGTGCCCATCAGCTCATCGTCGCTGCTCTCCAAGGTCCCTCGGGTGCACACAAGCCTCCAGCTTGTTTCCATGTCACCCATCACCGTACTGAGGCCGTCCAGCCAAGTCCATATGTGTAACCTGTACAACCTGCACACTCAACATACACATATAAGAACACAAGGGTAAACCTAACTTAAACCCTTTGCCCAAACATCAAAACACTTGGTCACTCCGGACCACAGATTGCATCAACAATCTCCCCCTTTTTGATGTGTGGCAATATGTTTAAGTTAGGGAAAGCAAAATAGTAGTCAATAGCAAAAACCATGCTAAAAACATGCATATGCAATGCATACATGGATCCTATCCCAAGGCATCCTACACCTAACCCTCCAAGTTAGGAATTTTTACACACTTAGCCCTCCAAACTAGGACTTTTCACAACTAACCCTCCGAGTTAGGAATTTTCACACCTAGCCCTCCATGCTGGGACTTTTACATACCTAGCCCTCCAAGCTTGGACTTTTACACACCTAACCCTCCAAGTTAGGACTTTTCAACCAAAATGGGCTTTTTAAAACTTCTCCAAAGCTCCCCCTACACTGGACTTACAAAGGTTTTTTAAGAACCCTTCCATGGTTCCCCTTACGCCAAGAATGGAGCAACCATGCTCCCCCTTAATCTCAACTCCCTCTAAACCTAGGGTTTCTTACAAAGGTATGTCTGGTTTCCCAACTTAAACCCAAACTTCTCCCCCTTTGCCTAACATCAAAAAGAACCCAACAATATCCCAATTATTGGTTCTTTCAATCCCTAATGGTCCTAAACAATGTGTACTAGCCCCCCACACACTTATTTTGCATCATTTGGACACATACCCAGCTGCTGAAACTTATTTCAGCCTTAACCAGTCGACTGCCCCAAATGGTAGTCGACTGATACTCTGAAACACAGAATTTCAGCCTTTTCTGACGAAGTTCAAAAATGCGCCAAAAATTCCACAAATCTCTAAAAATTCTCAAATGTTGTGGAAAGGTTTGTGGTACCCATATCTACTTGGAAAAAATACATTCCAAAATATATCTATCACCATTCTCAAGTTTGACACAAAACCCAAAACTAGCTAAAAAGTTCAATAGAACCTTGACCTAAAGTCCTAGTTTTGGTTTCCTCTTGATGTCTCTGCCCATGCCAACCCACAATGCATCCCTAGCATTGATTTACATGACATTTATACATCAAAAACTAACCTTCATGCTATATGACCCCAATGTCATATTTTCATGCATGAAACACATAATCCATGTGCCAAAACTCAAAAGTTGAGACTCAAGCCCGTCTCCAACTCTTTTGGCACATCCCATGGTCCATCTAGACCTCTAGGAGCACCTCTCCTAGGGTCCATTCACCATATATCCCAAAGGCTCCTAGAGCTCCCCCTTGAGCTCTTAGCCCTAGCCACCTTCCTAGGTGACTCAAGAAACACTAGACCACACCGGTGTTCCCCCGGTGACTCTTGGCCTATAAAATTGACCTTCTTAACCTTGGACACCTTGTCATTGGTTAAGTCACTCTTTTTACCTTTGGATGGCATTCCCTTGCCATCCTTGGACTTTCCCTCCTTACCATGATTGTATGCCTCCCCAGCACACTTCTTTTTTGTTGGCCTTAGAGGTCTTAGATCAGTAGCCCAAACCCGATCTATCATAGTTGGGTTTTAAGCTACCCAATATCATGTCTAAGCCCTTAGATCCAACAGTGAATCTTTCTAAGGCCTTTTCTAATGTATCAAGTCTTGCCCTCAAGGCTTGATTTTCCCTTGCCAAGTCCCTAACTTTAGTTTCCATATGTCCACCTTGGACATTCCTAGGCCTACCCTCCTTTCTAGGCACATGTCTCCCCTTCTTGGGATTTATGCCTTGATCCTTGGGTCATAAGGTTCTAAATTGATCATGATGCATGCTTTTCTTAGGGTTATAATCTACCTTGTTAACCCTAGTCCTATCATTGTATTTAAATCCAAAATTATGCACCATTAAATATTTTTCATGAGTTCTAACATGCATGAATGGACACTTAACATTATTTTTAATACGCAAGGAGGAACTTGAAATTGAATTGCATTTTAACCTAGGGTTAGGAATTACCTCCCTTACCTTTGTAGTCCCTCCTTGTTGTGGTCTTTGCTTTCTCCTTTCTTTTTTTTCCCATCTCCTCAAGTGTCCCATTTTCTTGAGCTCTTTCTTCTTTGGACACTTGGTGTGGTAGTGCCCCAGCTCACCACATGTGAAGCATCGTATCCTCCTCTTCTTCTCTTGGGATTCTCCATTTCTACACCTCATGTTAAAATTTAACTGAATTGAAATAGGTTTAGATTTTATCTCCATTTTACCTTTCGGGCACTTGTCCTTGTAGTGCCCCCTTTCATTGCAACCAAAGCATGTAATGTGCTCTTTCGATTTGGCTTTAGTGGAGGTAGAGGCTAGGTTGTCTTCTTCTTCAACCTTGGATGATGTGAATGCTTCCTCTTGTTCCGGTATAGATGAAGCTCTCTCCTCCCCCTCAAACCTTGAGGTAGAGAGCTCTTCCTCTTCTCCACTTGAGGAGGTTGATGATCTTTCACTTAATTCTTCCTCCTCTTGGGCTATCGAGTTCACTTCCTCGGGTTCTTCCACTACCTGACCTCGTGTAGGGTTTTTATGAAATTCTTCTACTTTAATCCAAAATTCGTGTGCATTTTTGTATGCTCCTACACCATTCAAAACATTAGTAGGCAAAGTATTAAACAATATGTCAATTACCTTTTTATTCGCCTTGGATTGATTTCTTGTTCTTGATTCCAATATCTAGGTCTAAGCCTCTTCCCGTGCTTATCCTTTGGAATCTCGAAGGGCTCTTCAAGCGCAATCCGAAGGTCCCACTCCATTCCGAACCACGTCTCCATCCGTGACTTCCAATACCCGAAATCTTCATGGTCGTAGACCAGTGGAGTGTAGATGTCTTCCCCGAATTTGTCTTCCATGATTTCTTCCTCTAGCGTGTGCTCCTTCGGCGGTTAGTCCGATCAAGAGCGGTCCTTCGCTCTGAAACCAACTGATAGATCGTTTTCGGTGTGCTAGAGGGGGGATAGCACTTTATCGTTCGTTTCTCTATAAAGTCGTTAGCACAGCAGAAACAATAATATGCAAAGTAAAATAAACAATGCTAACAACCTGATTTACTTGGTATCCACCCCAGTGTTGGGACCGGGTGCATGTTGACATGGATGCGGGTTCGTAATTTCAAAATTAATTACGTGCAGCGGAAGGTTTAGCATAAATAATTTCTCTAAATCATTTAACCACACATCTAAGCATGCAAGTTTATCTTGTGTAGACATGATCATATATTTAAAATTTTGCAAAAACATAAACTAATTTACGTATTACCTCACGTAACTCGAAGGAAGGGACGAGATCCAACCGTAAGCGTCCCTTGGAAGCTCCGCCTCTATTTGCGTCCACGCCGAGTATCTTCGGGATGACTTCGCAAGGCCACAAGTTTCGTGTTCCTGAGAACTACTAGATTCTCCGAGAACGCGACGAGAAAAACCAAGAGAGAAGTCGTAAGACTAACCACAAAAGGATGGTCGGCTGGTGCTCCTTCTTGGGGCTGGTTGGCGCACGGCAAGAAGGGGAGAAGAGAAGGAGAGAAAGAGAGGGAGAGAGCCTATGCCTTCATCTCTACGATTATCACCCAAGCCTTGCCTTGGGTCCTTTATATAGTGGCCTCTCAACCATCAAGCCTCTCAAATATGGAATAACTTATTCCATCATGCCAAGTTTGATTTTATATCATGTTAAAATCATATTTTAATTCATGATAAAAAATCAATCAAGTCTCTTCTCTCCTATGGAATAAATTTCCTTATCATGGTAAATCAATCCATGATTGATTTTATAAAATAAACCAATCCATGGTTCATTTTAATTTCCATGAAAAATAAACCAAACCTTGGTTTATTATATAAAAATTTATATCATCCATAATTTTATAAAACAAACCACACTTGATTTATTTTATTAATTGAACCAAAAACATGGTTCTCTCCCTTTGTTGTGGCCGGCCAAGCAAAGAGGATGGAGGCCCTCTTTGGCCGGCCCATCCAAGCCAAGCCCCAATGAATTAAACTTATTTAATTCATCTATTAAGTCTTCAAAAGACTTAGCCATTTTACGCTTCCGATGCGTCTCTGAAAAATTCAGATTCGACTTATCGTTTGGCTCAACCAAACTTAATCTCTCTTGATTGGAAAATCCAATTTTCAACTCGTTTTAAATCCCTCGGATTACTTGTAGTGCGTGTGACTAAATAGGCTTTCGATTTATGTTGGCCGTCTATAATTAATCAATTATAGAACGATCATGAGTGGCACCTAGTAGTACATCATAATCCCCAATTAATCGAAAGATCAACGGTTGACCTCAGAAACAATTCTGAAACCCTTCAGCAGCTATAATGAATCGTGCCCCATTCCCTTCACCATCTTATACCCACTTGGTTCAGGACATGGTCTATGTGTGTCAGTCCCCACTAGGCTGACTACGTCACACCTAGCTCAAGTAACGTTTTCTCATCCTACGAATTCTAATTACTCTCATGTATTTAAGAGATTCATACTCTGAACATGTCATGCTCTGGCCAGAGGCTTCGAGTAACAATCCGACGATAGGCCTCGGGTATACATCTCCTCGCAAGGAGTGGTGAATCCTTTGTAGGTTGTTCAAACATCTTCGGGCACTTCGGCTTATACCCAATCATCCTGGGTCCACACCTCCTTGGAGATGTTTGCTTAAGATGTCAAAGTATAAGTCTCCATAACCAAGATGACTTGAACACCGCAAGTCAAAGGAACATCGCACTTAAGCTGTAGTAAGAACTTCACTGACAATCTATATGTAGACTACCATATGAAGTTTTACAGCCAGTCACTCCAATGAACTAGTTCCCTTAACTAGCATTCATGTTTATCTCTAGACATCTCAATGTCACCAGCCAGTGAGAATCAGCTGATTAGAAAATAACCCATGCTAGATTCAACAGAATTGATAGTGTCCGTATTTATCAATTCATTGACTAGGGACAATTTCAATACTTCACAATTGCACATGTAGAGATAATCACTAGTTGTAAATTCATCACAAATTCTCTCATACTGTGAATTGTATTGCGAACATTCAGTAAATGAGTTTAAGATCTCAATCAAATACACAAACATGTATACTCAAATAGTGAATATTCATTTATTAGAATAAATGATTACAATTATAAGGCGATTGCCTTAGGACACTTCTCTCATATCACTAACACCCAGACGGGTGACTAATCCAAGAATCCGTCTGTGGATCAACCCCCGGATAACCTCCGGCTAGATTTGTCGCTCCTTGTGGGTGGAGAAACCTCGCCACAACACTTCGGACGCTCTCTGATCAAAGTAGACTACTAACTCACTTTACCCAAGCGAGTTTCGTCAAGAATCTCAGCCACCACGAAGTCCTCTTTAAATAGGACTCGGGCTGAAACCCTCGCCACCAGTCGACTGGTCTAACCTTAATTGCTAGCCAACGACTAGCCCAACGGCTAGTTTTCGGGGTTACCAGTCGACTGTCATTTTATCAGTCGACTAGTCCAGCCCCGAAATCATTCTGTGAGTTTTATCAATCGACTGCCTCCCAGGCAGTCGACTGCCCCACTCACACACCTAAAGTTTCCCTTCCCAAGTACACTTCTCTCAGCACTTGACCCCTAGGATTTCCCGAGTACAATCACACAGCACTCGTACCCTCATGACTCGACTGACTCCTCATCTGCAGCCTCGACTATTGTCGTCGCACCCTCTTCATCTTCGGCTCCCGTCCCTCGGATGCACGCAAGCCTCCAGCTTGCCTCCATGTCATCCTTCACGCATGCCTCGAAGTCCGTGCCCATCAGCTCATCGTCGCTACTCTCCAAGGTCCCTCGGGTGCACACAAGCCTCCAGCTTGTTTCCATGTCACCCATCACCGTACTGAGGTCGTCCAGCCAAGTCCATATGTGTAACCTGTACAACCTGCACACTTAACATACACATATAAGAACACAAGGGTAAACCTAACTTAAACCCTTTGCCCAAACATCAAAACACTTGGTCACTCCGGACAACAGATTGCCTCAACAAGGTCTAGGTCAATCAGCCGCTCTTGATCATTGTCCTCCTTGTTATAGTGTTGTTGTCGGGCGGACTTTTCCCCTATCTCCACCGGAATGACGGTCTCAGCCTCATACACCAGCTGGAAAGGGCTCTGGCCGGTTCCTTCTCACGGGGTGGTATGGTAGGACAACAGGATGCTGGGGAGTTCATCGACCTAGCTACCTCCGACGTGATCTAGCTTTATCTTAAGTCCCCAGAGGATTTCACAATTGACGACCTCGGCCTGTCCATTGCCCTGTGGGTAGGCCACTGAGGTGAAGTCCTGACGAATGCCCAACCCCTCACACCATTCTTTCAGCTTGTATTCCGAAAATTGTCTTCCATTGTCCGACACCAGCTTGTGGGGGATGATGTATCTGCAAACAATGTCCCTCTATAGGACTTTCATAACCGTAGCCTCCGTGATGTGCGCCAGGGGCTCTGCTTCTACCCAATATTTGGAAAAATAGTCGACGAGAACCGCAGGAACTTCTTCTGTTGTGGCCCGATTGGAAAGGGACATACAATGTCCATTCCCCACTGATCAAAGGGATAAGACACCGTAGAAACCTTTAAGGGCTCGGTCGGTCGATGAGACACATGCTGATGCCTCTGACAAGCTTCACACACGGCTACAAACTTAAGAGTGTCAGCTTGGAGAGTGGGCCAAAAATACCTGGCAAGGACAATCTTCCTAGACAGAGATCCTGCCCCAATATAGCTCCCGCAAATGCCTTCATGTACTTCCCGCATCATGTAATCGGCCTCTTCCGGGCCGACGCACTTGAGGAGCGGTCGAGCAAAGGCCCTTCGGTATAATTGGTCTCCCATCAGCGTGAATCTGGCTGCCCGGTGGTAGAATAGTCGGCTTCCTTGTTCCATGCTTGAAACGTTCCCACTGCGTAGGAACTCCATATACGGGTCTCTCCAATGGGTCCGGGAGTCGTCTTCTGCATCCTCTCCAATCTACGCTACCATCTCTTCCAGGGCACTAGGCTCATCTAGCTGCCAGGTTGAAATGGAGCTAGCGAGTTTGGCTAGTTCGTCGGCCTTGGCATTGTCAGCCCTGGAATTTTTTTAAATGATAACCTCCGTGAAGGAGGCCTTCAGCTGCTCGTAAAGGGTCACATACTTCCGCAGGCGCTCGTATTTGACTTCGAAGTCGCCCTTTATTTGTTGTGCCACAAGCTAGGAATCTGAGTGTACGATGACCCGAGTAGCCCCCATGTGCTTGGTTGCTTGCAGGCCTGCCAGGATCGCCTCGTACTCAGCTTCATTGTTGGTAGCTTTGAAGTGGAGCCGGATGGATAAATGTAACGTGTCCCCCGAGGGGAGATCATTAACACCCCGACCTTGCTGTGCCGGCTATTGGAAGACCCATCCACATAGATCTTCCACATTCCTTCGCCCTCAGACTTCGGGACAGTCTCCAGCATGAAGTCTGCGAGAGCTTGCGCATTGATAGCGGCACGAGGCCGGTACTCAATGTCATATTCGCTTAGCTCTGTCGTCCATTTGATCAGCCGGCTGGACGCCTCAGGGTTGGTGAGGCCCCGCGCAAGCGGGCTGTTGGTGAGAACCACAATAGGATGTGCCAGAAAATACGACCTTAACCTCTGGGTCATTAAGACTAGAGCATAAGCCAGCTTCTCCATCGTAGTGTATCGCGTTTCCGCATCCTTTAGAAGATGTCCAAAGAAGTAAATGGGATACTGCACCATGCCCTCTTCGCGGACTAGCGCCGAGCTTACCGCTTGCTCTGCTGCAGATAGGTAGACAAATAAAGTCTCCCCTTCCATCGATTTGTAGAGGATGGGGAGCTTGGGGAGATAGACCTTCAGGTCTGCGAACGCTTGCTCACACTGTTCATCCCACTCGAAGTTGGTTGCTTTCCTCAGAATCTTGAAGAACGGTAGGGTCTTATCTGCCGACTTAGAGATGAATCTGGATAACGTTGTGATCCTCCCGTTCAGCCGTTGTACTTCCTTGAAGTTGCGAGGGGATGACATATCCAGAATAGCCTTTACTTTTTCCACATTAGCCTCGATCCCCCTCTCTGTCACCATGTAGCCCAGGAACCGACCACTTTTCACCCCGAATAAGCATTTGGCAGGATTCAACTTCAGTTTGTTGGCCCTTAAGGTGGCAAACGTCTTTTCTAAGTCGGCTATCATGTCTTTTCCCTTGTCAATCTTGACCAGGATGTCGTCCACGTACACCTCCATGTTTCTCCCGATCTGATGCCTGAAAACTTTGTCCATCATCCGCTGGCACGTTGCCCCAGCATTGCACAATCCAAAAGACATGACATTATAACAGTTTGTGTCATCGGCTGTCACGAAGCTGACTTTCTCCTAGTCTTCGGGCGCGAGTGGGACTTGATGGTAGCCTTGATAAGCATCCAGCATCGAAATGAACTCGCAACCGGCCATAAAATCTACTAACCGGTCTATTCGAGGCAAGGGATAACAATCTTTGAGGCAGACTTTATTCAAGTCGCGAAAATCGATACAAACCCGCCATTTACCTCCGGGCTTAGGGACGAGGACTACATTGGCTAACCAGACCGGGAATTGAACTTCTCTGATGTGCCCCTCCTTTAACAGCTTATGGATTTCGTCCCGGATAACCTTGTCCTGTTCTGGTGCAAAGTGCCTCCGCCTCTGCTTCACTGGTCGGGCTTCCGGGGTAACATGCAGGTGATGCATGGCTAATGCTGGGGGAACCCCTTTGATTTCTTCGGTGGTCCAGGCGAAGACATCTCTATGACTCCGCAAGCACTCAAGAAGACGACTTCTTAATTCCGGTGCAAGGTCGGTGGCGATCTTCGTGACTCTCCCCTCCCGTTTAGGGTGAATCTGGACCTCCTTGCTCTCGACCTCCCTCCGTTCTTCTTTAGGTCCCTCATCTTCTCGCGAGTCGGCGAGATCGATTTGCAGGACTTCGTAGGACCTCGATAGGGCCTCTGGTGGGACCCCTGTGGGAGGACCTCCAGAGACTACTATGATCTCATCTTGCTCAGGAGCTCCTCGCTGTGAAGCGGCTGGCTCCGTTTGTTGTTGCTGGAGCACCTCTCTGATGGCGTTGGTCATCAAGCGATCCAGTTCCTCCTTCATCAGGACAATGGGTTGTCCCACCGGCTCTACCATCTGTGCTCCTTCTGGTACTTTACTAGTTTCCCACAGACGACGCCAAACTTGTTCCGGAAGGAATCGACGTCGATGACCAATCACCAGGATTCAGCCCACGCGGATGCTGACACTGGAGGAGGAACTTCACATCCTGCGAGGTTAACACGAGCGTTAGGGGAACACGTCGGAGGTTGTCCGGCGGAGCCCACTCCGACGCTCAAGTCAGTGCCTCAATGAAGGAGATGAAAAGAAGGCAAAAAGATATGCGAGGTAGAGAGTACGTAACCCCCGTACTAGAGGGGTTGGAGTACCTTTTATACCTGCGGCCGCTGTCTCAAGCGTCTCCACGATCTTCGCCACGTCCCCCCCCCCCCCCCCCAATTATCGGTTCTGGATCATCCTGGTAACGGTCTTCACGACTCTTCCATCTGGGGTCGTTACGATGACTAAGGCTTTGATGGCCGTGAGTCACGGGTCAATTATTCCGTAATAATGGATGATGATGATCCACCGATCCGAGAAAAATGGACCGCTACTTGAAGTTGAGTGCTCCGTGGGCTCCGCTACCCTGAGGTGATCTTGCAGCTGTTTGGCCCGGGGGCGTTCATCTTACGAGGTGGTCTCGGGGACCCGCCTCCGAGGTGAGCTGGGGGGTGTGTCTTTCTGGAGCTATATTCAAGTTTATGCCTATATTCGAGTTAGTCTCGGGATTCCCCTTCCCGAGAGAGTCTCGGGCATCCCGACCAGAGAACCGTTCCGACTCGATAACTCTTGACGCACAGCTTCTTCAGTGCACGTGTCAACCATGAGGTACTCAATCCATCAATATATATATACATATATTATAACAACTATACAATCATTATTACACGTTTATTTAAAGGAAAAATGTATGAGAATCGAACAATATACGATCTTGATATGTGTTGATTGATATTTATTAGAGAAAAAACGTTCATGTTAAAAGAGATATGAATTGTTTGCTACGCTCGGAATTATTAATAAATGTTATTATAATATAATGTTAATAAGTGTTAATTAAGATTAAAATATTTATATTATAATAATTATGAATTATAATTATTATAATAAAATTTATTATTACAGATGAGAATTGGAGTGTATTATAGTTACTTTCAACCTCAACTTCTACAATAACACCCAAAATAAAGATAATTTCATAAATAAAAAGTGTACGATAATAAATACACAAGGCGATTCAATAAAAACGCCTTTTCATTTTTGAAAAAAAATAAAAAACATTGTGTCCAAATTAAGAATTATACGTATAAAAAAAGAAACCATCACATTAGCTACTTCCCATTCGTTCGTCCTCAACGTCTTTGTCAATCTGTCCCAGAATTAACACGGAAGAAGTAAATTATGAATGTTTCTAGCTCAGATATTGTGGCTAGTACATGAGAAGGGTGAACACACTAACTTTGTCAGATTTAACCTCATGGTGGCAACACTCATGCACTAACCATCAGTCCATCCCGTGAACACCTTATTTGGATGGTATTTAAAAATATTGGACCAGATAGCAGACGAACTTGGGATGACCGGCCCAGCTCCACGGACGTTTTCCACCGGTCACCAGGGTAAATTGGGAAGCGCTCGCGGTAGGTGGTCTAAAAGACCAGCGTCCCAGGGTTCGCGTCCCATTTAGAGGAAAAATTCTTGTAAATACGTCATAGCTAGGGATCGAACCGTAAATATCTGAAAGAATAATTAATCGTCCTACTACTGCACTATAGCTCGGGGGCTGTTTGGATAGTATTTAGGTATTTATAAAGATGGTGAAATTTTTTATTAAATTTTGACCTCCAGCCATTATCATTTTATCTCAAATATTTACCATTGAACTATTCCCTCTTGTAACAAATAAACAAATAAAGAAATATATTTATCATTTTATTACGACTTATTTTATAAGAATTTTTTTTTCAAATAAGGCACGAACCATATGACATAGACTTCTAGACTATCTACCATGAGTACTTTTCAATTTATCCTGATAATTAGTGAGAAATTTCCATGGGACTAAGTCGGTCATTTTAGATTCGTCTGCTACCTGATCTAATATTTTTAAATAAATAAATAAATAAAATAATAAAAGGAAGAAGAATTATAAATTCACCTATGTGTTGAACATACATACTAGTTCCTGAATGATATATATTTATTCTACCATTAAAATATATTGTTTTATTTGCAAAGAGGAACACGTAGGCAGCAAATATACATTAAGTTATGAATTATCTACAAAGTGAAAGCGAAGATTATTATTTATATATATATACACAATTATATACAGAAGTCAACGCCCTACTTAAGTTGCTTAACTAAAAGAAAGAAGAGTTGAATTTGGTTAGTCATCAGCAAAATAGTTTATTAGTTTATCTACTTCAACTACCAAGTCAAAATATTATAAACTTGCGTTGCTTATTTGAACTGGGAAAGCTCAATTGCTAACTGATTTTTTATTTACTTTTTCCCCCAAAAAATAACAAAAATTAAAATGATCAAACATTCAAATCGCCAAATACAAGAAAAACTACAATTTATTGATTTATATATTCGATCTAAGAGACAATTAATAGACATGTCCACGGTCCCGACTAAGAATAGTTTAGCAATTCCTTTGTCATTGATTCGTTTTAAATCGCAGAATAAATGCTCGAACTACCACGATCGAAATTCAAGACTCGCGAGAAGTTGATCATACATAGAGATAAGCCGTTGCAGTCAGGGGAAGACCAACCGAGTGTTGATGGCTCGATCAACTTGGGCAAGTTGTGTGCCTGAAGTGGGCGACAGTGCTCGGGGTGGATTCAAAAATTTTGTCAAGGAGAGGCCAAGAGTGAGATATCTCAAATATACCCTCTACCGTGTTAATTTATATTCTTCTTTCTCAAACATAATTTATAAAAATACCCTTGGCCTTTAATTTTTCCACACATTCTATTTCTGTCGTCATCAGGCGACAGTCTGTTCCTTTTGTCAATGCATCTCCTCCACTGTTTCATTCGTCGCGGCATCGGTGGCCTCTCCCTCAGTGTTACATCTCGTGAACACCTCCGCGATGTCGATGAGCGTTATCTCTACCTTCGCCAGTAGCACCTCCGCCTTTAGCATCCGCGGGTACGCCCCCCTTGCTTCTAGGTAATTCCACGCTAGGATTCGGAATGCCGCCGACTTGCAATCTGAGAGGTGGATCTTCCGATCCATCCATCCTGTCCGGAGCAACATCTCGTCAATAGGGGTGCCCCCCCCCCTTGCCGGCGATGGAAGTGCAAAACCCAACCCTATGTCCAAGTTCCACATCGAGGTTTGCATGATCTCCGCCAGCGGTCTCCGACGCTGCCACTCCACCTTCCTCAAGCCACAGTGGTTTGTCGTCGGGTGGGTCAACATTGATGAGGAGTACTACACCAAGATAGACACCTCTGGCACCTCCAAACTCACGTGGAAGATTAAGTTCTTGTTTGCTGTCGGGGACGCCAACAGCTCCAGTGAACTGGCGGGCGCCCCTGACGGTGGAAGTCTACAAGAGGGAACCCATTTTTATGAAGGAGAAGTTTCATGGCATCGTGGTAGTGCCGTTGAAGGAATAGTTGGTCAGATTCTTGAGCCAAACGGAGTCGAATCCAATGGTAGAGAGCTTCCAGTTGAGGAATAAGAAATCAAGGAGAGCCATGAATTCGTCGACGTCTCCGCCCCTCCATGCTTAAATTCTTGGATCCGCCACTGCTCTCAAAATGCTTCAGGTGGTTCGTGGTGAAGATCATGAGCCACACCCCAACACATAACGACCAAAGCCCATCCACAAAGTTAAGCATGCTAGAAAAACTCAAATACTAAGGGGCAACTGCCCTTCCTGGCCCCTTAGTGGAGGCAGGGATAGAAACAGACCAGTCAGGTTTTTACCTTAACAGGCCAGATCTGTATAATAATAAACTGGTCTGAGCCTGGCCTGTGGTCGGTGGCCTATTATAGGTTTTGTTCTTGGCTTAAGCCTGACTTGTTCAATAGCTTGGCCTGGTCTGCGGCCTGTTTACAAAGTCTGTAATTTAATTCGGTTATCTAAAATACTTCTAATATATAAAAAGAAAATGATATGCTCAATGAAAAATCTCAAGAAAAAGCTCAGTGAATGATATGACACTTTGCATGTAGCGATCCCCGATGGGTTCACCGTGCCCCTAGGGTATAGTTTGATTCGGGGCAACGAATGGTGTCCGAGCGATAATCGGACGTGTGCATTCAAAATGTCACGTCATTTACTGAGTGTTTCATTGAATTTTTTCACTTAGTGTATCATAGCTTTATGTAAAATATAACAATTTAATTCGATATCCAAAATACTAATTTAACAAATTAGCTAAAGATATCATAAATATATAAAATATGTATATTATAACTAAAAAAGATTTATGATGTACTGGCAAGTAAGGTTGTTGATAAGGTCTTCCTTATAAGAAGACTAAAGTTTGAATTTTTCATTAAGTCATTTTGACAATTTATATAATATAATTTTAACAGACTCAGACTGACCTGTCAGACTTGATAGTCTTTATATTGAGTATGAGTTTTACCTGATAAGAAAAATAAATTTTTAAACAGGATTATTTTATTTTTAAATAAGCTAGGTCAGGCCACAGACCTTGATACATCGTCTGACCTATTTTCATCCGTAAGTGGAGCCACCGCTGGTCCAAGGAAAAAGAGAGTCAGTCCTGTTTTATTGCGGGAATTTCGTTTAAGCGCTACGCTACAAGGCAGAAACTTGTAAATGGCTGAGTGTCGTTGCTCGTGATTTATTACGTCAGGCGATGAATAAATACCCACTTTTGGAATGTGAAATTAATTCGAAAACACAAATACACGCACATGTTCTCTCTTTTTCTGTAATTATTAAGCATTAATTCCTTACCAATTTCTCTCAAAATTTACACCGTGTATTGAATTTTGAATTAATAAGAAAGGGATTTTGCGTTAGATCACGAACAAAATCTCAGCTTTTTTTCTTCCTTCGATCATCAGTGCCTTGGTTTTTGAAATTTTATTGTAAAGATTGTTTTTTTAATTGTTTTTAGTTTTTTTTTGATGTATTAATTTTCTTTTCCGTGCGATCTCAACTCTATTTAAAACTCAGAGTGGTGACCAGAGGAGAGGAAGGAAGAGGAAGGAAAGAATCGGAATCGTAGCGCGCTTGGCAGTGTACCGACGACATGGGCCAGTGTTCTGCTAAGAACATCGCCGTCGCTGTGGACGGAGATGGTGATGGCGGAGGCGACGTCCGTCGCTCATCGTCGCCTGTGCCTGCGATGGGCAGCCCCGCCGCGTCGTTCCCGGCCCCAGTCAACAGCGCGGGGACCCCTGCTAGATCTTCTTCGGTCAGCGCCTGGCCTAGTCCTTACCCCCGGAGCGCGGCCGGTAGCCCTCTCGCTTCCGGGATCGCGCCGTCCCCGGCGCGGTCCACGCCGCGGAGGTTCTTCCGCCGCCCGCCGTCGCCCGCGAAGCACATCAAGGCGTCGCTGGCTAAGCGCTTCGGACGGAAGAAGCCCGTCGACGCTTCGATCCCCGAGGACGGAGCCGGGGACGGAGCCGGAACAATAGAAGAGGAAGCGGAGCGGCATCTGGACAAGAGCTTCGGGTACGAGAAAAACATAGAGTCGAAGTATGAGATCGGGAAGGAGGTCGGAAAGGGGCATTTTGGGAATACATGCTTGGCGAGGGCAAAGAAGGGAGAGCTCAAGGGTCAGCTAGTCGCTATCAAGATCATCTCTAAAGCTAAGGTGCGGTTGTAAGTCAAATAAGTGAATTTTTAGCTCCATACCTTTTTATTTAGTCGTTTCATTTCCCAATACTGCACTAAGAGTCCATTTCCAATCCGCCTTGCGATTCAATCAAACGCCTTCTGATCTGACTACATGAATTAACTTTTGTAGAATATTATCGTGTTTTAAAGAACTTGATTCTGTATCAGGATTGTATCTTTCTCTGTGTAGGGTACTAGAGTTGTGTGGGTATCCATGTTCGGCCTCAGTAGTGGCATGCCTTAACTGCGTATAGTTGTCTCAAGAATCAAGATTAGTTTGGAATGATACAATGTCTTCTTACTGTTGAGCTCCATATTGTATTGTCTATTAAATTGTATAGGTGCAGTCTAGTCGATTTTAGATCCGTCTGCCTTGTAGTAGTAGACAGTATACAACTGGGCAAATCTTTGGATATCACAACAAACACCGAATCTACACAAATCTAATATTTAACTCCACATTGTAGGTATATCCAGTATGTTTTTATGCTACATTAGACGGTTACTTTTCTCCTCTATTAGTGCATGTGATAAATTTGTCACTTTGCTAAGTATTGGATTATTAGAAGTATACGCCACAAACTAGATAGCAATTTTCTAATAAGTCATGCAATTTAGATTCATATGAGATTTTCCATTTTGGAACCCACCAAAATCCGTTTTATTGCATTGATTGTATCATTGACCTAACATGGTTATTTACTAACAATATTGAAACTTAATCAACGAATAAAATTGAATTGCCTAATCAATACCATCAAATAGTTGATAATTTGGTTTCTATTGGAATCTCTGTTTGATTTCAAGAAGAGATATTAGGAGCAAGTGATTAATCAGATTGATGTTATTTAGATGGAGGAGCAACATTTAGTAGTGACAAATTTTTTTCTAGCTTTGAAATCCTGTTTATTGTCAACTCCGAGATCCTTGCTATTGCAGCTTTAGACACTAAATCTTACCGTCATTCATTACTGTTGGAACACTTGCGTCGGGGAGGGGGGTGAATAGCTTTTCTTGAATGTTGCCTACGAAAGTTAGCCAAAGCACAAGAGAAAGATAGCCAAAAATAATTAAGAATTAAGACAATGCTAACTCCCTTGAATTTGATTTACTTGGTCTCCACCTCCTTGAGGTGACTAATCCAAGGATCCACACCCACATAATCAAGCTTCACTATGCTCTTCTCCTTTTCAATCAAGCTTGAAGGTGGAGAAACCCTCACAAGATGATGTCTTCCTCTTTTACAAGATGAGACTAAGAGTATGAAGAAGAGACTAGGCTTTGGAAGCTTTGGGCACTTAGAAGAGGATTTTTCAATAACAATTCGTAACCTCTTCATGCCCCAAAGCCTCCTCTTAAATAGAGGAGATAGCTGTTAACAAAACAGCTTAGCCCCGACACCAATCGACTGCCACCAGACCGGCCGACTGGTGTCTAGCCAACGACTCAATTTTGAACAGACCAGTCAACTGGTACCTAGATCAATCGACTGGTCTTTTTGTGAGTTTCCTCTCAACGTTGCCAGTCGACTGCTTCCCTTGCCAGTCAACTGACCAGCTTACAAACTCACTCTCAACCTCTCCAGAGTCCATCCTTCGCGTATGCCTTGAAGTCCATTTCCTCGGCTTGCCCCTTGAAGTTCTCTTCCTTCAGCTCTCGTCCCTCGGATGTGCACACAAGCCCACGGCTTGTCTCCATGTCATCCTTCGTGTATGCCTTTGAAGTCTACTTCCTTGACTCACCCTTTGAAGTCCTCTTCCTCGGCTCTCATCCCTCGGATGCTTCACTCCATTGTTCCTTATGTGTGGTTCACCAGGTCCTGCAAGATTCAACCACACACATTAAACCAATATGAAAACCTAACTTAATCATATTGACACGCACATCAAAACTCATGATCTACCGATCAAACTTGGGTTGATTGCACCAACAATTACTATCTGCAATGTAGAATAACTCCATCACCTCACTCACTCCTCTGCTTTTATAGGTTTGATGTTTTTGTTTCTCGTTGTGAGGGTAGAGTCTTCTTGTGGTTTGTATTTATTTGACCTTTTCTCTCTTGTCATGTCCTACATATTCCTATAATATCTATCCTTCCTCCAAAAGTTTGTTAGTTATGGCTTTTATGCTTTCTTTATTTGGGTAGCCTATATGTGTTCTAGAATTATGAAGAAAAGAATGTTAATATGACATCTGGTTCTGCATCATATCATTTACATGCCAGCTTGGCCTGTGTGTCAATGTAAAATAGCTAATCCTTGCCATTGTGTTTTAATTGGTTAATGCTTCTTTACCACTTTATCTTGCGTCTATAGTCTCTACTCTTTTAGCTTATATTGAAGACAATAAAAGTATGCTAATCAGTTATCTTTGGCAGATGACAACAGCAATTGCAATTGAAGATGTTCGTAGGGAAGTGAAAATCCTGAAATCTCTAGCTGGGCATGCTAATTTGGTGAAATTTTATGAAGCATTTGAGGATGAAATTAATGTCTACATAATCATGGAGTATGCACTTACCCCTCCAGTTTAAGTAGAATAAACTTTCTAGAAAATGCTAAACTTCTGACATTACATGAAGGTTGGAACTATCCAATTACTATTTGACTGTGTACATATTTAGATATCTATGTAGTTAATGATTTGGTAGGGTAACCACTAGATTTTTGTTTCAACATGAAAATCTAATCACATTGTTGTTACTGCCTCCTGCCAGATTCTGTGGAGGAGGAGAATTGTTGGAGAGAATCCTGTCCAGGTTAGTTTTTGACATTAGATATCCATTTATGAAGTATGAAGTTTTGCTCAAATCTTGTCTTTTGTTATAGAGGTGGAAAGTACACGGAGAAAGATGCGAAAGTAATTGTCATACAAATTTTAAGTGTAATTGCCTTTTGTCATCTTCAAGGTGTCGTTCACCGTGATCTGAAGCCAGAGGTATTGCTTCATGGCCTATTTTGGATCCTGTAGATGCTGCTGTCTAATTAAGTAGCTTGTTTAGCATGGTTCTAAATTTTTAAATGTTATTAGATTGCTCACATGATTTTATTTTGCAGAATTTTCTATTTACTACAAAGGATGAAAATGCACCGATGAAGATTATTGATTTTGGACTTTCTGATTTTATCAGACCAGGTGAATTATTGGTTGCATTTCACTACTATCACCTATACTTCTCCTTTGTAGGCATATTTTAGGTTTTCCAGAACTATGTATCCTTTTTTTATTGTTTCACAGAAACTCTTACTAAACCAATGTCCTAGTGATGGTAAATAGTTGATTCATTTTTTTCTGTTTGATTTTTTTGCTGAATTTGTGTCGCATGCTATTCTAATGTTAAAATAGTCAACTCTTTTGAGAGATACATGGAAAGAGCGTAGCATTACATAATACTTTCACACACTTTTAGCATGCATCTACTATGTTCAGTATTAGTCCGCATCTTTTGGACCATATGTTGCTTGTGCTCCACTGATTTTTTTTGCTTGCCAGTGTTGGCCTTTCCTGATAGAGGTGTTATTGGTGTTTTTTCAGATGAAAGACTAAATGATATTGTTGGAAGTGCATATTATGTTGCACCTGAAGTCCTACATAGATCATACAGCACAGAAGCAGACATGTGGAGCATTGGTGTCATAACATATATATTACTGTGTGGTAGCAGACCCTTCTGGGCTCGGACTGAATC
Organism: Boesenbergia rotunda; assembly: GCA_024364735.1. NCBI lineage: Eukaryota > Viridiplantae > Streptophyta > Magnoliopsida > Zingiberales > Zingiberaceae > Boesenbergia > Boesenbergia rotunda. The sequence continues at coordinate 99,232 of JAGFNQ010000519.1, forward strand.
AGGAATTTTCCGGGCTGTACTGAGAGCCGATCCTAATTTTGATGAATCACCATGGCCTGCAATATCTCTGGAAGCCAAAGACTTTGTTAGAAGGTTGCTAAATAAGGATTATAGGAAAAGAATGTCTGCTGCAAAAGCTCTATGTAAGTGTTCCATTTTCTGTTGGTTAGTTTATCTCACTTAGTAATTGCAATCTGATTTGTTTAGCCTTATCTAACATCTGGCTACCTATCAGGAGTTATAAGTTGTTATATAACCTACCATACGAGAGAATTTTTTGAGTTGAAATATATTCTATGACATCCTCCCTGTTTAATATAGAATTAATAATCATTTATGTGATAGCAGCTCACCCATGGTTGCGAGATGAGCATCATCAGACCCCTTTGGACATACAAATCTACAAGTCAGTCAAGTTCTATATCCGCACCACGCCTTTCAGACGTGCTGCCATGAAGGTTTGGATCGCATTTAGGTCTAGATTCATTATTTGGACTTGGTGCTTGTCAGCTATCTACATCAGTTATATACTGGCTTTCAAATCATAGTTTTTGAGAAATTATCTTGCATTGCATAAGTGTCACCAGATTTTACGCTGAATTTACTAACATTTTGCTTTATTGGCAATGATATTAGATACTAATAGTATATTTGTGATCGATTGTTTTATTGTTAATCTATGTTTCTTTTGAGTTGATCAAGGATTATTGTATTCAGTTCAAGTAATGAATAGGCTAACCTTTAGGACAAGTTTTTTCACTTGTTGCTGCCCTTTTGTCTGTATATTTGTGGGGGAATATTGAGAAGCATAGAACCTTTTTGTTTCCTTTTTCGATCTATTTTTTTAGGTAGTAATTACACCAGAGCTCTTTTATCTACTTTCTATGGTTCTTAAAAGCATATGCTGTTACACACCCCACGATCAATCTTGCTGCTAGTAGTAATGTAAACACTTGCAATATTTGCAAAACATCTAACAAACTATGCAAGAGCAAATCATACTATCAACACACATGGTATATAAGAATAAATACTAATTAACAATGTATAATAGATGATATATAAGTAATATGTATGTCTCTTAAAAAACACTTGGTAACACTTTGAGCTATAAGCTACATATGTGGTAGTTTAGGAAAGTGATTCTAATTCAATCTACATATGTGGTAGTAATATCTCACTCAAGTGGTCACTGATTTCTTCTCTTACAGGCTCTGTCGAGCGCTCTAACAGAGGATGAGCTCATCTATACAAGATCCCAATTTAATTTATTGGAACCGAATAATGATGGCTGCATTTCTATTGATAATTTTAGAATGGTGAGTTCTTCTATTCACATTGTTTAAAATTCTTCCATTTTGTGAGATCTTATTGGTAGTTAAGCTAAGTATTCTTTTAGGTTGACTAGGAATGTAGTCTACCTGAAGTCTCTTTCTTTGTCTTTCAATCCCACATCTTAAAGTCAACTGTACTTTTTGTTGGAAATTAGTTTATGCAACCAATTGATTGAATAGGGACATGGGCAACTATTTCATGAATAAACCATCGTAAATTAATTTCTTGGATAAATTAGAATTTATCGGGCAGAGGCATTTACTTGTACACAAGCGAGGTCTATGAATGTGAATGCAACAACACTAACTCGAGTACACGTGAGTGAGCGTTGATTTTCATGAGACCATAAAGGGGTGTGAAATGATAAATTCTTGTGATTGGGCTGTGGAAGGATGAGAATTACTTAATTCGAAATCACCAAGAACTAATTAAGCTTTCTTGAAATTGCTTCTAAATGCCCTGTAAGGCAACATAGAAAATGTGTGCCTCAAAATCATCAAAACAACATTGCGATGCTGCCCTAGTCCACATACAACTCTCAAATCGTGTCCATTATTTGACACTCATGTTCATGTAGATTTTGATCACTCACAACAGAGTTGCATTGCCTACATTGTCGTCAGTGACAAAGCATGCAAGTTGCGACATGAAACCTTATGAATGTTGTTTCTCAAAGTTCGCATGTGTCTTGGAACCGCGGTATGCAATTGAGACATCTTGATGTTCACACATGAGATTCTATGATAAGGTACGACCATTCTGAAAAATAACAAAGATGCAACACTCAAATTAGAAAAAGCAAATGGGGATTGTTCATTTGGTTGATAAGTAAGTCGACAGAATATTGCATATTCTAATTAATTAAATTAATTAAATTTATGCAAATTTGAGGAAAGGACGCACTTAACTGAAAAAAAAATGTCTTTTCACCCCTTAAAAAGAAACCTTTCATCCCTTTAAAAAGAGCTCCTCCATCGTTAGCTTAAATCAAAATTTTAAGTCATTTCTTTTTTTCTGTTCTTTTTCTCCATCTCCTTTTATGGAGTTCCAAGGTTTTGAAAGTTTGCCAGAACTTACAATTTAGAATGTTTATATTTCAAGGCAAAATTGTTATACTACGGTAGAATGTTGTTGAGAAATCATAAGCACCTGGGTAAAGAGAAAGGGTTCACCCTTCCCTTTACCTTAAAACCTCTTATTCGAATGAATAAGGCAACTCAAAAGAGTGTATCAATATTTGTAGAGGTGATTTGATGATCAATGATATTAATTCAGTAACAATTGTAGCAGAAAGGGTACGTCTATCATCCGAAACATGAATGGGTATGTTGAGAACTTAAAAAAACAATCCACGTCACCACACCAGTGTCCCACTGATTCGAGATGTTGATTTACTGATGAGTTGGCCGACCAAACCCAATCATATAAATCGAGTCAATCTCTTCCTTTTTGTGAAATTGGATTGCTCAATCCAAGGGATGCTGCAAATTGCTAAAACCCTTTGGACGGGGTGCTCTTGCACATACACAACATTTTGAAGCCAATGTTGCACGGTTTATAAAAAGACTATGAGACCCACAACCAAGAGATATCAGAAACCATACGTTTCTTCTTCTTGCAGTCTATACAAACAATGAGAGCTACAACCCAAATGTATATATAAAAAAAAAATCCATGCTCTAAGTTTCTAGTTCTGAGAGATTTTAGAGTTGTCAGCTAGTGCAAACTTAGGCAAATTTATAGATAGGCGTTGTATCCTAGCGATAGAATTTTGAGAACTGTACCGTATCAAATTGCTGGAAATTTATATCTTGAGAGATCTTCATAAAAGTGTCTAGCCCATAAATCCTACTAAATTTAAATTTGCAAGAATTTGGTTAGATCAACTCATCAACACTTGACAGATTTAAGGCCATCCAAAAGAATTCAATGTAATTACTCTCTTTAAGGTCATCTAAATGAGTCTAGCGATAATGCACTATGTTCACATAATAGCACTTGTTCCCAACATGATATGAACTCCTTTCTGATGTCTGTGTTTGCCTCCGGTGTTATTGATATCATGCATATTGATTTTCTTTTTTCCAACTTTTTCATTAATTCATGCAGGCTCTCTGGAAGAATGCTACTGATTCTATGAAGGCATCCAGGGTTCCTGATATATTAAATGCAGTGAGCCATTGTTTTAGAGATGTTCTTGCTGTGTGAATATTTTTCTGTTTAATGTGCTTTATTCGCTTAACCTGTCTTGAATCTATTGTGTTAAATGGGTATTTACAATTGCAAAACTTGGTTCTTTTTTACCCTTTTAATTTTGTTTTAAATTATAAAGCATCTACTGCATCAATTAACATACTTGTATGCCAAATGTGGAAAGACGAACACTTGTATCAACTGAGATTGAAATACGGATACTAAGTATTATTATTTGATCTATTGAGTAGTTGGAGAAAATGGGAATGGATACTTAGGTTTAGGAAATAAGAACACCCAAGGCATTCACCACTCCATTTGATTATGTTGTGTTCAGAAAATGTGCTCATTCTTTATATTGTTTTCTTCCACATATGACAATCAACAATTGCAATCATCGAAGCCCTTGATAGTAGGAAATGATGAAATAAGCTATGGCTGCAAAGTATAAAGCTCATGGAGTATTGACTATTGAAATCAGAGTCCTAGACATCCTCTTGTTTCTTCTTGGTTAAGACAGTGACTCAATCATTTTCTGCAAAATACTATTAGGCCTATGACCTTATGAAGTAGCTAGACGAGTAGACCTATATCACTGTCGAATCCAGACTTAAATTGGTATGATAACTTGCTTAAGATACAGGTTTTGTTCAGTGAAAGTAAAGCATGTGACATTTCCTATTAATATTCCTCTAAACTTTTGTAATCTCCTTTTTTTTTGGATAAATTATAGGTTCCCACAGCCATATCACAAAATTTCAAATATTGTCATATGATTTTGACTCTAGTTTTAATAGGGAAACAACTGTAAATTTCATATTTCTCTTTGAAAAGGTTTCCAATTTTTTAGAGAAAAAAAAGTTTCAGTTCAAACATGAACAAGTCTTGAACTGGAACTGGCAGGGATAAGACCCATGAATCTTATCCTAATGTTCAATTCTTTTGCTCCAGTTTAGACCGTTTGATTAATAAGCTTTACTTGGGAGCTAAATTGATGTTTGTCAAATTTCAATCTAAAATTTTTATTCAAGAATTGATATTATGGATGTCTCAGTTGGAGCAGCTATCATACAGAAGGATGAACTTTGAAGAGTTTTGTGTTGCAGCAATCAACCCTTATCAACTTGAGGCTTTGAAAGAATGGGAACAAATCGCCACTAGCGCTTTCCAATACTTTGAGGAAGAAGGCAATCGAGTCATCTCTATCGAAGAACTAGCACAGGTATATTGATAACCTGAGGACATGCAAGATGATTTTTTGGGGCTATCATTAACTTGACATCCAACCTTGCAGGAGATGAACCTCACCCCCGCAGCTTATTCTATGATGTGTGACTGGATCCGACCCGCTGATGGTAAACTCAGCTTCCTCGGGTTCACCAAATTGTTGCATGGTGTGACGATACGAAACTCTAGAACAAGATACCATCATTAGATTGTTCTAATTTGTTTCCATTATTGGCATTCCCTATAGAAACTCTCACAATTACCTTTCTTTTTTTTCCCCCTTTTTGTAGAGCATATGTGTACAAAACGAATATTGTTATATCAGTCCCAGATTTGATTTCAATCAACCTTTTAGGCACATCAAATCCTTCGTCATAGGACTTACCCGATAGCTTCGATTGTTTTTCTATAAATTCAGGTTTATATTTGGGTTTGAGGGTGTACCTCAAATCAATTCAAGTTGGATCTCTCCTAAAACTTGATTTGATTGAAGGCCACCCACCCCCATGGCCATGGACATTAGGGCAAGTCGAGCAGTAGATTGAATCAACTGATGATCATATATGAGTCAAGAGGTTTCTTTATTCAGAGAAGTGAGTCCACATTCTTGCTTATAGATGGCACAATGCATAACTCTGATGGTGAAATACAGCTTACATGAACATGATCTACAGCGTTTAGATGCTTTTCTTGCTAGTGATAGGCAACCATCTTAGGGTACCGACTTACTAAATGGTATTTGAGGATCAATAAGACGATCGAATTATAAATGGGGAAAAAAGGCAAGTAAAAGAAATCACATTGGCATGTTGAAGAGAAAATGCACACCTATTCTACAAAATTTAAGGCATACATGATTTGGAAGAACATGTAGCTCAGGCATCTATTACTCGGTTGATGGCTCGGCTGTCCAGTAAGTTTTGATAGCCAAAAGGATCTTCTCAGGGTTGTAAGGTCCAGATTCATGATCCAGTATCTGGTTATTCCACCTCATACCGTCGGTGATAGCCTGAACCTTCGTAAGCACCTCAACCGTGTCACGAATGATTATCGTTCCCTCTGGCCTCAGTATCCTATCCATCTCCAAGAGAATGTCTGTTATGTCACACCTGCAAAAGCTTCCCCATTGTCAGTTCTTTACTCGGTTCAAATGTTAATACCTGAAAACCGCATGTTAGCCTATTTGTTATGCTTTGTGAATAATCTTCAAGGAGTAGTTACCTGTCCTGATATGTGCTGAAGATACCATTAGCATGGATGAGATCATAAGTTCTAGGATAGGTCGAGAAGGCTTCACACCAGTCCTGGTACGTGCCGATGAATCCTCTTTCGTAGATCACACCGAGGGTGTCAGGGCTGGAGCTTGCAGGGACGACATTCATAACCCAAACTGGATAATCAATCATGGATGCTGCAAATCCACCCAAGTAAGCATTCATGTCCATAATGTTTCGATACCGTCCTTGACTCAGAGGCGGGATAGCCTTCTTGTAGTATTTGATTCGCTGTTTCCATGTTGCATTGTCTTCCTCAAAATGCTTAGGACTCAAGCTAGGGACTAAACCCCTACTAATTCTCGGCGGCATTGCGAATGCCCGTTCAGGCCATTTCATCAGCTCACCTCCGGCAACTTCATCTTGCTTGCTTACCTCCGGCAATGGAGTTATGCAAGCACTCATTTTCCTGTACCTATAATCATCACAGACCCGAAAAGGCCATCAATTATATCGACAAATCTCGACCATGTTCATCCAGGAGGGAGTCATGTATCCTTACCAAGCAAAGTCGAAGTTACCATTTTCGCAAATTTGAGGAGTTTGATAGCTCCTTTGAACTCGGCTGCACTCTACATGGTTGATGGGCTTTTGCCAAATCGAGAGGTCTTCGTTCTCGATCACCTTCCTCCAACAGAGTCGCTTGGCGACTTCCTCAATCGAGTCTTGCTCTTGCTTCAAATCTTCTTGAGTCCTCTCCCAGCCTATGTAGTACTTCTTCCAGTGAATTGGGGGGCCAGATAGAATCCAGTAACCTCCTGGTCTTAGAACTCGATCGACTTCGATAAGGTACAAACCATCTGAGAATCCAAAACAACAATTGTAGATGATGTTGTTTCCTGAGGTGATGTATTCAAAGTGTGTATTTGATGTCAAAACTAAACTTACCATAAGCATACCAAGGAATCAGACATCTGGAGCAATGAGCCATATCGAAAGCTCTCGCCGGATACGGCATTCTCTGGGTGGCCATCACTCCGATCATCGCCGGAACTCCGCGTTCCAGAGCAAACTGGACCTGTGCTTCATGAGTATCTCTTGGCGCGAATGACATTGTTACAATGTCCCTCTTCAAAAGGTAAGCTCCCAAACTAGCAACCTTCAAGGGAACAGATCTTGACGAAATTAAAGGAAATCCATTTTGATCGATAAAACTTGGATGAAATTGGGAAAGGTTTGCTCACTCCACAGCCGGTGTCGAGGGCTGTTCGGATCCTGCCGTCCGTCAGGGGGATGAGTGCGTTAATGTCGTCTATGTAGGCGTCGGCGCCGCGCGGGAACATGGTGCCGCCGCCGGGGAACCTGAACAGGTCGCCCTCCACCTGAATCCAGTTCTGGACCGCCTTCTCGATGCTGAGCTCCTTGTGGGGGATGTTGTCGTACCAGGCGTAGTCCCTGCTCTTGGGCCACCGGAAGGGCGTCTTGTAGTTGGGCGGCGCCGGCACGAGGCACCGGATGGCCTCGTCTTTCCCGGGGCAGTGCCGCTCCCGGTACACCAGCATCGTCCGGTCGAACCGCCGCCCGCGCGTCCGGTCCTGGCACGGCGTGTACTCGCTGAAATTGAAGGGGCAGGGCGGGAACTTGTCGACGGACGCGGCGGCGGAGCCCGGCGCGTTCCTGTCGTCCATCTGGTGGTGGGCCTCGAAGTCGAGGGCGGGCAGGGAGGAGGAGCAGTCGCAGCCGCCGGCGGTGCCGAGGTTGGAGGTGGGATTGAGGGAGGAGGGAGGGGAGGAGTTCTGCCACGCGCCGAGGGCGTAGAAGAGCGCGCAGAGGGCGGCGACGACGAAGGCGTAGGTGAGCCGCCGGTTGGTGGGGTCCATTATCTGGTGGATCTTGGGAGATCCAACGATGTCTCTCGCCATCGATCTTTAGCTACGATTTGACGTCTCTAGATTTCATGCAAAATCCACGAATCAAAGTGTTCACCTCGAAAGCAAACCAATAAAATAAATAAAGAAGCCAGCTACAAAACAAAAATCTAAAAAAAAAAAAAGAAGAAGAAAATGATTGAGAATTACGTACCCGAATACTAGCAAATGATTTCAAGAACACACGAGACTGAAAGAAAGGTCGAGCAAAGGCTGTTCAAACTTCTTCTCGCACTGTTCTTGTCGTCCCTTGATATTGATCAAGAAGCAAATTATAGATGTGGTTTGTGCTTGTTTTGGGGAGAATTACTAGCCCCGAAATGTGGTGCTAGTTCCATACCAGTCTTTTTCAATTTTAATTTTTATTAATACAAGTTTTTAATAATACGTGTGATCATATATACTAAGAATTTTTTGTTGTCTTTTTTTTTTAAAAAAATATCTTAATGGTAGAATTTTTTAGTTCCTATATCTCAGCTTTAGTTCTTAGTTAAGCCCGGCCCATTTACTTTTAAGAAAAGCACTAGTTCGGCCATTTAAGAAAAAAATTTTGGGGTTTTTAAATTTTAATTGGGCAAATTAATTGCTCATTGTATTTCATGCTTACTATGTGTACCCTATTTAAGTTTCACACTATGAATGTTTTTCCTATGGTTCAAACAATTGGGATGAGTCAAATGAGATTGGATTGGATCGAAGAAATGATATTAAAAAAAAATTAAATCCGAACTTGATCCAAATTCGACTCGAATATAACTTGAAAATCCAAACCTAGATAATCCGACCAACCCAATTAAAAAGGCTTTTTAAATACTATTTTTATTATAATTTTTTACTTTTATCTCAATACTTCATTTATCATACTAACATTCTATTATTATATAGGTACATAAAACATCTTGATTTTTAAAATAAAATTTAATTTAACCCAAAACAACTCTCTAAACCCTAAATTAGAGTCAACTCGAATACAACCCGATCCCAAGACAGCCCAAAAAAATCACCAATTCGAATCCAATAACCCCAATCGTAATCCGATATTTTCGTATTGACGACATGTTAGAATATTCATTTTGGACAGTCCTTTTTTTCCCTCCAAAGATTAATGGCAAGTTTGATGCATTTTATGATCTAAAGTTTTTTACATTGTCACGTAGAAGTTTTAAGGCTTATATTATTCTAAATTTATGCAATTATTCCATTGTTAAAGCCTTGGAAGATGATTCATACATAAATATTAGTTTTGGTAGTCAAAACTACCACACAAAATTTCAAATATATATCATAAGGGACGAATCCAAGAAATAGAGGTGGACTGAACTTTGGGTGTCAAATAAGTGAGTTAAGTAAGTAATTTTTTTTTTATAAAAAGAACCAATTATTAAGTAATAAATTTAATAGCGATTTTTTTTATAGCACAATCCTTAAGAAGATCCGTTCTTGAATATAATCCCTTTTTATCAATTAAGTAAACATTATTATAAAGATGTCTAAATTAAATGAATTTAAGAGCATAAATTTGATGGAGGGTACCTAGCTACCATGAGAGACAATGAAATATAATTAAGAACCACCAACAACTCAAGTTTAACTTTAGTCACAATGATTGATTTTCAATTAATTAAAAATGGTCCTTGTCTTCAAGCACACAGCTGTATATATATATCTTCTCTACGTGGACAATCTTTAAGATTCTACTCATATTTCATTGCTATATTTCCATTGGGTCAATTCAAAATTTAATTGAATTAATTTAGAGGTTACTAATTATACTAACCTTACTTAATTATCACTAATTAGTTATGATGGAATATAATTCATGTTAGTACTCTATTAATCATATATTATCGAGTTTATTATTCGTGTATGGTTTTTAATTTATTAGAGACTAATCATTGTTTAAGGATTTAATAATTTCATTATATATATATATAGTCTATGAGTGGTAGGACAAAACATGAACAAGGTATTGGTCTCCTCTATTAAGCATGTTTTCATTGTTATAAATGAATGAAATTTTTGAGAGCAAACTACTTAACAGAGCCATGCCTGTGTTTGTTGGGGACTGAAGTGAATAATAAAAAATAACTTATTCATTGCAAATAAAAAATACACTAAATACACTAGGTCGCATGATTGTCATGCGAGTGGAAACTGGCCGTCGGGCGATATCGCATGCGACAACCACCACGCGAATCAGCACGATTAGGTTGCATGAATAGTCGTCATTGCACAATTAGGATGCAACTAGTGTCGCGTGTTGCAGGACGAAGAAGAAAGTCACGGAAGAAGATTAAGATTATCTCTTGTTCGGCGGATCCATGTCTAGTATCACGTGTTATAGGATGAAGAACAAAGTCAAAGAAGAAGATTAGAATTACCTCTTATTCGATGGATCTATGTCTTGGTGGAAAGAATGTCGGAGAAGAAATCAAGTGTAAAAAAGAGTCATACGTCGGTACATGCCTTCAGACCGTGATAATAAAATTTGGCGGGTTTGTATCTTTCATTTTTTATATAATTAAAAAAATTGGGCCGGTAGAAAGGCGGGATCCTAAGACGGTTGCCTACCTAGTCTTATGGAATGGTACGACCCTAAAACTTAATCAGTACTTAACTTATTAATAACTTATTTATGTTATTGCTCGAGGTGTTTAATTATGAACAAATTTTGTGAACTATTCTAGACTAATAAATTTATAATTAAACTACATGAATAATCTCTATTCTTAGATCGACAAGTGGCGACAACGACGACAACAAAAGTCAATCATGTCATTCATGTATGATTGTGATGATATTAAAGCCCTTGCTGTTTACGATAAGAGGATACCAATTTGCTAGGGTGAACAGTAAGGAGATAAGAAGTTAAAATGAAGTGTCATTGCTGATTGTGATGATATGAATGATTAAGGTGGAGAAAATTAGCAAGGTGCATGGCACAAAGTAAAATTAGTTGTGGCTAAGAAGACAAACTGAATAATGAAAGAGCTAGCTAGCAATGGTTTCAACAAAACCATGTGCACCACAAAAATAATTGTTGCATTGACTTTAGTATTGTGTGTTCTTTGTGGACATGTCTTCTTTTGAGGATAAAATTCAATTATCCCATTTAATAAAGTTTTACCCAAAAATAATTTGTCCTTTTGATAAAAATTAAAAGAAGAGCCAATTGCCCTCCATTTAATTATTATTTTATCTATTGATTTGGATATTTGTTTTGTGCCAAAGTGTTTTTTTGAGGTTGTCTATTGGATAGCATGCCACCATCATCCTTTCATTTTTGAAAAGGACTGTCCATTTTACGATATGTGTGAGCTAAAGAAGAAGACACTAGTTGCTAGATGGTAAAAGCACTTTGTGAGTTTGGAGACCGCCGCACGACACGACGCAAGTGAAGGGATATCGCCAATGATAAAGGTCTATTTCGTTCCTATTTAGATAGTTTAGGATTAGATAAGGCATGAGGATAGAGTTAGGTGAGATGCTCCTTTCACTTTGAGTAATAGGTACTTGGCCGGATCAAATGTGATATGGGCTTGATTGGTCCCATTTAGGCGTCGAGTTTGGGTGAGTACGATATGGTTTGTCGTAGGCTCGATGGGCATGGCTCTTGATGTTGTCTTATTAGTCTCTCGGTCAGAAGCAAACTATGGTTGCCTTGTGTTGAACTAGACTAACTGAATTGAATTATAATTAATTAATTAATATTATTATTATTGATAATATAAAATATTTATATTAGAACTATTGTCTGGGGATCAAAATCTGACAAGCTAATGTGTCGGCGCTCCTCGTGTACTAGCCACAACATCTGTGCTATCAACCTTCGTGATTTACATCCTCTGTATTGACCCTGAAACATGTTGACGAGGACGTTGGGGGCGAACGAATCACCTTTTTACCACCACAAATATATACAATACATGAGGCTAGATTAGATATCAAGAGAAAGACAACTGAATGAATGACATTTCACTTTCAACACTTCAAAGAAGTTTGTCACTTAATGTTCCTTTTTAGTGTCTCTTGTCTTGATCCCCTTTCGAGTTCTAAATGGGACAAACATTATCCTCGTTTCTTTTTTATTAGTTGACATGAGTATTTAGTCTAGGTTGATTAATTTTGAAGATGATGAGTTCGACTAATCCTAAAAATGATTGGCCTGATCCAACAAAAGTTTTTTTAGGATAAAAATCGATGTTAGACAGAGGGTGAATAACTTTTAAAACAAATGAGAAGATAATAATTGAATCAATTAGAGTTAACATAGCGGAAATGACAAATTAACTTATACTAATTCAATCAAGCAAGACAAAGATAATAATGAAATATTGTAGCTTAAGCATGTAAGTTGATCAGCCAAGTCAGAAGTATAGACACGCAGTAGTTTAAAAATTAATTTTTATTTCTAAATTCTCCTCGATAGTGAAACCTTACAGAAAAAGAATTTAAAAAGTGAAGCCAATAAAAACATATTAAGACAACGCTAAAACAAAGAAAAATATTACTTTATGTGTTGTCAAAAGGAAATGAAGTGTAAGTCGTAGCGTGTGTTGGTTCAATCGACCCAAATTTGATCGGATAGATCATGGGTTTGGATGTGTATGTCAATATGATTAAGTTAGGTTTTTATATTGGTTCGATGCGTGTGTTTGAGTCTTGCAGGACTTGGTGAACCACACATGAGGAACAACGGACATCTGAGGGATTTCAAAGGGCGAGCCGAGGAAGTAAACTTCAAAGGCACACATGAAGGATGACATGGAGACAAGATGTGGGCTTGTTAAATTTGCGCATCCGAGGGACGAGAGCCGAAGGAAGAAAACTTCAAGGGGTAAGGCAAGGAAGTAGACTTCAAGATATATGCGAAGGATGAACTCTGAAGAGGTTGAGAGTGAATTTTGTAAGTTGGGCAGTCGACTAGCAAGGGAAGCAGTCGACTGGCAGCGCTGAGAGGAAACTAACAGAAAGATCAGTCGACTGGTGTGGGTACTAGTCGACTGGTCTGTTCAAAATTGAGTCATTAGGCAAGCCGTTGCTGGACACCAGCCGACTGGTCCTGGTGGCAGTCGATTGGTGTCAAGGCTGAGCTATTTTGTTAACAGCTCTCCCCTCTATTTAAGAGGAAGCTTTGGGGCATGAAGAGGTTACGAATTATGATTGAAAAATCCTCTTCTAAGTGCACAAAGCGTCCAAAGCCTACTCTCTTCCTCATACTCTTAGTCTCATCTTGTAAGAAAGGAAGAGATCATCTTGTGAGGGATTCTCCACCTTCAAGCTTGATTGAAAAGGAGAAGAGCATAGTGGAGCTTGATTGTGTGAGTGTGGATCCTTGGATTAGTCACCTCAAGGAGGTGGAGACCAATTAAATCAAGGGAGTTAGTATTATCTTAATTCTTAATTATTTTTGGCTATCTTTCTCTTGTGCTTTGACAAACATTTTGTAAGCAACATTCAAGAAAAGCTATTCACCCCCTTTAGCTAGACGCAAAGGTTCCAACAGTGTGTCCTAGCACAAAAGACAAAAGAGCACTAAGAGCATAAGAACAAGAGTGAATTTTTTGTAGATATATTGTACAAAAACTCTATCTCAAAGCTCCCTTTATGGTACTCTCCCAGTCAACTAAGAGCCTCTCGATCACCTGTGTAAGTGTTGACGTGGCTACAACTTCTATTCGGTAGATAATGTTAACTTTGGCTTCTCTATCTACTGGACCCTTTTTGGTCCCCTGTAGAGGGGCCAAATCTCATCTTGACCCCTACACGTTCAGGTTGTCGATAATTTCATCTTCCCGATTGCCTAGAAGCTTCTCTGGTCACTCGTATACTCCAGTCGCCTGTACCCTATGCGGTCACCTAGACCCTTCGATATTCCTTCATCGAGAGTTAAGACCAATACCTCCGAATACCATCCGATTGTCCGGAACCGTCAAGCATGCTTCTCTATAGTGATTACATGTAATAAGTATGATATAAACTATAAAGTTACTCGCACTTACTTGACTAGATTTAATCTGTTTAATTCGATTTTGACAAGCAATAAGCTTCCAATTAATTCCATAGACTTGGACTTTTGCCTCTAGCTAGAATTTTTGTTGTCTGATCCCAACCAAGACTTAACTCATGCTTGATTTACAACCATTACTTTATATTCCTAGATTTAGGACTTAGTCACTATTAGTTTATAATTAAGATTTTAACACTTGTCAAGTATCTTATTGTCTGATTCATAATCAAGACATTAACACCTATCAAGTATCTTGTATCTGTAAACTTAACACAATTCATTAGATCACAATTAACCTAACTTTAACCTTAGTCATATATCTAAATCCTATATTACATGTTGTGTACTTAGCACCAATGGCGTAGCTAGGAGCGTCAACAACCCTTGGCTAAATTACGAGAGACAGTTTGACTCATGACTGATTATATTATTATTGGAGGACATAAGAAGTCGATTACTTGTGTCGGAGAACATTGTCGATAGTGGTAGTAATGATTGACGGTCACCATCATTTAAAGGGTTGAATTAAGTTCAATATATTAATCCTAAACCTTAAAAATTATTGGACTGTACTGAATATTTAGCTAAAATTTGCTAGGGTGCACTGGGCTGGGTTTCATATATTAACTTTAAATCCTAAAAACTACTGAACTATATTAAATATTCACCTAAAAGTTATTGGGTTGCACTAGGCTAGAGCCCAGTATAGCCCACTCCTGGCTACGCCAGTGCTTAGCACCAATATTTTTCACCGCCCACCAGGGTAAATCAGGAAGCGGTTGTAGTGGGTAGCCCATCAGCTCGGTGTTCTTAGGTCAACCGTCTATTAAGAAAAATTCATCGAAACTGAGACTCAATCCTTAGATGCTTGGGAAACTAAGAAGACACTCTATCACTGCACCATTGCCTAAGGGGTTTATCATTATGAATGAAATGTTATTCAAGCAAATTGTTAGGATTATAATCAAAGTACCACATTAGAAATATATGAAGAAGATCATGAGATTATAAGATGAATAATAGGACTTAGGCCCACATACCATTATAAAATATATGAAATTTATCAATCTGGTATCATAGTCATAATCAAACATATTATAAGATGGAATCTGGTATCATAGTCATAATCAAACATATTATAAGATGGAAGATATTTCTATTGTATTAGACGTTTTGAATAAAACCCAAAAATAAATTTAAATTTAGATCCCAAATAAATAATATTTCACCATCAGTCCAACACCAATAATAAAAATGATTTCGAAGAAGAAATTTTCACTTGAAACCCATCAAAAGGAATAAAAGGTGGAACCGCCACCTTAGCGGCCCCCTGGTCCCTGCCCCACAGTGTCCAAAGAGAGGTAAATCACGGTTTACTGGTCGGGAAAGGCACCTGGGGCCGGGAGGATTTAAGCCAGCAGACGAGTTTTTTATCCCGTGTGCGACTGGTGACTCTCGAACCTGAGACCTTCGGAACAAGCGATCAGACGCCTTACCAACTGAACCTGAAACCCATAAAAAGGAGGCATTATAGTTGTCGAATTTAGCCCATTAAATCTTAAATGAATCCTTCAGATCTATTTTATTCATCCTTAATTTGGTTTGTAGCAACCCTACTTTACATGACATGTCTTCTTGCTCGACTCAATTGGCTTCATCTCTCGTAAAAGTCTTTTTTTCTTCTTACATAACAATTTACTTTTAGATTGGATTTATTAACTTGACTTATTCTTTAGTCTTTAAGCATTGCATTTTCTAGCACACAATTTCAATAACTAATTAAAAAAAATTTACAATAAAATTTTATATTACAACTCCAAAACTCCTATAATAAATAAATTAACCAAATACCATTTTAAATAAAAAAACAAAAACAAGAGATAAAAAAACAAAAACTAAAAAGCAACTTTTTTTAAAAAAAAAAAATAAATTGGCCAATAAATAAATCATATAGCTGCCTCACCCTAAAGCCCTACCTAGAGAGGAAATGAATTGAGTAGACATGACATTACTAGAGATTAATAGAGCCCGAAGAGCCTCAAACCCTAAACCCTCCTAAACCCTAAATATCCAACCAGCAAGAAGAGATCTAGACTTGACATTCAATGGCAACCAGGTGATGTACACCAGTCACTTAAACAGAGATGTACATCATGAATATTAAAAAAAATTGAAATTATTTAGAGGGGAAACATGAAAAGAACGGTGAATAAGATAATATCGAATCACTAAAAATTTCGGAAAAAAAATACTTGTAGACTTGTGGGGATGAGGCATAGCATTCATTTTCATTTTTTTAAAGAAAAATAATTTTGATTTTTGTATTTTAAATTTTTATATATATTTTAGTTTTAAGCCCCATTCGTTTGGCTTAAGTGCACAAGGAGCCTTTTATTTATTTATGTATTTGGCCTTCTTTCATCCGCTTCTCGTTCTCTATTCTCCTCTTCTCGCTTCCTTCCTTGGGCTTCTCTTCGCAGGCGCGCTCGCTCGGCGCTCTTCCTGTGAGAGGGTCTGGGAGAGCGGGAGAGCCGGAGAGGGAGAGGGAGGCTTGAGGCCGGTGGCTGTTCTGAATGGGAGAGATGGCCGTTCGCGAGGAGAAGGAGCAGGACCCGCGCATTCCGCGCATCGTTTCCTGCATCCGAGTGGTGCCTGACTTCCCCAAGAAAGGTTTGGCCTTTCCTTGCAGCTTGGTGGTCCGCGGCGTCTTTGAGAATCCGTCTTTGTTTTTTTTCGCGTTTGAGGTTTCGGGGGGTTTTCCGTCCCGGAAAGGTCGTGTTTTTTTGTTTCTCTACTTTCCGGAGCGGACGACGTCCTCTCCCTTTTTGCTCCTTGGACGTTGAAGGGGGGAAATTACGATTTTTTGCCACTCCGTTCTTCTTTGTCGTAGATTTCGAAGCTCGGGATGTTAAATTTTTTGGTATTTTGGTGTGGAAATTAGTTTTATTGATTCCCGTGGCCGCTTCGTTCATCTACAATCTAATGTATGTAACTAGGGATTATGTTTCAAGACATCACCACGCTGCTGCTCGATCCGAAAGCGTTCAAGGACACGGTCGATTTGTTCGTGGAGCGGTACACAGGGAGGGATATCTGCGTCGTCGCCGGTGAGGTCTTCCTCCTCAGTACCTCCAACACAACACATTGCTGTTTTCTTCCGCTTTTTTAATGACGCATTAGTCTTTGTTGGCTACCTCCCTCCCTCCGCATTAATGCTCGTCGCCCATCCGTATCGTGAGAAATGTCGGTTCTGGGGCTCCTTTTTTTCGCTTTAGACTTTTCTCTCTTTTCTTCCTCAGAAATCGTTCATCGATTTCGATGGAGAAAAAGATGGTTCCTTTTTGGCGTCGCGAGTCGCTTTTTGGGCAGTGGTAGGGCGCCTGTGTTTGACTTAGGCTCTGCCTGAAACTGGCCATGTTACAGTGGACCAGCATCGAGCAGCGGACGACGCTCTGCCGTGCTCATGGTTTCTTTCTGTTTGCCGAATCTGTGCTGGTTTGTGGAGGTGGAGTCAGGCCTGCTTCTACTGACGCTGACCTTGCTCTTCGGTCCCCACTTCGATGTAAACGGGTGAAAGCTTTTCCCACTGTTTCATGGACACCTCCATATTCTATTTTTCCTGTTACCCGTTCCTTTCCTTAGCTGTTTAGATTTGGTAGGTGTGATTGTGATCCAACAGCATTTGCGGAGAGTTCTATGCTTGAGATTGCAGCTCTTGGATGCGGGGCATATAATTGTTATTCCCATTTGCTGTCATCAGATGATAAAACAGTGTGCAACAGAATCCAGTATTCATAGGAAGGACAACCAAAGATGGAAAATAGAAGAAGAGATCACTCGTAGCCACAACTTTATGGATGGAAATGGAAGTTGTGATTCCATATTATGCTCCACTTGCAGTTGCGTGGAGTTTTCTCTTGCTTAGTTGAAGAAACAAATTCTATCACCCAGCTTTGCCAAGTGAAATTTAGAACAAGTTTTACCATGATAAGCTGACATTATCAGATTTAGTTCCATCTAGATTAGATGGTTTTATCTCTACCCTTATGGGACCAAATCATTTTAAAATATTTATCTGAAAATTGTACTATATAGTTTTCTCAGTGCCGTATGGAAAAACCTAAATAACAAACTGTGATGTGCATCGAGTGATTTTTTAGTTTATATTGAAGTAATTAGTGTATCTCTTTTTCTCAACTATATGTTTTAAAAAGTGTCTGATTTCCTTCAATTATTAGCCCTTCTTTAGTGTAGACATCGGTTTCTGCATAATAAACTGAAAACAGGAGGGAAACATGATATTGTACTTCTAAGAGAAAGATATATTATCTTTGGTGTGACATTGCCTCAACTATATTTTTTAGTGTTAGGACTTAGGTGGTCAAACAAGATACGATTTTGTTGCTAGCCAGACTCTTATGCCAGATAAGTACTTTTGTGTATATTTGGCTCATATTATGGATAACATCAATGGGAAATGATAACTGTACTGATGTGATTACTAAACATTTGTACTATCAATTATTAATCTATTTCTAGACGTGCAAGGACCTTGGAGAGCAGATTATGAGATAAAGAAGTCCATATTCTTTATATCAAAGAACACAAAATCTAAAAGTATGAGGCAACATTGTAATCCAACAAATGCTGTCCATCTTCCTGAAGATTTCAGGTTGTTCAACCAAAATATAATATTAACTTTTAAAGACTATAGATGATATGGCAATGACAAATTTAAGATATTTCCCTTTTTTCATTAGGATGTTAGTCAAACAGGGAATTTAGCACCTATATCCTAGATCGTTTTGGTTTGTTGCTAACAAAGAGGCATCTTTGTACTGTAAATATTTATAAAATATTTCTTCTGAGAGGTAAAGAGTGTAAAGACTCTCATGTATTGCTCATGATTTCATTTCAATATCAGGCTGGAGTTGCATCTCTTGTGAATGAAGTGGATTAATCACCAGTCAGCTTATATCTTTTTGTTCCTTCCTCTTGTAGTCTATTAGAGTTCACCTGGTACTTGATTGGTATTTCCTTTCTCTATTACTTGGCAGGCAAAAGGAATCTGAGTTTTAATATGGAATTAAGGAGCGGACGATTTTAGTTGCACTGAGTTTTGGTTAACTAGTGTCTAACTGTAATGATGTCGTGATTCAAAGGAAATAACATTGACAATTTTGGTCATGCAGAGTGTTTTTGAATGGATTCTTGCAAGTTTCTGATTGAACTAAAGCTCCACAGACTTTCATCTCACTCAATTTATAGTTTATTTCATTAGATCAAATATTTTCTAGTTATTCAAAGTCTGAGAAGCTCTGTTTTGGATTTTATTATCTACATCCATATAATATCTGTTGCCTATGTAATTTTTCATCTCTTCTTCTTGATTCTGTTTTTGGAGCAAAGTTAATATGATATTTCTTCCTTAATATGACAGGAGTCGAGGCTAGAGGCTTTATATTTGGCCCTACAATTGCTTTAGCTATAGGGGCAAAGTTTATTCCACTAAGAAAGCCAAGAAAGTTGCCAGGTACCTTCACATTACTGATTTCACAAACACATGCAAAGTAAAAATATTCTTGAACACAGTAGATACACATTTTGTGATATTCTTTATATATATCCATTTTATTCCATCATGTGAAATTTGAGAAATGAAGATGTATAGCTCTTGGTTGGAATTATACGACTGCAGCATACTAAAATATATGCACTATGTATGGGTTTGCATGGATTATGGATGGACACTAGTCGATCTCATCATGTCATCTGACTTATCTTCATCCGACCTGCATGAATATAAAATATTTAGTAAATCTGGATAAGTATCCTGCATGGAATTAGCCATCTTGTTTCCTTGCTTTATTACCTTTATCCATCAGCTTAAGGTCAATTTTTTCTAAAATGGCCTGACCCTTTTCTTTCCATCTCCCACAGCAATTGTACAGACTGATGAGTGGTTTTCAGTGTGGTAGATGATGCGAGGCAACTCAGTTCATTATCTCTTTTTATTTTATTAGAACAGTGTAAGGGAGAATAAACATTCACCTGTTTGCATAGATAATAAGAAAGACCATGCAACAAGTAGGAAAACATGCAGCTCAAGGAATAACAGCTGCAATATTGAGAGAGGAAGATGAAACTGAAGAATGCTTGCTGAAAGAAATCCACATATCTGTTACTTGAGCCTTAGGATTGAAGGAGAATAATGCTTCGGCACTTGCCCAATCTGGCAATGAAAAGGCCAAGCCAGAAGTAGGGCTCCACCCTACCAACCCGTCTGGGATGAGTGTTTCCTCTCCCAAAAGCCACTCTTTTAAACATTGGCCAACTTACAGAAAATGTGGTCGGCCATGGCTGAAGCAAGGATACATTATACCCCATGTAGTTATAGCATAGGTGATTAGAACATTCTTCAGTGTGGAAGTCATTCCTGGCACAATGAACACAATGAGGATCAAGAGCCATCAGTCGCTTCTTAGCAGTTGATTAACTTGTCTTGTTTGTAGGAATTTCTCTAAGAATATAACTCAACCCTTCCGTTGTTTTTACTGCACAACGATAGTAGATAATCATTTCATCAAAGGACGATGGAATTCATATAAATTTTAGAGAGTAAGAAGAGGAAGAGTTTTTAAGTAGCTTAAAGCGAATAGAAAGGAGATATTGATGTACTTATAATTGCCATCAATTATGTTATCACAATTCACAATTATCCTTCACAGTTTGATTGAATTGCAAAAAATGATAACTTATCAATATTCGCTATCTATTCCTTTCACAAGCTCAAACTTTCCCCACAAAAATCAGAAGTGATCCAAAATGCATTTCTCATTTTTGTAGATTAGTAATTCCAACTAAATCAAAGGTAGTGGTTCTTGGAAGAAATTTGAATTTGGCACAGATTAGAAATTAACTTTGCATTGATAGATTGGATATGTTAAGCATTTGTTCAACAAAAAGGGCATGGTACTTATGAGTTAGATAGTAGTCCAACGAAATAGTATCATGCATGATAAAAATTGCCGAAGTATGCATTATTGCCTAGTTTCAACATAGTGATTGCTATTTTATAATTTATATTTATATGCCATCTTTTACTGAACGGCTGGTTCCTTGTACAATGTGTAGGCGAAGTGATCTCAGAGAACTACATACTCGAGTATGGCACTGATTGCCTTGAAATGCATGTTGGGGCAGTCCAACCTGGTGAACGCGCTCTAGTTGTCGATGATTTGATTGCCACTGGTGGAACTCTCTGTGCTGCCATAAGTTTACTTGGTGCGTATGAAAATCTTTATGACCTAGGTTGCATGCTTAGTTACCAAGAACAAAGAATCAGGGCGATAGGCATTCCAACTAAATTACTCTCAAGATAAGAAGAACACATTATACAACTTCATTACTTGAAGTTAAAGAAAAGAAAAAAGACAGTTAGGCTCAACCATTGACATATGAACTTGTCTGTGAATGATATTTTTCTCAAGTTTGAACATCGAGTTTTCCCTTCTTGTTCTTAACCAATTGTCTCTGTTCCAACTTTTCCTTCCTGCAGAGCGAGCTGGGGCAGAGGTGGTTGAATGTGCATGTGTGATTGAACTCCCAGAACTCAAGGTTTGTTCTACATAATCTCTTCATTCATGTATGCTGTTCTGTTTATCGAGAAGGTTTTAAAATGCCATTCAATTATGTACAAACTATTTAGCATCTAATCCAATATCTTATAACTAGAGTTTGCAACTTGTTGTGCAGGGTCGCGAGAGGTTAAATGGTAAACCTTTATACATACTCATGGAGTCCCGCTGATTGTTTAGACGATACGATCTGCGATAGTGTATATTTTAGGATTTCTTTCCCAGTTCGATTATTCGTAGTAAAATTCGATTAGTTTAGCACGATACTGTTTGTCTTATGAATCATTCCTACTTAAGAGGATTCTCAACTGCTGCAATTGAGATGTTTACTGTTATAATGCTCCAATGCAAACAACAGCACTGCAGTCAGTATTACAAGTGTGTTTCGATTGATCTTTGTTATTTTAATTGGCAAAATAACAATTATCATATATCATTGTTAGCAATTTGTTGATGACATTGTAGGATTTTATGGATATTTAATTATTTTAAAAACTAAGTCTTATAAACAAATAATTTCATTTAATAATAATATTAATTGTTCATGCTAAAGCGCCTACGCAATGCATGATGATGTCTGGTTTACTGAAATTAAACAATGTATGCTTTTACCAGACAGCGTCCATCGAAATGGATCAAATGTACCGTTAAATTTCGATATTCACTTATTTAAACTTTGACACGTTGCATGTCGATGGTGCATTCTGTACCACGCCAGACATCCGATCCAACTCAACTCCGAGTCGCATTATGGTACGGCTCTTTAGGCCAACCCAGCAAAACTATGAAGTGGGATGCCCTGCAAGGAACCGCAGGATGCTTCTATGTCAAGCGATATCTAGACCATTGGATCATGATTGGACGAATGTAATCTGCAAATCGAGTTCTACAGAACGGTAGTCGCGCGGCACCGCACGGCTTCTGTTCAACAGCGGATCCGCGGTCGTTCTCTTATTTCCAGCCAAACCAGGCTCTTTCGTGGCCGCCTCGTTCTTTTCGAGTCTATCTAGGGTTCGTCTCTTTCGGCAGATCAATATCTAAGCTGGTAAGGATCCTCGCAGAAACCTCAATAATCTATCTTTGATCTCTTCTTCGTTTTTCTCATCAGATTGAATTTTTTAATCGCATGCGATCGATGCTCGATTCTGCATATTTCTGATCTTGTGTTTTTAATAACCATTTTTGGCGTCGAGATCTATCGACTGTCGAAACCAGGATCCCCAAACGTAAAGTTTTGGTAGCATAGGCTCGGGATTGATAAATTGTTTTGGCAACATATATCTAAACATGATTAGCAATTCAACAGATAGTCGGTCATCAGATCAATCATTGAAGATGAGCAGCGCCTTGGATGTGACAAGAGCAGAGCTTGCTCTGTTGGTTTTGTATTTGAATAAAGCTGAAGCAAGAGATAAGATTTGTAGAGCGATCCAGTATGGCTCTAAATTCTTGAGCAATGGAGAGCCTGGAACTGCACAGAATGTTGATAAAACAACTAGCTTGGCGCGTAAAGTGTTTCGATTATTGAAGGTCAAGCTTTGGCTTTTTTGGCATCACCTTTGATTGTTATTCCCGATTTCATGCTTTTGTAACATGATATCTTTCGCAATTTAGTTTGTTAATGATCTCCATGCTCTTATAAGTCCACCAGCCCCTGGATCTCCCCTTCCTGTCATTTTACTAGGAAAGGTATGTAGATAGTCAACCATGGGTAATTGTTCATTATGATTCTTTGCATATCTTAGACTTTAAAATGATCCGCACAGTCCAAAAATGCTCTGTTGTCAACATTTTTGTTCCTGGATCAAATCGTATGGGCTCACAGAACAGGGATATACAAGGTTCGTGAATTGTGAATCGCCCTCATAAATTTGTTTTCAAACCTCTCCTGCATGAAGAAACATTTGGAAGTCTAACTTGTAGAATTGTGTTTTAGAACAAAGAACGCGCAGAGCGACTGGGTAGAATTTCTCTCTACTGTTGGATGGGATCCTCAGCGTGTTCTACCTTGATTGAGGTCTGTGCCTTTACCCCAAGTGCTTGTGGACCTCTACTTATATTGACAAAATTTCCTCATGCCTATGACCAAAGTGTTAGATCTCTATTCTATATCTGTTCTAGCATAAAATACACAATTTATATATCTCGACGTGTAGATTGGAGAAGTCGGAAGGATATCTGCATCATTGAAGAAGTTGGAGAAGGGCCTGAAGAAAACTGATAAATATAAAGTATGTTAGCGATGCTCGATAGAATTTTCGGTCTTTTCTTTGATTTCTTTGTTTTTTTTCAATGTCATTTCTCTTCTGCTTGCACAATGACAGGACGAGCATTACTGCAATAAGCTTAATCAGTTAAACCAAAGAAGGCTAGCTTTGATAAAGGCCTCCATGGATATTGTGGTTGCTATTGGACTTCTTCAACTCGCTCCCAAGAAGGTCACTCCTCGAGTCACCGGAGCCTTTGGATTCATAACCTCACTGATTTCTTGCTATCAGGTGGCTTTTATTATTATTCAGACATAATTTTACAAGATAATATCTCTAGAATTCTCATTCCAATCGTCTCCTCTGCGACAGTTGCTTCCCCTCCGATCAAAGGATAAGAAAGCATGAAGATAGCAACACGAGGCCACAAAATAATAGCCTTGGGTGTTAGCATAGTCCATTTAAGGAGGGAAGGTATGTGATGGCGTAACTTTAAATACTTGATCTGGGTGTGAGTGACTCTAGATTATTGCAATAACATATGTATGAAGTGATCTTAAGACCATTATCATAAAGTTCTTGCTTTTATCTCGTTTATGATATGGGCATCAGTGTGCACTGTGAATTTGTAGTTTGCTACAACTCTGATTCCAATCCCCTCTCCTCCATCAACGACCTCACTCGTTCCACCTCCTCCAACCTTCCAGCATCTCTGTAAACGCTCATCAAGAGTTCAAAATTGTGCTCATTGTCCGGCTCCAGCTCGAACAATCGTCGGGCCGCAACCTCGGCGATCTCGACCTCCCCGTGCAACGAGCAAGCGTAAAGCAGAGCGCCCCAGACAGTTGCTCCCCCTTCGGCGTCCATGTCTTTGCTCGCAGACGCGGATGCCATTGCCATCTCGTATGCTTCGTCGAGCAGTCCTGCTCTCCCCAGCAAGTTCACCATGCAGCCGTAGTGCTCGAGCCCAGGCTTCAACCGGAACTCGTGCTCCATGTCGGAGAAGTAGCCTTTGCCATCCTCCACGCGCCCGAGGTTCGCGCAAGCAGACAGCAACGACACGAAGGTGACATGGTCGGGACTCGCACCGGAGTCCACCATCTGCTGAAACAGAGTCAGCGCCCGATGGTCTCGACTGTGCGCCCGTATTATCGCGTTCCACGACACCAAATCCTTCTCCGGCATCACCGCAAAGATCCACCTTGCAAGCTCCGGCCGACTTTGCTCGGAGTACATCGTGATTAAAGAATTCGCGGTCGATAATTCCCACTCGAGCCCTCGGCGAAGAACCCAGCCATGAATCTCCAGCCCGAGCTTCTTCCGCCTGGAAAATGATGACATAGCCGAGATTGTAATGGAGTCGAGTTGCGAACCAGCGCGAACCATTCCCCTGCAGATGTCGAGCGCTTCGTGTGGCAGCCCGTGGCGGATGTAACCCACAAGCATCGTGTTCCAGGAAACAGAGTCTCGGTTTGTCATATTGTCGAACACCTGGCGAGCTTTCTGGATGTCGCCGCACTTGGAGTACATGTCGACGAGCGCGTTAAGCACGAAGGCGTCGTGGCCGAACCCGGAGCGAACCAAGTGGCGATGGACGGCCTCACCGTGGCGGATCGACCCGATGCCGGCGCACGCCTTGAGGACCCGGGGAAAGGTGTACTCGTCGGGTTCGACGCCCTCTTCCTCCATCTGGTGGTACAGAGCCATGGCGTCCTCGTGGATGCCCAGCTCGACGTAGCCCGAGAGGAGAGAGTTCCATGGGAAAGCGTGGGATTTGTTTCTTTGCGGCATTTGGTCGAAGACGTCGTGGGCCTTCTCGATCTGGCCGCAGGCAGCGTAAAAGCGGACGAGCTTGGAGGAGAGGGAGGCGCTGCGGCGAAGGACGGCGGCGGGGATAAGGCGGTGGAGGCGGGCGCCCTGGCTAAAGGAGCGCATTTGGGTGCATGTCTCGAGGAGGGAGGAGGAGAGGGAGGGATCGAAGGGGACGCCGCGGTCGAGGGCGACCTCCAGGTCAGTCAGTAGGCGATCGAGGGCTTCGGCGCGGGTGACGGGGGGAGGTGGGGGAAGGGGATAAAGATGGGGCGCCGGCGAAGTTGATGCCGATCTGGATTGGTATAGGCGCTGGGGCAGGATTTGGTTGTTTTTCCTTCCCCATCTACTTTTCTTCCTTTTGCGGCCGCCGCAGTTGATGGATGCCACGCGAGAAGCGATGATTAAAGAAGAAGAAGAAGAAGAAGAGAGAAGAGCGATCATGTCGATTGCTTGAACACTGACATTTGGTACAATCCATTAAATAATTTCACCAATACATTTGTTAAAAAACATATTTTGGTATTATTTAGATCGAATTTGAGATAATTTTGGCATCACATGATGTTGTTGGTTAATTTTCCGTCGTTTTTCTGTAATGTTTCGCCAAACAAGTCTGAGACATTCATTTTTATTTTTCCAAGATTTTAAAATTCACTATATACTAATTAGACGTTAGATTACTACCTAATATTTAGGTCGGGAAAATGTCTATGCGGGAACTAATTATTAGTAAGCGAGTTCTTCAATATCAACATAATAATAATAATAATAATAATAATAAATCATATATTATAATTTAATACAGTAATATTAAATTTAAAATGAGTTCAAACTTCAAAATTACGCAACTAATAAAATATCATAGGACACAAACTCAATATCATTGGACATAAATTCAATATCAAATTTATTCTATTTTTTTCTCTCCATCATTTTCAATAACTTATTCTTCATCGGACACAAACTCAAGATCATCATTATTTCCTCCCCATCTTCTTCGAATTCAAAATCATCCTGGTAAAGTTCTCTCACTTTAAAACTTCTTCGGATTGTAGATTTTCATCTGCTCCACTTGCTTCATCAACCATTTGCCATTAAAGTTTAGAACTTAGTTCAACTTTATCATCTTCCCCACCATCTATAATCCAACCTATTGCATTTGAAGTATCTTTTACTAGAAGGACATCGACATTCCTTTATTTATTTTCTTTTTTGTTTGTTCAATAATTTAGTATTAAATTTGGTAAATACTAGATTGTTCAACTTGTTGACATCTAACCTGTTTTTTTCTTTGTATGAATCTTAAAAAAAGAGTAAATATTATAATTAGTAACATGAATTAATACTTTAATTAAATACTTAAAGTTTAAAGCTTGTTCCTTCAAATACACTTTAATTTTCTTCACACCTAGATGCACTTGTAGTTAATGAAATTATCCTCAATTCCACTCTTAGAAAGTTGAGTGTGTGAACACCATTTGTACTCCATCATGCACATGGATCAAATGTATCATCGTCTTTTTCACATACTTTTGCTTTCAGTATTTTTCCAAATAACCCAATCTTATCTCTATATTTTACAAATTCCTTATTAATAATCTATCTTATAGATTCAACTCATTAGCATGCAAAATTTTTATGCATTCAAAAATCTCCATCGCGAGCTCCTCATAAAGAGTAAGAGAATTATATTTATAGTAAAAATAAATATTCAACAAAAAGACAGTGATATGCAATTATGTATCAAGTTTATCTTTCATTTTTGACTCAATAATTGCTATGATATGCTGATAATTTGATTCCACATTTTTTAGGGCTACCTTGATATATTCTTTAGCTTGAAGAAGCTCCCCATATAGAAACATCATCGATGACTTTCAATCTTCATCTACCAATTGAAGAATTCTTACCAAAGGAGTAAATATTTCCAAACAAAGTGACATCATACCAAAAACTCATGCTCATCACAATAGAGTAAGTCATTTTCCCATTGTTTGTCTTTTACCATTTATATTTCTTCCATAGATCAGTTGTAAACACGACCCTTAAACTTATTATTATTTTTCAATAAAACTTTACAATGTGAGGAAATTTGATGCAAACCTGGTAACTCTTAGTCGGACTATGTGTCTCTTCTTTGAGAAATTTCTCATCAATGACAAAGTCTTATGGTGAGTGATAGGGTTGAATAACCCGTGGCAGACACGTGGGATGAAGAAGTTGTGTGGCATGATAATTCGAGTCGAAATGACCCTCCTCCCAGAGTCCCGGCCCCCCGCCCAAAGAGTTGGTCCCTAGAACCCTTCGGGAATTATAACGCCCGAGCTCACCCGGGTCAGAAGGCCCCGAGCTCACCTCGGGGTAGAAGGCCCCAAGCTCACCTCGAGGTGGCGGAGCCCGAGTTAGCTTCGATCTCAAGCAACGG
Organism: Boesenbergia rotunda; assembly: GCA_024364735.1. Classification (NCBI taxonomy): domain Eukaryota; kingdom Viridiplantae; phylum Streptophyta; class Magnoliopsida; order Zingiberales; family Zingiberaceae; genus Boesenbergia; species Boesenbergia rotunda. The sequence goes on from JAGFNQ010000519.1 coordinate 127,220, forward strand.
TCCTCCTCCCTCCTTTTTTTAACGGACCTATGGATAAGTCTCCCCGTCGTAAGGAGTCATCGTGACCCTTAAATATCGCAACGGGCCGAAGCGTAGTTACAACGCAAACCGTTTCAAATAGACCTGCCCACGGGCTGGGTCCAGCCCGGAACCGGCCCGGGTCAATGGGTCAACCCGGTTCGCGTGGGGTGAAAACCGCCGAACCGGCGGTTAACTGGCGGTTCGAACCGCCGGTTCCAACAAAGGAGACGGGGCGATATGCCTTCGAACGAAGGGAACGATAGCATGATGTTCGCCTCACTGGATTCTTCCATAGTCGCAGAATCCTCGGAGATCGAGCCGGGTGCTCCTCCGCAGCTGACGATCCCGATCCATCTCCTCCCCCAGGATGCCCTCCACAACGTCTTCGGGCGCCTCTCCCTCCCCGAGGCCGTAGCTTGCCGCTCTGTCTTCCGGATCTTCCGCGATGCGCTCTCATCCCTTCCCTTCCTCTCCTCCCTCCCCCGACTTCGCCTCCTCGCCCTCCGCCACCCTCGTTGCTCCGCCACTTCCGCTGCCGATCCACGCCCCCTGCTTTCTTGCCCTTGATCCCGGCTTCCGACGATGGTTCCGCCTTCCCCTTCCCTTTGCTTCCTCCTCCCCCGTCACTGCCTCACCCTCCCTCCTTTTCCTCTGGTTAGATGCTGCCAACAACGAGAGGACCTCGAGATCCCTTGTTGTTTGCAACCCCCTTACTGGGTCTCATCGTGCCCTCCCCCCACTGGGCTCCGCCTGGTCCCGTCACGACACTGTCCTTGCCTATCCCAATGGCACAACCCTCATACTCACACAACACGCCGCTCTTTCCTGTGGACAAGGTACAACCCGCTGGCTTAAATTCTCCCTCAACCTCCCTTCCAAACCCCGGAGCCCTGTCCTGATGGCTGGCGCGATCTTTACCCTCTGCGATGTGGGCACGCCTTGGCGTAGCCTGTGGTGGATTAAATTTAATTTTTAATTTTTTTAATATAATAATCTCGAACCGTGACGAACTGTAGCGAACCGTGAATCGAACCGTGAACTGGCGGTTCCGAACCGTGAATTGTAACCGACTTGGGCGGTTAAGGTTAAGGGTCGACCTCCCACGAACCGTCGAACCGGCGGTTCCGAACCGTCGAACCATCGGTTTCGAACCGTGGTCGGGTCTAGTTTCAAAGGCTAGCCAGTAACCACCGAAAGAAGGGGAGGACGTGACATAAATCACGGAGACGTGGCACGAGACAAGGGAATGTGCCTAGTCTACCGCCATCAGTATAAAAGGTAGTCCAACCCCTCCGGTAAGGAGGTTACACTCTCTCAACCCTACATACATTTTTCTTTCTTGCTGCCTCTACTCTCCATCAATACACTGACTTGAGCGTCAGAGTGGACTCCACTGGACCCCTTCCGGCGTGTCCTCTAACGCTCGTGTTAATCTTGTAGGGCACAGAGTTCCTCCCCTCCACAACGACTTCTACGTGGGTAGACCCTCGATGACTGGACATCGTCGTCAACTCCTTGCGAAACAAATTTGGCGCCGTCTATGGGAAACTAGGAAAGCACCTGAAGGATCACCGATGGCAGGACTGGAGGGACAACCCATTGTCATTACAAGAGAGGAACTCGATCGCTTGGTGGCCGATGCCATCAAGGAAGAACTTGAACAACACCAAGTCGAACAGGTTGCCTCGCAACAAGGGATGCTTGTGCGGGAGGAGATCCCCAGAGCCTCCATCTTGCACTCACGGAGATCCGTCACTCCGGTGGGACAACGGGCCGGAGCAGCTCCCGGCCCTCCGAAGGAATCTCCAGGAGATATCAAGAAGGCCCACTCAGTGGCCTCCAGCGCGCAGAGGCATGGAGAAGAACAAGGGAAAGAGGGAGGAACCTAAGGCCTCTCATAAGGTTCCCTCTACTCCTTTCTCTTCTGAGATTGTGGAAGACCCCATGTCGAAGCAGTTCCGTGGGCCGGGGATCCCCGATTATGACGGGAAGACGGATCCGGAGGATAATGTTTGCAAATTCGAGAACGCGTCACTACTGCACCAATATACTGATGGGGTCAAGTGTTGGGTGTTCCTAAACACCCTGTCCGGAGCAGCCTAGCGGTGGTTCCAGAGACTGCCGCAAGATTCTATCAATTCCTTCGTGGAGTTTAGAACCGCATTCCTCCACCATTTCACCAGTAACCGTCGCTACCAGAAGACGACACTTAAATCTATTCGCCCGTAAGCAGAAGCCTAAGGAACCACTCAAGGAGTACATCCAGAGGTTCAACTGGGTGGCGCAAGACGTGCCCAGCGCAACATCAGAGATACTCGTCAGTGCCTGCACCCAAGGACTCGTTGAAGGGGACTTCTTCCAATCCTTGGTAAAGAAGCCCCCCGTCAGTTTCGATGATTTGCTAGAACGCTCCGTCAAGCATGTCAATGTGGAAGAAGTACAGTACGCCCGTCGCAAAGATCTAGTCGGAGCCCTCCCTCCGGCGCTTCCCCGATCAGACAGGAGGGAGCCCCCGACCCCAGCTCGGGGAAAAGACCTTCACCCTAGGAAGGACCAATGAGCTGGTAGGTGCCGGCTATTCGAGACGGTTGACACCGAGCAGCCGGAGCCATCACCAAGGTACTGTAGTTACCATGGTAGCTCGACACATTCCACTGAGGAGTGTCACGCCTTGAAGAAGAAGTTCGGCGAGGAGACAGATACCGAACCTCGAAGAAAGTGGAATAAATCAGGTTATCATCGAAGGTCCCCACGGCGAAGTTTCTCCCCTCGGCGGCAACAGGCGGGAGAAAATTAGGCCCGACATCGGTCTCGATCACGATCACGATCGGCGGGAAGGAGTCGGGGACCTGCGCCCCGAAGATCCCTCTCCTTGGAAAGAGACCTCAAAAAGGCAAGGTCCCTATGCGCGGCCCGCCCTCTGGGCATGTGGGAGTCATCTCTGGAGGACCTATTGGAGAGGACTCTAACCGGGCAAGGAAGTCTCATACCCGACGACTAGAAAATTACTCCATTGGAACCAGCCAGAGTCAGGAACCCGACCCTACAATATCTTTTGGACCCGCCAACCTGGAAAAGGTGGAAGCTCCCTATGAGGATGTCATAGTGTTCGTAGCTCGTGTTACTAACTACGAGGTTAGATGCATCTTTGTGGACACGGGGAGTTCCGTGAACATCTTGTATAAGGCGGCTTTCGACCATATGCAGATCGATGAAGATGAACTGCTCCCGGTCTCAACCCCACTGTTTGGTTTCACGGGGTATCGAGTACAACCGATAGGGCAGATTACCCTGTCACTCTCCTTGGGAAGTGACGCACTGGAGAGGACCAGAAGGACTCCCTTCTTGATCGTGGATGCGCCCTTCTCCTACAACGCCATCCTGGGCCGACCTGCGCTCAGCACTTTCCAGACAGTAGTCTCTGTATACCACCAGAAGGTAAAGTTCTCGGTAGACGATCGAGTGGTTGAAGTCAGGGGAGACCAGCTGGTATCTCGACGGTGCAACCGTGGGGAAGTCCAGACAGAGTCCCGAAAGAGGTCTCGAAGGCTAACTGAAGGAAGCCATGCACGTAAAGAGAAGGACCAGGACTAGGGAGGTCTAGGCTAGGCAGCCGTCTCTGACCCGCCCTGTCCCGGTAAGATTGCATTATATAATGAATGCCCTTTTGGGTATTTTGGCTGTCTTGTAGCAAATTCAAGTAATAAAGGAAGATGCTTTCTTTCAACCATCTACGCCCAATTAAGAGCCAAAACCCTAATACCTCGCGGTGCAGCCGATGCCCGGGGTACTTAGGCTTGGTCTGGATTGCTACGCCCGACCAAGTACCCCAAAACCCTAATACCTCGCGGTACAGCCGATGCCCGGGGTACTTAGGCTTAGTCTGGGTTGCTACGCCCGACCAAGTACCCCAAACCCTAATACCTCGCGGTGCAGCCGATGCCCGGGGTACTTGGGCTTGGTCTGGGTTGCTACGCCCGACCAAGTACCCCAAACCCCTAATACCTCGCGGTACAGCCAATGCCCGGGGTACTTAGGCTTTGTCTGGGTTGCTACGCCCGACCAAGTACCCAAAATCCTAATACCTCGCGGTGCAGCCGATGCCCAGGGTACTTAGTCTTGGTCTGGGTTGCTACGCCCTACCAAGTAGCCAAGACCCTAATACCTCGCGGTGCAGCCGATGCCCGGGGTACTTAGGCTTGGTCTGGGTTGCTACGCCCGACCAAGTACCCAAAACCCTAATACCTCGCAGTGCAGCCGATGCACGAGATACTTAGGCTTGGTCCGGGTTGCTACGCCCGACCAAGTACCTAAAACCCTAATACCTCGTGGTGCAACCGATGCCCGGGGCACTTAGGCTTGGTTTGGGTTGCTACGCCCGACCAAGTACTCCAAACCCTAATACCTCGCGGTGTAGCCGATGCCCGGGGTACTTAGGCTTGGTCTGGGTTGCTACGCCCGACCAAGTACCCCAAAACCCTAATACCTCACGGTGCAGCCGATGACCGGGGTACTTGGGCTTGGTCTGGGTTGCTACGCCCGACCAAGTACCCCAAAACCACTTTGTCTGGGTTACTATGCCCGACCAAGTACTCAAAACCCTAATACCTCGCGGTGCAGCCGATGCCCGAGGTACTTAGGCTTGGTCTGGGTTGCTACGCCCGACCAAGTAGCCAAGACCCTAATACCTCGCGGTACAACCGATGCCCGAGGTACTTAGGCTTGGTCTGGGTTGCTAAGCCCGACCAAGTACCCCAAAACCCTAATGCCTCGCGGTGCAACCGATGCCCGGGGTACTTAGGCTTGGTCTGGGTTGCTACGCCAGATCAAGTACCCAAAACCCTAATACCTCGCGGTGCAGCCAATGCCCGGGGTACTTAGGCTTGATCCGGGTTACTACAAACTACCCACCAGGGACACAAACCAGGATGCCTCGTGATATCCCGAGCGCACAGGACAGGGGAGCGTTGTAGTAGCAATGGTAAAGTAGCATACCCGACCAAAGGAATACAAGCAATGCGTTCAAAGGAATAATCCAGGCATACACATACACGGGGTAACGAAAATATTACTTTATTGATATGAAAATACACGAAGAATTATCAAGATACAATCAGGATATCTTGTGGGAAAAAGAAAAACAAAAAGAAAGGGCACTCTTCTACTTGGGTCTTTCTTCTCTACGGCGTCATTCCTGCAAGGTCGCTAGGCTCGGAACCACTTTCCAGGTATACGGTGCGCAGGAGTCTGTCGACGTGATCCTTGAATCTCTTGCCACCTTCTGGGTACTCCATCCTAGTAGTCCGTAACAGATGAGGACGCCTGAGGTAACACATGGGTAGCACGATCCCATCTGAAGACCCTGGCCACCTCTTCCCGCAAAGATAAGTCCGATACAATGTTCAGAAGGAAGAGGAGGGGGAACGGCAACGACAATTTCTCTCCGGGTCGTGTAAAGACGCAAAGAAGAATTGCCTTAACAGGAGAAAATAACAACTGCAATTTCTCTCCGGATACAGGAACAACGAAAAGAAGAAAGAGAGAAAGATGCAGCTGCAGCCCCTCCCCTCTTGATGATGGCGTCTCCCACAAACACCATCCTATGCCCAAGACACGGGGAAAACGAGGATTGGGAAGAGGATGACGTTTGGTGACGCACTGCCACGGGCCGACCAGGGGGAGGTGATCAGCAGGATGAGCCATCTCCTCCATGCCCCCTAGGTGACCATGTAATATCTTTTCTGAACTCCTCAGATGACCCGGGAGTCCCACATTCACCAGGATCTTTAGTGAGACTCCGGACATCATCTCCACCATGCTCCCCAGCAAAAATGGTGAAACAAAGGCTTCCCCCTCCATGAGGTTCTCCGGCCAAGAACATTGCCCTAGCTCCGGCATCAACAATTGCGACCATAGGGGCAGGAAGATTGCTGGCATCACGCCAGGAATGAGAAAGAATGCAGAAGGGATGATGAAGACAATTCACCCTTCTACCCCCTATTTATAGGGGCCCCTGCCACTCCATGTGTTTAATGCGGAAATGATGCATGAACAGCAATAGACGCCGAAGCGTCGCTTCAATCAACACGCCCATGCCATGCTTGGGAATCGGCGACTCTTTATGAATCTATTCAAGAGATCGCGTGTGACGCAGAGGAGACGGTTTGGGAGCCGCCCCCACTTGCCAAAAAGGGTTGACAGGGGCCCATAAGCTTATCGCAAGATCAGCCTCAGGAGAAGCACGTGGACAGTAAGAAACCGCAGCACTCGAGACAATCACCTGACGTGAGCCAGCTACAGCGACGCACATTAGTAAGAATTCGTAGAAAAGGCCATGGAAGCACGTGGCAATAAAGCATTTGCAGAGATACCTTGTCGCCATTAAAAAAGGTGTCAGGCGCCTTTATAACGAGGAGACAGGTATCATCATTGCAGAAGCCTTTTTGGGAAAGATAAAACCAATGAGGGGATTTCTCGGAACTCGGGGTGAAGATTATAACCCGAGGATCCCGTATAACTACTGAAGGAATAGTAACGTATAAGAAGTCCCGCCGGAACTCAGTTTCTTCACCTGGGCATTAGTCCGATCAGACAACCACACTTTCTTCGATCAGACTTGAAGGGAGGGACTTGTGATAGGGTTGAATTGCCCGTGGCAGACACGTGGGATGAAGAAGCTGCGTGACATGATAATTCAGGTCGAAATGACCCTCCTCCCCGAGTCCCGGGCCCCCCGGAGGAGTTGGGTCCCTAGAGCCCCTCGGGAATTATAACGCCCGAGCTCACCCGGGTCAGAAGGCCCCGAGCTCACCTCGGGGTAGAATGCCCCGAGCTCACCTCGGGGTGGCGGAGCCCAAGTTAGCTTCGACTTCAAGCAACGGTCCTCCTCCCCCCTTTTTTTAACAGACCTATGGATAAGTTTCCCCGTCGTAAGGAGTCATCATGTCCCTTAAATATTGCAACGAGCTGAAGCGTAGTAACAACGCAGACCGTTTCGAAGGCTAGTCAGTAACCGCCGAAAGAAGGGGAGGAGGTGGCATAAATCACGGAGATGTGGCACGAGATGAGGGAATGCGCCAAGTCTACCGCCATCAGTATAAAAGGTAGTCCAACCCCTCCGGTAAGGAGGTTACGCTCTCTCAACCCTACATACATTTTTCTTTCTTGCTGCCTCTACTCTCCATCAATACACTGACTTGAGCGTCGGAGTGGACTCCACCGGACCCCTTCCGGCGTGTCCCCTAACGCTCGTGTTAATCTCGCAGGGCACAGAGTTCCTCCCCTCCACAGCGACTTCTATGTGGGCAAAACCCCGGTGACTAGACATCGTCGTCGACTCCTTCTAGAACAGTGAGCATAAATGAAAATGGTAAAAGACTTAGATTGCTTAATAACCTTTTTATATCGTGAATGTTTTCCAATACTTTCAAACATGATATCAATAGTGTGAGTTGCACATGAACACCAAAAGATCTTAGGTCACTTTTCTCTCATCAATTTAGCTGTAGTCATATTATTGGTAACATTGTCTGTTACAATCTGAACAATATTCTGATCTCTTACTTGCTCAACACACTTGTCAACATATTCAAAAATAAGTTTAGCTGTATGTGTTTCATTTGAAAACTCCTTAAGACTTTGAAAATATAGTACCATTCTTCCAATTAACACACAAATTTAAGATGTTTCTTCTTTTTCTATCACTCCATGCATTTGTCATGATTGAGCACTCATTCTTTGCCCATTCTTCTTCATGTTTCTTTAACAATTATTTTGTCCTTTTAACTTTGACTTTTAATAGTGGTTCCCTAAGTTGATATTGAGTTGGAGGCTTGAATCCTAGTCTAAATTGACCCACTGCTTCCATTAGTTGTTTGAAGCTATCATTATCAACAACATTGAATAAGATTTCATTTTCATAAACTCATCTCCCAACATATTGTTAAACTTGTTGAATTCTCTCTTTTAAAAGAGCCTCATTTATAAATATATATTTTTGGTGAAACACTTTACTCTCACTTGAACTTATATTTCCTAGAGCAATTACTAATGCAAATCTATCCATGGGGCCCAGAGGAAGAGGTTTTTTAGATAGATCTATCCCTTTAATTTCAAAACCTTCTTCTTCATTAGGAGAAATAGTCACATTTGCTCTACAACTTTATTCTTATATTATTTTATTCTTGTTTCTGTTCCTCCCTTCTAAAAGAACCTATCTGCACTTATTTTTATATTCTTGAGGTATTTTTCGACAATCAGATACATTTTCAGGTATATTTCCTATGTGCTCCTTGATCCTATATACTCTCCCAATATCATTTTTCACACAATTTACATTTAATTTTGTCATAATTCTTAGGATCAATCAAACATCTCAAACTCCCATACGATGTCATTTCACATTCTTATAAGAATCTTAGATTCGGGTTGAGTAACTGATACCGTCAAAGATAGATTGCATGTCACTGTAATTATGATAACCTGAAATTAATTCAAAATAAATTTAAAAACTAGAATCATTAATAAATAATAACATATCAAAGAAAAATTACATATAAAATAATTAAAATATAATTATTTATAAAATATTAAGATATAAAATATTTAAATTTTAAGATTTAAATAATAAATAAAAAATATAAATTAGTAAAATAAAATTATCAGAATATAAATTTGATTAATATGAATTAATAAAATTTAATAGAATTTTTAAAATTTTAAATATAAACTTATCAATATCAATATGGTTTATATAATTAATATAACTTTTTACTTAATTGTGTAAAAAAAATTCTGAAATAGCCAAATCACATAGGGTAGTTTCAAAATTATCAAATCACGTATCTATTTTCGATTTTACCACTAATCAGTTAATTGGTGAAAAACATTAGTGATTGAATCAGTCGACTAATATTTTTCACCAGTCGAATCGATATCCCACTATCCTCTAAATTTCGAAATTTAAGTAAATCAGTCAACTGATTTTAAAAGTTTGGTCAGCCGATTAACTTTTTTTTAAACAAAGTCGATTTTAAATAAAATCGGTTAATAGACCAAACAATCTTGAATTGACATGAAACTAGCTTCTATGTGTTCGTCTAATTCTACTAATTATATATATATACTCAAATGTCAATTTGACTTAATATATAATGAGCGGTGATTTTTTAAACATGAATTTGATTGTTCAAAAAAATTTAATTTGCATTCAAAAAATTCCTATTGTCAATATATTAGGTTAAATTTATATATGAGGGCATGGATATAAATGAGAGAATTAGAAGAACACATGGGAGCTAGTTTCATATCAATCCGAGGTCGTTTGGTCCATTAGCCGATTTTGCCCATCCATCACCCGGTTTTGGGCAAAATTGACTTATGAATCAAACGACCTCGGATTGTCATGAAATTAGATCCTATGTATTCGTCTAATTCTCTCAATTATATCTATGCCCTTAAACATAAATATAACCCAATATACTGAGAGTAATGTGTTTTTGAACATGCATTAAATTTTTTAAACAATCAAATTGGAATTTAAAAATCAATGCTCTCAAAATATTTTGTTAAATTGATATTTGAAAGCATGAATATAATTAGGAGAATTAGATGAATACATACAAGCTAATTTTATTTCAATCCAAGGTCATTTGGACCATCAGTCAATTTTGCCCAAAACTAGTTGATGGACCAAACGATCGGTTGATAGACTAATCAATCTCAGATTGATATGAAAGTAGCTCCTATGTGTTCATCTACTTCTCTTAATTATATTCATTACTTAAACATCAATTTGACTCAATATATAGAGTGCAATGATTTTTTAGCATAGATTAAAATTTTTGAATATTCTAATTCATGTTTAAAAAATTATTGTTCTCAATATATAGAGTCAAATTGATATTTGAGGGCATGAATATAATCAAAAGAATTAGATGAAAATATAAAAGCCAGTTTTAGGTCAATCCGAGATTGTTTGATCTATCAACCGATTCATTTGGTCCTTTAGTCGGTTTTGGGCAAACTGATTGATAGATCAAACGACCTCAGATTTATATGAAATTAGTTTCTATATGTTCAGTTAGTTCTCCTAATTATATCCACGTCCTCAAATATAAATTTGACCTAATATATTAACTGCAGTGATTTTTTAAACGCGAATGTATTTGAAAAATTTAATTCGAGTTTAAAAAATCACTACTCTCAATATATTGGGTTAAATTTACGTTTGAGGGTATGAATATAATCAGAAGAATTAGTCGAACACATAGGAGTTAGTTTTATATCAATCCAAGATCGTTGGGTCCATCAACTGATTTTGTTCAAAACCGACTGATAGACAGGCAAAATTAGTTGATGGACTATACGACTTCGGATTGAAGTAAACCTAGCTTCGTCTAATTTTCTCGATTATATCCATGTTCTCAAATGTAAATTTAACCCAATATATTGATAATAGTGATTTTTTGAATGTGAATTAAATCAAGTGAATTAGACGAATACATCGATGCTAGTTTTATGTAAATCTGAGATCATTTGGTTCATCAAACGGTTTACCCAAAATCGACTGATGAACCAAACAAATCTGTTGATATATCAAAGGACCTCGGATTGACATGAAATTAACACATGTGTGTTTTCTACTTCTCCTAATTTATATTCATCACTCAAACATTAATTCGACTCAATATAGAGAACAATGATTTTTTAACAAGGATTAAAATTTTTGAATAATCTAATTCATATTTAAAAAATTACTGCTCTCAAAATATAGAGTCAAATTGATATTTAAGGGAATGAATATAATTAGGAGATTTAGATGAAAATATAAGGGTTAGTTTCATGTTAATCCGAGGATATTTGATCCATCAGCCGGTTTGTTTAGTTATTTAGCCAATTTTAGGCAAAATTAGATGATAAACCAAATGACCTCAGATTGACATGAAATTAGTTCTTAGTTAGTTCTCTTAATTATATTCATGCCCTCAAATATCAATTTGACTCAATATATTCAGAGTAGTGATTTTTTAAACACAAATTTGATTATTTGAAAAATACAATTAGCATTCAAAAAATTATTATTGTCAATATATTGGGTTAAATTTACATTTGAGGGCATATATATAATCAGAAGAATTAGACTAACATATACGAGCGTGTTTTATGTCAATCTGAGGTATTTTGGTTCATTAGCTGGTTTTGGACAAAACCAGCTAATGGACAGACAAAACTGGCTGATAGACCAAACGATCTCAGATTTACATGAAACTAGCACCTATGTGTTTGTCTAATTTTCTCGATTATATTCATATCCTCAAACACAAATTTAACCCAATATATTGACAATAATAATTTTTTGAACGCGAATTAAATTGTTCAAAGAATCAAATTCGTGTTTAAAAAAATCACTTTTCTTCATATATTAAGTAAATTGAAGTTTGAGGGCATGAATATAATCAGGAGAATTAGATAAACACATAGATGCTAGTTTCATTTCAATCCGAAGTTGTTTGATCTATCAACCGATTTTATTTAATAATGACTGTTTAAAAAATAAATAAATCAGTCGATTGATTTTAATCGGTTGACTGATTTACTTAAATTTTGAAATTTAGTGGACAGTGGGATATCGATTCGATTGGTAAAAACACATTAGTTGACTAATTGAATCGGTCAACTAGTTAAGGATAAAATTGGAAAAGATACTTGATTTGGTAATTTTGAAACTATCCTACACAATTTGTGTAGTTCTAAATTTTTTTGTGCGGTTCAGTAAAAAGTTGTAATTAATAAGATTTATTAAAAATTTTTTATTTTAAATATAAATTATTAGAATATAAAATAATTATATATATATATATATATATATATTAAATTTTAGATATATTTTTATATAATTTTTTTGAGATAATTTAATTAGGATTTTGAAAAGTCAATTCGAATTATCCATTTATTTGAGGAAATATTTAAATTAAATAAATAATAAATAATAAATAATAATTTTTTAAATAAAAATAACACCGCCGATGTCGCTAGCATCGTGATGCTAACGGCGGCACCGGATGCATTCGGCGTCGAAGGCATCGTACCGCGACGTGGGAAGGGTCGTGAGACACTTCTAGCGTGGCGGAACGCTTTCGACTGCGTCGAATGCGTCAGGGGATGTTTTCGGCAGCACCGGATGCCTTTGGCGATGGGTCTTGGACCAGATGCCTCTAACAACGTGTCCAGCGAGGCATCGCGGGATGGGAAAAGAACTGTAATAGAAAACTGGAAACCATACCTACGATCAATGTTCGTAGAATCGTGATCCTATGCAGGATCGATTTTGGGTCAGGATCGAATCGATCAGGATCGGATCGTAGAAACGTATGATCCTATCAAAAATCTTTAAAAATTTTATGATTAATAATTCATATAAAAAATGATTAATAATTCATATAGAAAAAATTTTTCATGTTAACTCAATGTTGATATGGTTATCTTTCTAAATTTTGTACATAAGATTTTGTACTTGTAGAACAGGATGTTTTATTGCATGTTTGCACGCTGCAGAGGGAGGTTCTGGAATCTGGATTTTGGATTTGGAATGAAGTGTTTTTTAAAAAATCTAATAAAATATATTTTAAGTAGGATACGTGGGCTGAGTTCTGGGTCAAAGGAAACAAAAAACCATGGCTCTACAAAGCACCCCTAAATCCCTAGCCCAAAAAATATACAAATTCATAGGATCGTAGAATCATGTAGAATCGTATGATTCTACCGATCCTATGCGATTCTAACGATCCTGTGGCGATTCTACTATAGAAAACGATCTTGAACGACTCTGGATCGATTTTTTATTTTTGGATATTAGAATCGTACGATCCTACGATCCGGATCGCGATTTTGCAAACTATGCCTATGATCAGCTTCAAGAGGAGATAAGAGGCGCCCAACGACGTGAGGGGCATGCAGATGGATTGATGAAGATTTAAGATTTTAGGACTTTAAAACAAAAAATAAAAAAAGAAACAAGGTTCAGAATTTTCGCCCGAGCCGCCGAGCGCCTAGGTGCCACTTAGGGCGCAATTTAGAACATTGATTTTGTTCAAGTTGGATTTTGTAGCCGGTACTCCGAGTGTTGTTGACGTCGCCGCCACGTAGTCGATGCGGCCCTGCCATCATCAAACCGACGACATCTGAAACCCCGACCACGCCCTATTTCATGATCTTCGCCTAGTACTGGACAGTTCCATTTGCTTGCCAAGTCTTCTGCTTTCTCATTCTCACATGGCACCGAATCCTCGTGCTCCGGCACGCCATCAACAACCTTGAGGTTAGCCTCCCAGTCGCACAGTGCGTGCTCCATGGTGCTCAGCCTCTGGACCAAGTGCAGGATGTGCTTGGGCGGTAGCAGCGAGTTGCTGGCGTGGTCGGCGTGGGCCTCCATCTCAGCGGCGATTAGCGCCTTGAGGAAGTCGACGACCTTCACCGCCATGTCCTTGCACGCAGCCATGTCCTTGCCGCCAAATTTGACTTTTTCTCGTTTTTTCTCTCTACTCTCCTCCTTTCTCTCTTCTCTTTCCCCTCCCTCAATACATGCATACATAAATATTTATAGACATGATATGAATATGATATAATTAATATCAGGCCTAAAATGAAATTTAATATCGATTTATCCCAAAATAATTTAGCGATAAGTTAAAATACATAATAGAGAGCATTATTAGATTCATTGCCATAAGACATGAAATGAGTCTATTTTAACTTTTCTGGAGTTGTTAAGTTGAAATAAGGAAGAATCGACAAAAAAATCCACGTTAGACTTATTATGATTCTATATCAGGCCCAACATCGGCCTAATATTGAATCATATCAGTCCCAACGACTTAACTTGGGTTTTTTTTGTTGATTCTTCTTTATTTCAATTTAGCACATATGGAGAAATCGAAATAAACAATGGATAGCATATTTGAACTCCTTACAATTTCAAAAATCTACAAGAACTAAATTGAATCCAATCAAAGCTCTCTAGGTCCATCAATGGGTTTTGACTGAAGTTCATTGATGAGTCTGATATTGAATCATATTAGGCCTAACGTGGGCTTGATATTGAATATATTAGGCCCACGTTGGGCCTGATATTGAATTTGTGGGTTCTGAGCACAACAGAATATTTATAATAAAGCAAAATTTGCTCTTAAATCATGAATCTTTTTGTAGTACATATAGTTCTACACAAAAAGATCTGAAATCTAGCATAAACTGAAAACATACCTCGTAATCTTTTGCTTATTTGTGAATGATATCACGAATAGATGGGAGCCCCACGTGTGACACCTCTAGTAGTATCCACGCGCACTAGATCATGAACTAGATGATCCGTTATGTACTAGCCACTTAGATCGATAGAATGCTTTCGGAAGCATTACGGATCTAAAGATGTGTTTCCGATCAGAGGAGTAGGTTACTGAAGGCTTCCCGGGAGAGGTGGAGAGTGTTGAAACTTGGATGGCTAGAGAGGGGGGGTGATTAGCCAGACACAAAAACCTTGGCTTCTTTTCGTTTCTGCACTTAAGTTAGCAGCGGAAGAAAACACAGAATAGAAACAGAAATACTGAAAGAAGAACAAACGCTAACTCAGAGATGTACAAGGTTTGGGGATAACTTGCCCCTATTCCTTGGCGTGCCCGTGAGGTGGGCGATTCCTTGATCGTCGACAGATCAAGCCCCGGAAATCCGGATAATCAAAACCTCCTTCTCGGTGGAGTAACCTCTCCACAAACAGTCTCAAGATGATATGAGAATAAGCACAAAGACTTGAGAAAGCTTACAGAGCGCGAGCTCAGAAAGCACAACGACGAGGCACACCTCAGAGCACAACACAGAACAACCCTAACGCGCACTCAGCTCTCCATTCTCTTGTGTCTGTTTGATTTCCGATCAGTTGCCCTCCCCCGTCTCTGCTTCGCCAACCTCCACTTAAGCATCCCTTCTGATCATCGCCAGGCTCCGTCAGCACCCACTGAACCACAGCCTGACCCACTGACCTCCACTGAGTGCTCAGTCCACTGAAGACCTCTTTAGCTGAGTCTCGGTCAGTCGCCAGCTTCCGCCAGAAGCCGTTGAAACCTGCGAATGGAAAACAAACAAACCTGCCCGAAGCGAAAGTCGCCAATTGACCCTCCTTCTTGGTTTGTGTCATCTCTGTATCCCTGCACACTCATCAGAAGGATTAGCACAGCAAATCAAAGTGTATCAGAAGAAATCAGAAACGATCAGGTAGTCTGACAGTACTGATTCAAATTAAAGTTATCAAACACTGATCGGTCACCCTGACCGATCAGTTACCCTTCGGACCGATCAGACTCACCTTTGATCGATCTAGTAAGGATCTGATCAGTCACACTGACCGATCAGAGATCGTGGATCGGTCACCAGACCGATCCACCAGCTCACTGGAATTTCTGCCAACTCCCACCAGCTCCCTAACCTGATCGGTCACTTGACCGATCAGGTTATGCCCTGATCGGTCAAAGTGACTGATCAGGTCACCTCTGGATCGATCAGGAGCCATCCTGATCAGTCCAGGAGGACCTTGACCGATCGCTTTGACCGATCAGGGTTTTCTCTAGACCCATTCTGATCTCTCTCTGATCATTCACCAGAACGATCAGAAACCACACAGAATATTTCTATTCTCTTTCTAATTGTTCACCAGAATGATCAGACACCATGGATCGGTCACCAGACCGATCTATTATCAAGGGAATTCATGCTAATTCCCTGATCGGACTCCAGACCGATCCAGCCACTCTCCGACTTATGCTCAATCCCCCGGACCAAGACTTCGTGCCCAGCTTCACTCACCGAGATTTTCTTCACCTAACTTCACTCGCTAGGACCCGACTTCACTCATTGGGATTTCCTTCACCCAGCTTCACTCGCTAGGACCCGGCTTCACTCACCGGGGTTTTCGTCACCTGGCTTCACTCACCAGGACCCTGCTTCACTCACCAGGACCCGGCTTCACTCACCGAGATTTCTTTCACCTAGCTTCACTCGCTAGGACCCGGCTTCACTCACCGAGATTTTCTTCACCCAGCTTCATTCGCTAGTGTTGGTGCAAGTTGCATTAGTGATGTCCTCCTCTAAATGTTTTAATGTTTGACAAATACTTAAGTCAGTGATACTTTGAACAAGGGAAGGGGAGTTAAGAGAGGAGTAACAAGATGGACCAAAGTCCTAGTAAATCTAGGCAATAAGTCCTAGTTCGAAGAATTGGGCACTAAGTCCTGATCATGGATTGGGCACTAAGTCCTGGCAAAGGGCTGGGCACCGAAGACTTGCTCGGAAGGTGGGCACTAAGTCCTGGTCGAGGACTGGGCAAGAAGACCTAGCCGAGGGTTGGGCACCGAAGACCTGGTTCGAGGAATTGGGCACAAAGACCTAGCCGAGGGTTGGGCACCGAAGTCCTGGACCGAGGGTTTGGGCACGAAGTCTTGGTCCGAGGGACTGAGCAACTTAGATGAACGATGACTAAGGACAGAAGTAGAGACGGGTCGGGGTTCGGACGTCTCGAGATCCGAGAGTGTCGGAGGTTAAGTAAAAGTCCACCCGAAGGACTGGGTGGCAACCGGCTCCTGAAAGGAGTAGGTGAAAGGCGCATTCTTGGGGGTGAGAACTTGCGTCGGTTCGACCTAGGGTTTCGTGGAAATCTGAAGTCAGAACCAAATCCTTAAGATTAATATTGTGTGTATATTTACTTTGTATTTGTATATCTTGCAGGTACCAAGGACCGAAGACAAAGCAGGCAAACGCAGCTGGAAGCTTAAGTCCAGGCGCCCCCATCAATGGGGGCGCCCCCAAGCATCCAGGCCCCCCCATCAATAGGGGCGCCTGGATCAAAGAAGAAAAAAAAACCAGTTTCGTGAAGAAGGCAGAACAGACTTCCATTCAGGCGCCCATGATGATACAGGCGCCCAAGTTGAAAGGTGAATTTGTTGTTTTGAGTTCGAAACAGAAATAAGCTTTCATTCAGGCGCCCGGGATGATACAGGCGCCCGAGTTCATGTAGGCGCCCATGTCAAAGGTTTTATCAGCTGCGACGAGTTCGGCACGGGGATAAGGTTTGACCGAGCCCTATGGGGCGCCCCCATCATCACAGGCGCCCGTATGAAGCCTATATAAGGGCCTTCGACCCATCTGCTTCAGATACAACTTTCCGGAATGATTCTGAGCATTCTGACTGACGACAACGCGCTAAAGACGAGGCTCTATGACCGGGAGGCTGCAGGAGGAAGTGCGCGGCACTTCGGAGGTCCAGATCGGCTGAGTTTCAAATCCTTGTTGTTCGGTTTGTTTTTAGTATTTCGCAATCAATTTATTATCTTTGTGATTGTACTTCTGCACCGTAAGACGGGTTTTCTCCGCCTCTGGAAATTTCGGAAAGGAGACCAATAGTGGAGTCACGCCGAGTACATAGGCCTTGGACGTACTGACCCTCAGGGGTTGGGAACCAAGTAAATAAATCGCGCGTGTCTGCTGTGATTGTTTGTTTTATTTTTATGTTTTACTTTTCCGCTGCACTAACGCTCTAAGTCTAGAACGATCGAAATCTTTCCGCGAGAAGATTTTCACGATCGATATTCACCCCCCCTCTATCGACGGCACAGGTCCTACAGCTAGGACCCAGCTTCACTCACCGGGGTTTCCGTCACCCTGTTTCACTCACCAGGACCCGGCTACACTCACCGGGGTTTCCATCACCCGACTTCACTCACCGGGACGCGACTTCACTTATCAGGGTTTCGTTCACCTAGCTTCACTCACTAGGATTTCCTTCACTCGTCTTCACTCATCGGAATTCGTGCCCAGTCCCCAACCAGGACTTAAGCCGAACTTATCTTACTCACCTAAACTTAAATCGGTGTCAATACCAAAATAATAATCAGGTCAGACTGCATCAACAATCTTCCCCTTTTTATTGTTTAACAACCCGATTCTAAGTTTAGGTATCAGAAGTCAAATGAAATCAAATTTTACTATTGCAAGGGAATCAAAGTCCTCCTCCTACAATAATTAAATTTGTAATAAGACCTAAACTTAATCAACCATTCTCTCCCCCTTTGTCAAACACTAAAAAGGGTCTGGTTATTAAGTTTAAATAACTCCCCCTTAAACGAGGGTCTCTCCATAAAACCAAAGTAACGAAAGTTAAGTGTTGAATTGCATACGGAAAGCATATACAGAATTATATCATGGTAAAACACGTATATGCTTCATATGACACTGAGTATCAGAATATAGCTGATGCTTCATTGATACTGAGTAACAGAATAATGTTATCAGTCAACGACAATATCAACCATAGTCATAAAGCAATGCTACTGCATTAACTACTGCATCAAAGATATATCAGTGTCCATAAGCCTTGATCGGTCTCCTTGACCGATCAGGAAAAGGCTTGATCGGTCTCCTTGACCGATCAGGAAAAGGCCTGATCGGTCTGCTTGACCGATCAGGGAGTATCCTGATTGGTCTGCGGACCGATCAGGTTGGATACAGAGTTGATGTTTGATACAAAGCGATTTCAGATTGGTCTGTGGACCGATCAGATTTCAGAAACATTTCTGAAACTCTGATACGTTCCAGGTCAGACTGTATCACACCAATTTTGATATTCCATGGTCCCAAGTTTATATCAACTTCATTTGTCTTATCCATAGGCCTAATTAGATTGGAGTAATCTTGATAAATCATAGTCCCAAATGTATACAAATACAAATGAGAAAATTTTCCGGTGACACCAATAAATAGAGTAAATGGGAAAATTTTTCCATGTATTTATATTATGTATGGAGTTTATGATTTCCATTTATTTAACTCCAATCATCTAAATTCGAGATGAAAAATAATTCCCCATAGGACCATCAAGCGGAGGAAATGGTAAGCACATCCCCAACTAGGAATGACCATGTGTTTGGAGTACTAATTATCAACAACCCATGTTGATAGATGCTTTCCCTCAACCAGTGCCTATACAATTTGAAATATAGATGTTTTAGGTACCCAAACTTTGGGACATAATGCACCTTCAATGCATGATTTTGGCACCCATGCCTTGGTCATTTTCTTTCTAACTCTTTGAACCCTAGAAACATTTGGTGATCTAATTTGGGTTCTAGACATTAATGACACAAAATTTGGTTCCTTAGGTCGGTAACTTAAACCAACCTTGTTGTAGATAGCTCTTTGAGAGTTGAGGATCATATCCAAGGTTTTAGAGCTATTTGAAAATTTCTCAAGAAGATTCTTGAGTTTTTTAATTTCACTCTTTAGGCCCTTGTTCTCATCCTCAAGAACCTTAACATGCAAATCATCTATGTTATCATCCTTAGAAGTTTTCAATTTTCTACTTCCAATTTTAATGATTTTACCTTGTTCTTAGATTTTTTTAAGCAAGGTAGTTAAACATGTAATGGTTCTATAACATTTATCTAACTCGGGAGAGATTACCTCTTCATCATCCGAAGATGATAAAGTCGCGGTTGAAGAGTCCCTGATTCAGCACTACTTTCCTCATTTGAATCCTTTAGTGCCATGAAAGCCATGTGATGGATGTTTTTCTCCTCCTCCTTTTCTTTCTTTTTCTCCTTCTTCTTCTTTCTTCTGTCCCCTGCCACAAAAGTCACACCCTTCTCCTTTAGGCCTTTGTTAGCAATCTCATGTAGCTCCATTTCACAGAATAAATCATCTAGCTTTATAATGGAAAGATCCTTGGAAACCTTGTAAGCATCCACCATAGATGACCACAAGGCATTCCTAGGGAAAGATTTGAGGACATACCTTACGAGGTCGCGATTCTCGACCTTCTCATTGATGGAATGCAAGTCATTGAAGATCTCCTTGAACCGACCATGAAACATACTTACAGTTTCATTTTCTTTCATTGACAAGTTCTGGAGTTGATTGAGGAGGAGGTCTCTCTTTGCTATTCGGGAATCTCTAGTGCCTTCATGAAACTCAATGAGCTTGTTTCATAGATCTTTGGCACTTGAGAAAGGACCAACTTTGATGAGTTGCTCCTTGGTCATCCCACACTGTAGGGTGACCACTGCCTTAGCATCAGCCTCACCTTTTCTTATCTGATCGGCTGATCATCTTGAAAACTCAAGTTCTTTGCCCTCGGCATCCTTTGGAGAAGAGAAACCCTCCTTGACTGAGAACCACATGCTGATGTAGGTCTTCAAATAATATTCCATTCGGGATCTCCAGTACGGGAAATCAGTTCCATCCAAAAACGGGGGTCTGTTTGTGCTAAGCCTTCTCCTCCCAACGCCATCTTCTTGTTCTTCGGGTGTTAGTCCGTTTGAAAGAGCCTCAAACTCTGATACCACTTGTTGGAACTTTGATGGCTAGAGAGGGGAGTGTGAATAGCCAGACACAAAAACCTTAGCTTCTTTTCGTTTCTGCACTTAAGTTAGCAGCGGAAGAAAACACAGAACAGAAATAGAAATACTGAAAGAAGAACAAACGCTAACTCAGAGATGTACAAGGTTTGGGGATAACTTGCCCCTATTCCTTAGCGTGCCCATGAGGTGGGCGATTCCTTGATCGCCGGCAGATCAAGTACCGGAAATCCGGATAAACAAAACCTCCTTCTCGGTGGAGTAACCTCTCCACAAACAATCTCAAGATGATATGAGAATAAGCACAAAGACTTGAGAAAGCTTACAGAGAGCGAGCACAGAAAGCACAACGATGAGACACACCTGAGAGCACAACACAGAACAACCCTAACGCGAGAACCTTCACTCAGCTCTCCGTTCTCTTGTATCTGTTTGATTTCCGATCAGTTGCCCTCCCCCGTCTCTGCTTCGCCAGCCTCCACTTAAGCATCCCTTCTGATCATCGCCAGGCTCCGTCAGCACCCACTGAACCACAGCCTGACCCACTGACCTCCACTGAGCGCTCAGTCCACTGAAGACCTCTTCAGCTAAGCCTCGGTCAGTCGCCAGCTTCCGCCAGAAGTCGTTGAAACCTGCGAATGGAAAACAGACAAACCTGCCCGAAGCGAAAGTCGCCAATTGACCCTCCTTCTTGGTTTATGTCATCTCTGTATCCCTGCACACTCATCAGAAGGATTAGCACAGCAAATCAAAGCATATCAGAAGAAATCAAAAGCGATCAGGTAGTCTGACAGTGATTCAAATTAAAGTTATCAGACACTGATCGGTCACCCTGACTGATCAGTTACCCTTCGGACCGATCAGACTCACCTTTGATCGATCCAGTAAGGATCTGATCGGTCACACTGACCGATCAGAGATTGGGGTTCGGTCACCAAACCGATCTACCAGCTCACTGGAATTTCCGCCAACTCCCACCAGCTCCCTAACCTGATCGGACACTTGACCGATCAGGTTATGCCCTGATCGGTCAAAGTGACAGATAAGGTCACCTCTGGACCGATCAGGAGCCATCCTGATCGGTCCAGGAGGACCCTGATCGGTCGCTTTGACTGATCAGGGTTTTCTCTAGACCCATTCTGATCTCTCTCTGATCGTTCACCAGAACGATCAGAAACCACACAGAATGTTTCTATTCTCTTTCTGATCGTTCACCAGAACGATCAGAGACCCTGGATCGGTCACTAGACCGATCTATTATCAAGGGAATTCGTGTCAATTCTCTGATCGGACTCCAGACCGATCCAGCCACTCTCCGACTTATGCTCAGTCCCCCGGACCAAGACTTCGTGCCCAGCTTCACTTACCGGGACTTTGTTCAACCTAGCTTCACTCACTAGGACCCGACTTCACTCACCGGGATTTTTGTCACCTAGCTTCACTCACTAGGACCCCGCTTCACTCACCGGGATATCCTTCACATAGCTTCACTCGCTAGGACCCAGCTTCACTCACCGAGATTTCCTTCACCCAGCTTCACTCACTAGGACCCGTCTTCACTCACCGGGGTTTTCGTCGCCCGACTTCACTCACCAGGACCCGGCTTCACTCACCGGGATTTCTTTCACGTAGCTTCACTCGCTAGGACCCGACTTCACTTACCGGGATTTCCTTCACCTAGCTTCACTCGCTAGGACCCGACTTCACTCGCCGAGGTTTCCGTCACCCGGCTTCACTCGCCAGGACCCGGCTTCACTCGCCAGGACCTGGCTTCACTCACCGGGGTTTCCGTCACCCGACTTCACTCACCGGGACCCGACTTCACTTACCAGGGTTTTGTTCACCTAGCTTCACTCACTAGGATTTCCTTCACCCAGCTTCACTCACCGGAATTCGTCCTCAGTCCCCGACCAGGACTTAAGTCGAACTTATCTTACTCACCAAAACTTAAATCGGTGTCAACACCAAAACAACAATCAGGTCAGACTGCATCAACAGCGAGAGCTCGCACAACAAAGACAAAGGAGAAGTGCTCCTTAGTCTCTTCCAAGGGTGGTTATATATAGCCTCCAAGACTCTTCATCTTCTCTATTAATTATCATAATTGTGACTCTTTAAATTCTCTATTAATAATCATTAATAGAGAATCTTCATCTTTTCCATTATTGCCACCATAATTGTGACTCTTCAATTTCTCCAAAGAGAATAAGAGATAAATTTCATTCTCTCTTCTCTAGATCAAATAAATCTATAGTTGATCTTGATTCGTTCCAACTTCCGATATTTTAGAAATAATTAATAATCCAATTAATTCTTATTCAGAAATAATAAATTGATTAATTTTAGTCGCTAAAATAATCGATTACAGATATTGTTCATGTCTATGTGATATGCGTGCGACCCTCTAGGTACTATACACGAAGGTAGTGTAAATCCATACACAGACTAAGGTAACCGTCTAGCAACAATTTTTAGTCACCCAACGTGATAGAATATTAGTTATAAACTAAAACCTCCATGAACCGATTACTGTGTAATTCAATCTCTTCATCTTTATCTTATATCCCAATTAATTCAGTGCACTATGCATCATCATTAAAATAATTATTTTACTTGATTTCCATGATATAATAGATTTATCTTGAATGATAATCATTCCTCCCATGACTATGGATTTCGAGTTACTAATATCTCTATCAAGCGACCAGAATGTTAACTCCCTAATCCAAGAGAGCAATGAATCATCTATTAACTCAACAATATTTTCTTTACGTTTTGTCATACACCCAACTACCGTATTAATCACAATCTGATTAAAGATTACTTTTAATGGCATCAAAGTACATAACTCCACACATAGAATATATGAAGGTTTTAAGTCAAAAGATCAGTTATACTCGTTCATTAAGACGAACAACCAATGATGCTTAATATGTGTTGTTCTCTTAAGCGAGTCGTGTCCAGTGTACCTCTAAACTCAAGGCACCCCAAGTACAACTTAAATATCCATCCCTCGGTCTATCTTGACCTAGTCATACTCACCGTGGGCCTGATATGAACCATATCAGACCTCATGTTATGCATGCATACATTCAAAAGAGAGAGAAAAAAGAAAAGGGAGAGGAAAGAAAAGAGAAATTGCATATATAGGAGAGAGGAGAGAAAGGAGAGAAATGATTGAGGGATAAAACAGGAAAAGTAGTAAATTGAATATGCTCTTTAGTAAATGTCAAAGTAAAGTATACCTTTTGGTCAATTCATGAATCTAAATGCGCCCTTTGGTAAATTATTGTAAAACAACTAGAATTTATTAGTTTACATTCATAATTCATTCCTAGTGAAAAACTATGGACATGGACTCGCACTGTAAATTTGTATAAATATAATATGCATACTATTAAGGAAACTTGACAAAATGTATATATAATTTTATTTTTTTTCCTAAAAATGTCTAATCCATCTAAGCATTTTATCAAATAACTACCCATGAAAAAATAAAATCACCCTAAAACACACCAATTTCATATCTTTAATTCAAAATTAAAAATTTACTTTGCTAGCAGGGACGCATTGACACTCCTACTATCAGTGGCGGATTCAAGGGGGTGCGAGCGTGTGCTCAAGCACCCCCTTGTTTTCAATTAATTAATATATAGTTTTTATATTAAAAAAATAAAGGCATATCATGACTTTTTAAACTTGTTAGAGTTTTTTGTAAAATTGACATTAAAACCTAGCGAACTCTTTTTTTTCTTTAATCTGATTCTTTTATCTTCACAACTCACAAGACAATTCCTCCTCCTCTTTATTTTCTCTTCAAACCAAAATCTTTAACCCTCTTGTCATTTACAAATCGCAAGAGGCAAAACCTCCTTATCATCTCTTAAAATCAAAAGCTTTGTTCCGTTGACGCCGACACGACAACGCGGCAACGACGGTGACGACAGCCGAGGAGGAAGAAAGAGAGCAGATTCGGATTGTGTTGTTGGCTACGCTCGTGAATAAGGTTTGATTTGCCACGGTGACGACGGTCGACGACAGCCGAGGAGGAAGAAGGAGAGCATATTCAGATTGTGTTGGTTGCTACGCCGGTGGATAAGGTTTGATTTATTTATTTATTTGTTTGGTTGCTCATATCCGTGAAGGACTTCATCTAAAGATTTCATTTTCTTAGTCGGCGGGATTAATATAGCATGAAATCATGTTCCTTATTTCATTTGATTCCTTATTTTATAATTTATACTTGGTAGTACTACAATTGTTACGTTGATTGCTTAAATTAATAATTTTGATGAATTGACATAGGTTATGGAGAAATTTTTAAAACGAAGTGTTGAGTCTTCTAAGAGTTCTAATGAAGAAAATAATAAGAAAAAACATTCTCGCATTGAATTCAATCCGGATGATGTTGTTAGTGACCCAGGGCTACGCAAACCAATTGATGAATTTGCTATTTCTATTAGAGATCAGATTCGAAGAGAATATTTGATTAGAGGACCTTGTGAACCATTTGGTCATAGCTATCCCCAAAGACAATTTGGTAAAGAGCGTAGAAGTTTTCAAGTTACTTGGTTTAAAAAATTTTCATGGTTAGAGTATAGCATATCAAAAGATGCAGCTTTTTGTTTTTGGTGCTATCTCTTTAAAAATTCTCACAGAGGATGTCGAGTTGGAGATGATGCATTTACAAATTCAGGAATGAATAATTGGAGAAAAGCAATGGAAGTATTTAATACGCATGTTGGTGGTGTAGCTAGTGCTCACAATGATGCAAGAACACAGTTTGAGGCTTTTCAAAATCAACGACAAAGTGTGTCACATTTGCTACAAGCACAGGGGCATGGAATGGAGGTTGCATATCGCACTCGATTAACGGCAACTTTGGATGTTACACGCTTTCTTTTGAAACAAGGTTTGTCTTTCCGTGGACATGATGAATCATCGAGTTCCTCAAATAAAGGTAACTTTCTTGAATTGATTGAGTGGTATATCCAAAGAAATGGCGAGGTTGCCAAGACAATGAACGAGAATGCCCCTGGAAACAATCAAATGAAGTCTCCAACAATTCAAAAGGATTTAACACGGGCTTGCGCAGCTGAAGTCACAAATGCCATTCTTAATGATATAAAAGACAACATATTTTCTCTTATGGTTGATGAGTGTCGAGACATTTCAGTCAAAGAGCAAATGGGTGTTGTTTTAAGATACGTGAACAAACATGGATGTGTCATTGAAAGATTTCTTGCTATTGTGCATGTGTCTGATACTTCTGCTATTTCTTTGAAGAAGGCTATTGATGAATTATTTGCAAAACATAAGTTGTCATTATCAAGATTGAGAGGTCAAGGATACGACGGGGCTTCAAATATGCGAGGTGAGTATAATGGATTGAAGGCTCTTATATTGAAGGAAAATTCATCTGCAAGGTATGTCCATTGTTTTGCTCACCAACTTCAATTAGTTGTTGTTGCAGTTGCTAAAAGCAATCGAATTATAAGTGATTTTTTCCAATATGTTACTATGATTGTGAATATTACGGGCGCTTCATGTAAAAGAAAAGACAAGTTTAGACAACTTGAACATGATAGACTTGTAGAATGTTTGGAGAAAGGAGATATTGTTAGTGGAAAAGGGAAAAATCAGGAAATCAGTTTAAAACGACCAGGGGATACTCGTGGGGGTTCACATTACATGACTATTGTCCATTTGATGTCTACATGGACTTCTGTTTTACAAGTGCTTGAAAATGTGTATGATGATGGTACTAATGATGATAATAGTGGTATCACCGCCAGTTTGATTGATAAGATGGAGAGTTATGAATTTGTATTTGTGATGCATTTGATGAAGTCTTTATTGAGAATCACAAATGAACTGTCTCTTGCCTTACAACAAAAGGATCAAAACATTGTACTGGCTGTCAGTTTGATCAAGACGATGAAAGTTCGATTACAAAAATTAAGAGAAGAAGGCTGGGAGAATTTTTTGGATATCATCAACAAATTTTGTAGTAATCATATGATCCCAATACCGAATATGGAAGAAAATATGAGAACTCGTGGTCGTAGCAGACGTAATGGGCAAATGATTACTAATTTTCATCACTATCGTGTTGAAATTTTTGTGAGGTAATATTTCTAAATATTTTACTGAATTTTAATTTTCTAATAGTGTTTTTTTATTCACTGTTTATTTTTACAATATTAGGTTCTTGATATGATGGTTCAAGAGATGAATAATCGTTTTTCAGAATCAAGTACGGAGTTACTTACTTGCATTGCTTGCTTAGATCCGAAGGACTCTTTTTCTCAATTTGATATTAGTAAGCTACCCCGCCTTGCTGAACTTTATCCGGAGGACTTTTCATTGACTGATCGTATAATACTTGAGGATCAACTTGAGTCTTACATTCAAAATGTACGAGGTGAATTTTCTATGATTGAAGATTTGGGAAGTCTTGCTATAAAGATGGTTGAAACTGGCAAGAATATGATTTTTTCATTGGTATATCGTTTGATCGAGTTAGCATTGGTTTTACCAGTTGCAACTGCTTCTGTTGAAAGAGTTTTTTCTGCGATGAAAATTATCAAGACTGATTTGCGTAATAGGATGGGAGATGAGTGGATGAATGACAGTTTGGTAGTATATATCGAGAAGGATATTTTTGGCACAATTGAAAATGAACAAATTTTACAACATTTTCAACAGATGAACACTCGTAGGATACAGTTGCCTCCTCTTGTTTGTATATCCAAACCCGATACGGGTAGTTCAAGTGTCAAAAAATAGTTATTTTATTGGTATGCACATACTTTTATATCTGTATCATTATCATTATCAATTCAGTACTTTTATCGTTTGATATCTTTATTTGATAGCATGTAATTTTTTTTTAGTTCTTTCATTGAGCACCCTTTAAAAGTTTTGTCTGGATCCGCCACTGCCTACTATTGGAGTCACCCTCCAACAAAAAATTGATGAAGTAGTCTCATTCTCCAAAAGCATTCATTTTCCTCCTCTCGTGATCGATTTCTCCAACTCGTCGGGCTTATCCCTAATAATAATAAGAAACTCGAAAAAGATATTAAAGGTTGAAAAATAAAAAAAATTACAACGCAATGACATGAAGATTATGAAAAAGAGTGAATATAATTGGAATAGAATGCTAAGGAAAGATCATCCACATGC
>JAGFNQ010000519.1:154913-194411 GCA_024364735.1 Boesenbergia rotunda
TTTGCCTCAACTTTGTTCTACCTCTGAAGTGGTACAGAAACCTGAAGAGCTCTTCCTCCCTCAATTAGTAAGTCTGTCATTGGGCATGCATCTGATTCATCTCAGCCATCTAATGATGAAAAGTTGGAGAAACTAAGGGGGCGTTTGGTTTGCATTTTTCAGTCTGTTTTTTATTTTCATTTTCTGTAGAAAATACGATTTTCTGGAAAACATGTTTGGTTTGCATTTTCCAGCTTTATTTTCCAGAAAAAAAACATAACGTTTTCTGAAAAACTGGAGAATGAAAAAAAGTCATTTTCCAGAAAATTAGAAAATATAATTTTCTGGAAAATAAAAATGAAAAATGACTCAAACCAAACGCCCCCTAAAAGTTGTTACTGTTGGGGAATCCAGTGGAGTCCTTGTAATAAAAGTTATTGTGTGTTTTATTGCTTAAGTTCACATTTTGATTTATGTTATCATGTTTTTTTTCTGCATCTCTCTACTTTGAACCATTATGGCGGTCTATTAGAATCAAAGTTTTGACAGGACTTTGTCCTCTTGACTCTACAAGATTGAGGCTGTTTCGCAAAATGGTTAATCGGGTTAAGTAACATTGAATCTGAAGTAATCGATCCGGTTCTATGGAAATTTTCTATCGGTAAATCAGGAAGTGCTCGCAGTCAACGGTCCAGAAGTCCAACATCCAACGATTACGCGCCCTGTAGCTAGAGATTAAATCGCGAATACTTAAAAAACAACTAATCACCTTTCCTCTGCACCACACTGGGGGCAAGATTGAGGCTGCTTCAAAAACATGTAAGAGTGGCATTGCCACTGTAAATGCCAAAAGGAAGAACAACATGTGATGAGACTTCCGAGTTGCAGGATACTGATCATATTTTAGAGCCACTCTTAGCTATCACAAAATGTCCACTCTTGTTTTCACTAGATGGACTGATAATTAGTATATGGATGTTACTACAATGAGGTCTGAAGGTTAAAATCTGACATAGCCAGTATGCCCCCCTCATGCACTAGTCACATCATCAAGACTAGTATCCCTCATGATTTATCTCTTCCGTGTTGACCGTGGAACAGATTGACGGAGGCATAGGAAGAGTGAATCACATTTTACCACCACAAGATGGTCACTCTTAAAGAAATGATCCATCACAAAATAGCCATGATTTGTCATGATGTAAGGATGCCAGAAATTTAGGAATACTTGGAGATTATTGATCTAAACCACCCTTTTTATCAATCCTTTTTCTTACACATACATAAGCTTCAGTAAATGATAAAACTCTGGTCCAAATTACTTTTGGTGAAGAACCACTCTTATCTTAAGCATCGTTGCTATATAACCATAGATACAAAAAGGAGTTGAGAATGACAGTTAATAAGATAGATTCAGATTGTTTGTTAAGATACTTCCCCTCCAACATCCATGAACCAGAAGATCATGGTGCAATGGTAAAATTATCGCCTTGTGATTTAAAAAGATCACAAGTTCAAGTTTTGGAAACAATCTCTTACAAAGTAGGGTAAGGTTGTGTACAATAGACCCTTTCCTGAGACCCCATATGGCAGAAGCTTCATACACCAGACTACCCTTTATCCATGAACCAGAAGATCATGCAATGAACAATGAAATTTCACTGGTAAATAGATGAATCAAAGATCGAGATGGCGAAGCATGATTGCATCTAAAGAAGACATGTTCTGTAAAATCATTCTCCATGCCAATAAATAACAAGGCGTATAAAGTATGGATTGTTCTATTCTACCTCATCTTGTTGTTTGTCTTGGTTAGTTTCTTGTGTAAACATGTGGTGCACCTGCAAATCTTATATTTTGTCTGATTTACTAATTAACTAAATCACAGTTTATGGTTGTTACTCTTCCTTTCATGCAGAATTAATACTATACCTATTCCACAATCAGATAATTTTCTGGAATGTTTTCTGTCTGTATGTGCTTCAGGTGATTGCATCTTTAGCTTTTTGCCTATATCTTCCTCAAGTCTATATACATGCAGCATGTTTCTACTGGATTATTTGTTGGAACTTGGAAACTGATCGAGTATATATGCATCAAATTTTTGTTTGCACCTCCAGAAACTCCAGCAACAGGCTACATGGCTCTGTTAAAATAAGAAAACTAAAAACAGGGCCTTTGATTTCATTTCTAGAATTGGCTCTGATCCGGTCGCGAAGTGAGGTGGGCTTCCCAAGAGCAAGATGGTCCTCCGAGGAGCACGAACCGCTGAGGCTGACCACGAAGCTAGCGACCTGCAAGACAGGGATTGTTAGAATCCGTCGGGAGAAGCCCCCGGCAAGATACTCCGGTCAAGTTAGTCCTCGAGAGCGGCAAGCAGAAGGAAAGCAATAGAACAGTAAGAATACACTATTGCGCGTACCTGCGAGATGCGGAGTGAAGAGGCTTATATAGCTGGGGAAGCTGATAGCTCCTGCCCCGCCTGCCATCTTTTGTTATATAGCGAGGACAAGGTGATGCATGTCCAGAAATCACAGGATAAAGTAACGCATAACGGAATAAGGAAAGGGGCGCTGTCAACTTAAATGCTAGCGCCGTTCGGCGTCACTCAGCCTGACATCAGTGTAGGTGGTCGTAGTATGCGCGGCGGGGGGGGGGGGGGGGCAAGGTATGACAGGAAGATCAATATATCAGCGGAATATCCGTCGCTTGGGTCAGAATAGTATCAGACCTGCGCCGACCCCGTACTGCTTCTAGTAGTCTTGCGTCAGGGAGTGGTTGTTCTGTGGTTGTTTTGTATGCTAGGGCCGATTGAGGACCTAAAAGGAAGGGTGCCGACTGAGGGCACTGACTGATGAGGCCGACCGAGGGCCTAGAAGGGAGGTGTCGACCGGGGGCACTAACTGATGAGGCCGACTGAGGGCCTAGAAGGAAGGTGCCGACTGGGGGCACTGATTAATGAGGCCGACTGAGGGCCTTTAGTGATATACTGGCTAAAGTTTTCTCGGGTTTGGGCTTACCCCAGGAGCGTGGGCCGCCACACGTCGGCTGGGGGCAAAATCGAGAAGGGTAATAGATTGAGTTAGACATTATCTGAATGCAGAGGATCCCAGGGAGCGTGGGACGTCACGCGTCCGACTGGGAACCCCCGGAGAGGAGCGCGGGGGCATGCCCGCGACAGAGTCTAGACGATGACCTGGGCCTATCCCTTCGCATTCCCGAGGGAGCTAAGCCGGATCGCTCGTATGGGTCTTCCATCCCACGGGCTCCTAAAGCCCGCGGATCTATCCTCTGCTGATGAGGCGCCAGGCTACTGGGCCAGGCTACACATAAGCTGACCCGGGATCAATGATGAACCAGGCAGCAGACAAATTGAACATGGGGTGACTGGCCCGGCCCCACGAAAATTTCCCACCGGTCACCAGGATAAATCGGGAAGCGCTCGCGACGGACAGTCTAGAAGCCCAGCGTCCCAGGATTCGCGCCCCATTTGGAGGAAGCCAAGCTCCATATGTTGGGAGTGATTGCCTAGTAATTGAGTTTTGGTTAATCTGTAAGCTATAGCTTATTCTCTGTGTAATTTTCACATACAATTTTCTTAGCTGATGATTTAAAGAATACTTAGCTGATACCTTGATAAAAAAAAGATGAAAATCTTAACCATTTTTAAAAATTCCACGATGTGGTCAGTCGGGATGACGGACGAGACCTCCGACCTGCACAACGGCCACTTGGGATTGAACTGAAGCCAGGTGTCGATGCAGTCGATGTGGAAGTGATGCGAGCAGCGAGGGAGGACCTTGATCCGCTCCTCCTCTCGGAACTCGCTCAAGCACACGGCGCAGTGCTCTACTTGGCCGGAATTCACAAACTTGACGACGGGGATGGAGCGAATGATCGCCGGCTCAAGGCCGCAGGCTTCCGGAGGGATGCGGTGGCCGCCGCGACGACGGCGGGACGACGGCAAGTCGAGGCAGCACTTGACGACGAAGACGTAGTAGGAGAGGAGGAGAACGGCGCTGATCAAGAGGATGCCCAAGGCAGTGATGGCTAAGAAGGGAAAGGTGGAGGAAGAGGAAGGCAGCAGTGGCAGTGCGGAACGATGATGTCCATGAACTGGATCCATTAATCAATTCTTCTAACGTTGCTCGGAAGTGTGCATCCCAGAATTAAGCAGCAAATTAAGAAGCGAGGGTGGAAGATTGGTCAAAGGTTGAATGACGCTGAGGAACCAACAGTGAACCTCATCAATGATCTGTTACGTACTGTCAAAAAGTCAACGAGATTCTCGTCTTAGTCGTTGCCTGTCAGTGTGCTTCATTGAAGGGGAGAGGGTCAAAGATCGCAGAGTAGAGCTACGGCCCGTCAGATTCGATCGGTGTAAATACCTTATTATAAAAATAAAAATAAAGATGATATACTATATTTTGAATGCCATTAATTGTCTCTCCTTGCAGACAAAGAAAAAGATCAAACATAAGATGAAAATGAAATAAAAATAAAAATGATATATTATATTTTGAATGCCGTTGTCTCTCCTTGCAAACAAAGAAAAGAACAAACATGAGATTAAAAAAACAAAGAAGACAAAACATTAGATCAATATACCCTATCAAGCACTTAAGGCGATAAAAGTCAGATTAAGGGAAAGTTAGGGATGTCCATAAAAAGACAATAAAATTTATTTTACATGAATTAGCGTATGATTATATTTTTAATGTTTTTTTTGGAGGAAAAGTTAACTAGGCACTTAGAAAAAATAATTAAAAATAGAATTAATTTATCACATTTGAAAAATGAAAAATATTTAGCATGGTAGGAAATCATTATAAAATCTCCATAATAGTATAGTTTTTTTAAAAGTACCAATGATTTTATTTTTAAATTTTAAGTATGAAATAACTTTCTCTTGTACATTCAAAAAAAAAAAATTATGTGTTTTCAATATATTTATCTCGTGATTTTATTTTTGAATTTCACCTAAAAGAAATCATACGAATAGAAATATCTTACTCTTATAAATCTATGATTTTTTTCCTATATTTTCAATATGGGATTTTATTTGTCTCGTGGTTTTATTTTTGAGACTTTACCTAAAAGGTCTCATAAGATATCTTTATCTTATAAACTCATGATATTTCTTATGTATTTTCAATATGAGACTTTATTTATCTCATGGTTTTATTTTTTTAGCTTTACCTAAAAGGTTTGATCTCATACTAATGAGATATCTTTCTCATCTAAATCATGATCTTTTTCATATATTTTCAATATGGGACTTTATTTGTTAGCTATCCACCAAGATTTCCTATATGGTATTTCGTCCTTCTGATTTGGATATGGAAGCCCCTACTTCGTTATTCTAGGTGAATATTCTACTCAATTATTAGGATTGAAGGAATTTAGATATCTCTATAATGGTATAATATTGTCCACTTTGGATTAAAGTCATCATGATTTTATGTTTGAATTTTACCTAAAAAAACTAATATCAATAGAAATATTTTTCTCTTATAAATCTATAATCTTTTTCATATATTTTTTATACACAATTTTATTTATAATCTTGAAACATCAACCGTTGAAACCTATTGTATTGGATGTACGTTTAACATTTAAGCAATTGCTAATAGCTTATAAGGTTAATTAAATAAATAAACAATGAAAATAAATAACCCGCACTGACACATTTGATTTTAGTTCAGACTTTCATTCCTACTTAAAATCTATGATTCTTCAACAAGTCACTCTCGAAAGTATTTTTTTCTTCTCGAACTTCTGTCGATGATGGAAAAAATTCTAATAATCTTCTTTATAAGATGAGTAATGAAATTAATAAGGTTAACATAAAAGATGACAAAAGATAATTCGCTCGTCTTAACGTCCCCATCAATCCGTTTCAGTGCCAACATGAAGGACATCAATTACGGAAGTTACTAATCTGGATGTTATAGCTAATGTGTGAGGAAGACAACACATTGGATAAGGTTAACACAAAAGAAGTTAGAATATGACTGTAAATCAGCTTAAATGTCAACCTTCAAATATTCCTTGTGATACTCATTTTATAGTCTTTCAATGCTTTCAGTTGAGTTCCTAGTATATTATTTTGTACCATTAATCGATTATCTTCTTGATTGCACCAATTTCTAGTTGTCAATGACTTTTTCATTCGACTAAATTCCACCATCAGTCGATTATTCTCTTGTAGACAATAGATCATCTAGTTGTTATTGTTCAATTTGTCAAATCAACAACTACTTGTAACTTTTTTGTTGTGTCATCGATTGATTAAAATTTATCATTAGTTGATAGATGCTCATCTAATCCATAAATAGAAGAAACATTTATTTATTGGTTCATCAACTTAAGTTTCGAATCCAAGTTGATCAATTTGATTAAATTCGAGTTCGCTCGAGTTTGAGTTTCGATATTTAACAATAATATTCAAACAATATGTGAATGACAAGTCAAGTGAATCAAGATTAACTAAAGATTTGACTAGTGAAGTCCTAACTTGAAAATTAGGTACAAGGAAAGTCCTAGTGGGACTAGAAAAACCTGGTTAGGAACTAAGTTAATTAAGCTCAAGATGTGCTAGTTGAGAGCTAAGCATTTGGTATGAGAGAAGATCTAGTTGGGAACTAAGCAAGGGAATGTCTAAATTGGTCAAGGGTTAACCGAATACTGGGTAAGCAAGTCCTAATAAATCATGGAAGACTTGAGGTTGGGTAAAGGAACCTAAAACCAGGTTTTAGGGTTTAGGTAATGGTCAGTCAATTGAGTAATTTGAATCAAAAGTCAATCGATCAAGTGATCGATTAAGCTGAAAGCACAAAATGTTAAATCGACTAGCAAGTCGATTCAACCCAAGTTAGTTGATTGGGTGATCTACTAGGAAGAGCTTTCATTGCGAGAAAATAGCCTAAATCGATTGGGTCAGTTGATTCGATTATGCCAAGCCTAATCGATTGATTCAATCAATTAAGCTATGATTTCTCACGTACAGAGAATTGTGGAATTGATTGGGTAATCGATTCAAAGTTTTTTAATCGATTGGACCAATCAACTAGGGTTTGAAAAATAATCATTGTGCAAGTGCCAATGGTCGGATTCAACGTGACAATCGATTGGGGTAAAGCTGAATCGATTAGGGGCGTCAGGCAAACCCCAGAAAATGATTTTTCACACAAATTAAAGGTAGAGCTCGAACACAACTTTTACTCCAATTCTTGAGGAGTTGGATGAGAAATGTTACTATATTTTCCAAGCTTCTAGAGGCTAATATAAGCAAGAAAAGCAAGGTCAAGTGTTTGTAATTATTTTCGATTTCATGTAAAATCTATTTCAAAAGGTTGGAACCGCCAACCCAGCGGCCCTCTGGTCTCTGCCCCACAAGTGTCCAGAGGGGGTAAATCACGGTGAATGCTGGGCAGGCCAAGACACCCAGGCGCGAGGGATTTTTTTTTTAAACAGCAGCCGAGGTTTCACCCTTCGTTCATACTGTCGACCCTCGAACTCACGCCCTCCATTTCAAGTGCGAGTGGATTTCATGTAAAATCTAGTTTGCATTTCTTGTTGTATCTTTTGTAGTCGAGCTTGTATGAAATTTTTCCCACCTCGGAGTATTTTCAAGAAGAAATGTATTCATAGTAGAGGTACAAGCATGATGTGGATTCTTAAATTAATTATCAACAAAACCATTGAAGCTATTCTCACCCCAGCTCTCGAAGACTTTTTTAATCTTTTTTACCTCCTCACAAGTTAGAACAGATTCTAAAATTGTTGAATTTGAAGAAGCGAGGACAACTTAAAAGCCTTTAAGGGCAAATAAAAAAGTTTTTTGTTCAGTATACTTATGTTTTTATATTGTTGCATTCTAATCTACACGTTTCAATTTATACGTGTCAGCGAGAGAAAATGAGAAGGGAGAGACAATGAGAGGTTACCCTAAATTAATAATTAGAATTTTTATTTACCCTAAATTAATAATTAGAATTTTTTATTTATCCAAAATTAATTAGAATTTTTTTTTATTAAAACAGGATAAATTAGTAGTGCTTAAATGGAGTTCGAGATAAGCACCTAGCTTTATTTTAATTATTTTAATTATTTATTTTTAAAAAAAATTCCTATTATACCAATCAAATTTTATTTTAGAATTTAGTTGATTATATAATATTAAGTAAAAATTCAAAATGGATTTTTTTTAATACTGAAATACGGTGCAAGGGATGTGATATATATATATATATATATATATATATATATATATATATATATTAAAGGAAAGAAAAAATAATAATTTATCATTTTATCATCCAAAATCAAACTAATAAATTTTTATTTATTCGGTAGGATAATCAAATTGAGTGATGATGACAAAATCAATTTAATATTTGATTTGATTAACATTCAATTTAGAATAAATTTATTAACTAAATTAATTTATCAATGAGTAAAATGATTAAATTTAGGAGGGTCAATTTAGATACGTCACATGAATTCTAGTTAGATTGAAGAACAGGTATTATAAAAAAATTAACCAACCTAAAAACTATAAACCTGAATAATCCGACTAATCCGAATAACTCATCCAATCCGACTAATCCGAATAACTCATCCAATCTGATTTAACTTTTTGACTATGCAATATTATTCTTTTAATCTTAAAAAGTAAATAAAAATTCAAAACTAATAATAATAATATTTTAATTTAAACACATAACCTAAATTTCTAGAGTAAAAATTGTTGGTGTCGGAAGCACCAGATCGAACCTGATTTTGATAATGGTAAAAGGTTAAAAGTTAAATTTGTATTGTGATCTAATGGATTTGCTAAGTGTGCAAAAAAGTCCTAGTTTACCTAGGCATAAAGTCTTGACCTGCAAGGTTGAGCACGAAGTCCTGGTTGAGGACTGGGCACGAAGTCCTAGTCAAGGGCTGGGCACCGATAACCTGACCAATGGTTGGGAACGAAAACCTAGTTCGAGGAATTGGGCACGAAGTCCTGATCGATGACTGGGCACGAAGACCTGATCCAGAAGATCGCTCACTTGGCTATCAGGATTCATAAACTCTAGTACTTAGCCTAGAGGTCTAGAGTTTGAATCCTGAGGAAGGCAAAAATCCACTGGCCAAGGGTGGGAAGTTCTTGTGAGTAACGGCATGGCCAACGATCGACGACCTAAGGGGTCGTCAAAGTTGGGCCACCAAATATTGATTTGGCCGCCAGGTTGTTGGGGCGAGGGGCCAGGTTGTTGGGCTGCCAAAGGGGCCGAGAGACCGGGTCGTTACACAGAAGTAGGGACGAGTCGAGGTACGGAAGTCTTAAGATCTAGGAGCTTCGGAGGCCGAGCAAAAGTCCAACCGTAGATGTTGGTTGGCAAAAGGTAACTTCTCCAGAGTAGAATAGGTGATGACGTGTTCCTCGGAAGAGGGAATAGTAGGCATCGGTTCGACCTAGGATTTCATTTAAAATCCAAACTCAGAACCAGACAACTGAAGTTGTTAATCATTCATGCATTTAACATATATTATTGTGTTTTTTGACTAACCTTGATTGTAGGCTAAGGAAACCAGTTGGCTGAGATCAGGGGCGCCTGAGAAGACTCATGCGCCCGAGAAGCTAGGCGCCTGAGAGGACTTAGGCGCCCCAGAGGCCTTTTCACAGCATTGGCGAAGCTGAGTTGATGGTTACTAGTTGGATGCGCCATGTCAGCTCCCAGACGCCCCAGTGCTCCTAGGCGCCCGAGAAGGGATAGAGTTTGGCTGAGTCAGCAGATAACGACGCGGCCGAATCGTTGACGTAGAGGTGCCTCTATAGCCTCTCGAGCGCCCGAGCACCTGTATAAAAGGGGTTTTACCCCTTGCTTCCAGACAACAATTCAAGCACTCCAAAACACTATGATAAAGCTTCTGTGCTCAAGTTATCTGCGCCAAAGAAGTTTGAGATTGACGGCACGCCGTCTCTACAATGAAAATATCTTCTCTTCCTTTATGTGTCGTTGGTATAAAATTTCTATTTCATTTCTGTACTTAACTGTTCATATTTGTAATTCATTTTACGGATTATAGTATTGCTCAACGAAAATGGTCAAGGACTGTGAGGCCTTGGAGTAGGAACCGTCATAGACTCCGAATCAAGTAAACAAAATAAAGTGTTAGCCTTGTTTTTGACTTGTCACTTTTGGTATTTGGGCTGTGTCGAATCTGATTTACATCCGAAAATACTTAATCGATATTCACCCCCTTTATCGATCACTACGATTCCACAAAAATTCTACCTTAATCATAGATGTAGAAATAATTATATTTTATCATAAATTTAAATCAAATTGGGTCAACTCGTACCCAACCCAATCCAAAAAAAATTATGAGTCAAATTTTGGATTCAACTCAATCTGACATGAACTCTAAAATCCCTCAATCCTAACTCCATATTTTTCATATCGCCTCGGATCAGATTGACAGATCTGGTTCATTTATTTACCATCCAAATATAATATGTTTATAATAATTAATATCTTCTAATTATAAATAAAAATAATTATAATTTTTTTCCTATTCTTTGTGAATGAATAAATAATAAGTTAATTCTATTTTCTTATTTTAACTTTTTACTAATCAATAAATTAATTCTTTTTTAAAAAAATCTAATTTACTCTATAAATCAACGTATTAATCCATTTTTAGTATATGCTTCACCTATAACAATTGATATTGAATTATTTTTTAAAACTATTTATATTAATCGAAAACTTAATCTCTTTCCTTATATCAGTTGGTATAATAATTAATTTTTATATTATACTGTGTGAATTAATAAATTAATCCTTTTGTTATTATAAGTTTTCGTTATATTTGTTATATAGTTTGCATGAGAATAATTCTTCTAATTATTTTTATATAAATTCATATATTTATTTTTTATTACTATATACTGGCTTATGTCAATAATTTATTAAAATATATATATATATATATATATATATATATATAGGAATGATATGGTGTACAACTTATGGTGCACAATCATGAGCACCTGCATAGGTGGCAACCTGTACATCACCCATCAAAAATACATGATAGAGATGGATGATTAAAATTTCGCCAGTGCTCATGGTTGTGCATCATAAGTTGTGCACCATATTTTATATATATATATATATATATATATATATATATATATATATATATATATATATATATATATATATAAAAAAGTATCTAGACAGAAAATAAATTTAAAAATGAAATAACCAAGTATTCGAGGTATAAGTGAGTATTACGGTTCAATTGAAATAATCGATTAATTTTAAATTTTTTATTTATTTGAGGGGTTTTTTTAAAAAATATATCGAATGTTTATGTTAAATCAATTGGATTTCAATTTTAAATTAGATAATTGATTGGATTAATTTTATTAAATAACAGAAAATTAATTGTTTATCAAACATACTAAATTTTATTTTTGAAAATAAATATTAATTTCAACCAAATTAATTAATTTTATATCTGTTTGATTTAGTTGATTTTAATATTAAAATTCTGATTCGTCAATTTCCAAAAAAAAACTCTATTTTTTTAACATTGAATAATTCAATTTTACCTCAATACTTTCTACTCACCCGTAAGTGTACTTTGTATACATAAAAATATTGATTATTTTTATTAAAAAAAATTAATTTTGGTTATGAATTTTAAAAATGAATTAAAACTGTTAAATTATTTTTAATAATTTATAAAAAAATAAGCTTTTTTTAAAAATTATTATATTAATTATGATTTTATTTAATTTCTTTAATTTTGTATTTTAATATGTAATAATTTGTTTATGGATCGAGTTACTTATTTTTTATCGATTGGATTTATTCGATTTTATCATAAAAATTGATGAATAAAAACCAATTAATTCAAATTTTAATAAATTTAATTTGATTCAAATTCAATTTTAGTAGAACCTTCACTCCTAGAAGTTCCTAACTAAATCTATTAATAATAGGTAAGGTGAACACGAACAGTAAATCTCATGATATCTACTGCGGTTGACTAATAGGTGCATTAGATTAATATTTATTATTTTTAAAAATATATATATAACTAGAATGTAGATGAAAAAATAAAGTCAGTCAGGTTCCATACTAGCTCCTTCATATTAAATTTTATTTATAAAAAATAAAAATCCAAATTGGAAGATTTTTAAGGCACAAAATTTGGAAGATTATTCCGTTTAAAATTTCCTCCCCATGCACACTATAAATATGACTGATCATCACAATCTATTAAACATATTCTAAGGAACAAGTTCTTAAGGCACAAACACCTTAAATAGCTTGCTCAGGAATGGAAATGGCTTCCAAGCAGTACTGTTTTCTCCTTCTCATAGTCGCCCTTCTTCTCTCCTCTCTCGCGGTCGCCAAATCTGATATTGTCCCCAATAACGAAACTGCTGGTACGTAATCAGATTAATTTCTAAACTAATTAACTATAAGTAGATATATATTAATGATTAATATAATTCATGTTGGTTTAATTAATTTGCACCTATATACGTGAAATTAATTTGTAGGCGAAGTTTGCTTCGAGAAAAGCTTTTGCAACGCAGTTGATGACTGCATCGTTGTGTGCGCTCCTGCTGGTTTGAAGGCTCCTAGCAGATGCAGTAATAACAACTGCTGCTGCTCGCATGATTAATTCATAATCGCTAGCTTCTTTTTAAATAAATTAGAGAGAAGGGATCGATGATGCCGAATCCTTCTTTCAAATGTTGTTTACTTCCTGTGTCGAATCGAAAGGGAAAATGAATATCAATCTCAAAATAAATGAACGAATATATGAGTTTGATTTTGGCTAGTTTTCCTAACTCATGATCACTACGGGAAAAAAGGACTTTACTGGCGAATTTTTTTTCATCCAAAATAAATTTGAACGATTTAGATTTACTGGCTTATAATTACCGGCCGTAATGAATCTTACTAAATTTGTCAAAGTCAAATTTTACTGCTAAATTATAAATTTATTTAAACTGGGCTATTTTGTGACTTTTTTTTTCTT
This sequence comes from Boesenbergia rotunda, assembly GCA_024364735.1. NCBI lineage: Eukaryota > Viridiplantae > Streptophyta > Magnoliopsida > Zingiberales > Zingiberaceae > Boesenbergia > Boesenbergia rotunda. Next base: position 167,949 of record JAGFNQ010000519.1, read on the forward strand.
CCAGAGACCGATCTGATTCTACTGATTTGATCTGCTTAACGATGCTTACCATGTTAAATAATATTGTTCGTCCTCTTTCCCTAAAATATAGCCAATAATCATATTAATTTTGATTTCTAAAAAATTAAAAATATTATCTAAATTTATTTATTTTTTTCTTGACACATGTTGTCACCATGTTAATGTTTTAAAATAACAAATTTGTCTTCACGCACTAGCTACAGCATCTGGAATAGTGACTCTCGTGCAATGGAATAGTGACTCTCATGATTAACTTTTTTTGTGTTGGCTCTGGAACGGATTGGCGAGGGTTTAGACGAGCGAGTCGCCTTTTGCCATCAAAATAATATTATAATAAATAAAAATTAATATTTTAATTGTATTGGTTAAGTTTAATAATAGTTAAGTTGCGATAAAACTTAACAATTTTTTTATTTATATCTGTTTACTTTATTTTTCCTATTTTATTGCGTTTAAAGAAATTCATAATTTTATTTATACTAATTTTCTCCCTTTTTCAAATTTATTTTCCTTAAATATTTTAATTAATTTTATTTGCTGCTAATCTGCCACTAACCCATGCTACCTCTGCACGATGCGAAGGTTCTGAGAATCGGACCGGACATCAAACCGGTCAAAGCAAAAGTTTAGAGGTTCAGAAGTTTAACCGGGAATATAACCGGTATATAATAAAATATATATTTATATAAATATATGAAACTAACAACTTATCGAACTACTTTCTTCAAGATTAGATCAACTAGGTCGAACATATGATATGTTTTTGTCAGCCACTCAGTACAATATTCTTGAAAAAAAGATTAGTTTCAAATAAAAATTCAAGTTTAAAACCATTGAATTCAAGAAATCTGGATACAAATTGAAGAATCTTATTAGAAGTTAAAACTTTATCACAATAGCATTTGTTCACCCATAAACACTTAAACAGGGGACACTAGTAAAACACATACAAAATTACACTTCCAAATATGTCATATATTGTTGCTTTCATATGCTAGCATGACGACGCAACGAGGCTGGAGATGGGACGAGGCTAGCGGCGACGAGGCGAGGCTAACGGAGGCAGGGCGGTGCGGCGAGGCTGGTAGAGGCAGGGCGACGCGGCGAGAGACTAGCAGCGGTGATTCTCTTGCAAGCAAACAACAAGTTTGTTCGTTTGGGATTTGGGTGAAAGCAAACTAGGTTTTTGACATTTTATTTTTCAATTTTCATTTTCAGTAAAAAAGTAAAATTGCAGAAGAAAAAAAAATAAAAAATAAAATAAATCATCCCGATTTGACCGGTTTTTTCCGGTTTGTCCAGTTCACCGGTTCCCGACCGGTTCTGAACGGATCACATCCGGTTTTTGAGTAGCCGGTTTTCAGAGTCGATTCGAATCGAAAATTCGACCGGTTCCCGGTTCCCAGTTCAACCGGTCCGACTGGCCGGTCCGGTCCGATTTTAAGAACACTGTGCGAAACACATCTTCCACTGAAAATCCTTCGTCTTCTTGAATACCCTTTCTCTTCCTCTACTGAAATCCTAAATCTCAGTCAAAAAATCCTTACTCTTCCTATATTCGGCGCTGGAAATCCCTTTCTCTCCTTATATTCAAAGTCGAAAAACTATAAATCTCCATTAATCCTCCGTTCGACGCCGAATAACTAGGAGCAGCGACAGAGCCTTCAATCAATTGATCACTGCAAGTTCTATTCGTCATCCATCCAAGAAATGCTGAGAAGCCGAACCGACATAGCTTGTTTTCTCTTTTATATTATATCACTTAGTCTGTTTTTTTATTATGGGCTAAATTGAGAGTTTATTATGGTTTGCTTTTAATTAGACTAGATTAATCAATCCTATGAACAGATATATAGTTTGCACTCTATACGAACTTTTAAAGTTCCATAGGATCACGTGACTGTGGAAGATGAGAGGGTTCATGTGACAAATTGGTACAACGATAAAGGTGACGAACCCGCACAACTTGTCCAAGACTCAAATTGAGGATTTCATAATTATCTACGGATAAATCCTCAACTACATGATAGTCATGTGCATCACCAAATTCGTGCCTACTTAGTTGAACATATTTGATTACAATATAATAGCAACACCTGAATTAGTATTTTATAGTTTCACTTTATATTTAATTTATATGTTGTTTTTTAATTATATGTAAATGTATTTTTTTATGTTTTACTCTTTCATTTTTAAAATTATAATAATATTTTAATTTTAAATAATAAAAAATATATTGAAAAAATATTATTATTATTTATTTTAAATAATAATCAATTAAATTGGTAAATAAAATTGAAAATAAAGACTATGTATGTGAGAGAATGTATATGAGAGATAATATGTATGTGGCATGTTGACCTCATAAATAATGAGTGTTATGTAAAATGAATGTAAGAGAATGAAGATATTAATGTTAATATGTATGTGACATATGAGTCTCATATTTTTTTGAAAAGGTGGTAGGTATTATACCGTTAAGGATATTAAATCATTGCGGATTCCCTTAGGCTATTGTATAAATTGTCGTTTGTATTTTTATTAAAAAAATTATCGATAACTTCTAAAATTAATCGAATAGTAAGACCCTCTATTATAAAAAAAACAATTGGATAATAAATTCAATCAATTGAATTTAATAAAAAAATATACCTTTTATGTGTGTTTTTTTAAATTTTTTTACATCCTCAAAAGTTAGAACTGAATTTGAAGAAGCGAGGACAACTTAAAGGCCTTTAAGGGGATTTTTTTTTCCAATATACTTGTGTTTTTCTATTGGATTCTAATCCATATGTTTCAATTTAAACGTGTCACAGCGGGAGAAAATGAGAAGGGAGAGACAATGAGAGGTCATCCTAAATTAATAATTGGAAATTTTTATTTACCCTTAATTAATTAGAATTTTTTTTATTAAAACATGATAAATTAGTAGTGCTTAAATGGAGTTGGAGACGAGCATCTATTATAATTTTGTTTTTTAAAATTATTTTTATTATTTTTTTAAAGTTCCATTATGCCAATCAAATTTTTTGATTTAGGTGATTATATAATATTAAGTAAAAAATTCAAAATGATTTCTTTTAATACTCATGGGGATATATATATATATATATATATATATATAAGAAAAAAGGGAATTTATCATCTAAAATCAAACGGTAAACCAAAAATAATCCCTATTAGAAAAGTTTCCATTGGGTTCACTTCTCCATTGGAGTTTTATTTTTTTGGTTCCATATTACTCCCTTTTTACCCCTAATATTTTATGTATTAGGGAGTAAGAGGGGGGAATAGAGAGCTCACAAAAATAGAATCATAAGTAGGGAGTGAGCCCAAAGGAAACTTTTCCGGGATTTTTTAAAAAAAATCAGACTAATAAACTTTTATTATTCGGTAGGATTATCAAATTGACTGACGATGACAAAATCAGTTTAATATTTTATTTGATTAACGTTCAATTTTGAATAAATTTATTAACTAAATTAATTTATCAATTAGTAAAATAATTAAATTTAAGGGTATTAATTAGGATGGGTTAGATGAATTCGAGTCGGATCGAAGAAATGGTATTACAAAATATTTTCAACCTGAACCAACCTAAAAATTATAAACTCAAATAATTTGACTAACACGACCAATCTGATGTAATTTTTTTACTATACAATATTATTCTTTTAATCTTAAAAAAATAAATAAGAATTCAAAACACATAATAATAATAATATTATTATTAATTTAATTTAAACACATAACCTAAACTTCTTCTACCTTGCTTATAGATGGTAGAAATAATTATATTTCATTGTAAATTCAAGTCAAATCGGGTCAACCTATACCCGGCCCAATCCAAAAAAAATCTGAGTTAGATTTTGGGTTCAACCCAATCTGACACGAACCCTAAAATCTTCAATCCTAACTCGATATTTTCATGCTGATTCAGATTAAATTGACAGAGCAATGGTTCATTGTTTACCATCCCCATATACTATATGCATCACCTATAACCATTGATATTGAATTATTTTTTTAAAACATATTTTATATTAATCAAAAACTTAATCTCTTTCCTTATATCAGTTGGTATCATAATTAATTTTTATATTAATCTGTGTGAATTAATAAATTAATCTTTTTGTTTTTATAAGATTTTGTTATATTTGTTATATAGTTTGTATGAGTTATTATTCTAATTATTTTTATTTAAATTCATATATATAAAAAAATTATTACTATATACTGACTTATGTCAATAATTTATTAAAATATATCTATAAAAGTATCTAGACAGAAAGTAAATTTAAAAATGAAAAATAACCAAGTATTCAAGGAATGAGTGAGTATTACGGTTCAATTGAAATAATCGATTAATTTTAAATTTTGATTTATTGGAAAATATATATATTTTTAAAAAATATCGAATATTTATGCTAAAAAAATTGGATTTCAAATTTCAAATTAGTTAAATTGATTAGATTATTTATATTAAATAACAGAAAATTAAATTTTTTATCATACAATCTAAATTTTATTTTTTAAAACAAATATTATTTTCAACCAAAATAATTAATTTTATATCTATTTGATTTATTTGAGTTTAGTATTAAAATTATGATTCTGTCAATTTCTAAAAAAAACTCTATTATTTTTATTTTGAATAATTCAATTTTACCTTAATACTTTATACTCATCGTAAGTTACTTTGCATATATAAATAAACACAGTAAATATTTTACTTATTCTTCTGTTAAAATTTTGATTTAGTCAATTTAGTCACTTAACTTATGATGACAATACGATACTTTTCTCATCTCAGTGCCCTCGTTAATCTGTTTCACGATTAATACGGAGAAGATAAATTTCAGAAATTACTAACCTGGATACTGTGACTAGTGCGTAAAGAGGACGGGCCGGCTTACCGGCTTTGTTAGGTTTTAACTTTTAGACCTCAAGATGATAACATTCATATTTTAACTATTAGCCCATCCCATGAAAATACTTAATCACTTAACTTAGTTTTATAGAACGTTGACGATAAATGCTTATCTAATTTTATAGTTAAAAGTTCTTCCATGATTAACATGTCTCTTAGATTACTGATGGTTAAGTTTAAAAGAATAAAATTTTGATCCAATTAAAATAATCGACCGAATCAAATTTGACCTAGAAGTTCAATATTTTAAAAATATTGATTATTTTTATTAAAATATTTAATTTTGATTATGAATTTTAAAATGGAATTAAAATGGTTAAATTATTTTTAATAATTAATATAAAATTAAATTTTTAAAAAATATTTATATAAAATTCATTATGTTTTTATTTAATTTATTAAAATTTTATTTTAATATGTATTACTTTGTTTATGGATTGAATTAATTATTTTTTATCGATTCAATTTATTTAATTTTAATCATAAAAATTGATCAATAAAAACCAATTAGTTAAAATTTTAATAAATTTAGTTTGATTCGTATTCAATTTTAGTAGAACGTTCACTCCTAGAAATTCCTAACTGAATCTATTAATAAGAGGTAAGGTGAGCGAACACGAACACTAAATCTCATCGTATCTACTACAGTTGACTAATAGGCGCATTAGATTAATATTTATTATTTTTAAAAGTATATTTATATATATAACTAGAATGTAGATGAAAAAATTAAAGTCAGTCAGGTTCTATGCTCCTTTATATAAAATTTTATTTATAAAAAATGAAAATCCAAATTGGAAGATTTTTAAGGCACCAAAATTGGAAGATTAATCCGTTTAAAATTTACTCCCCATGCACACTATAAATATGACTGATCATCGCAATCTATTAAACATTCTAACGAACAAGTTCTTAAGGCACAAACACCTTAAATAGCTTGCTTAGGTAACGAAATGGCCTCCAAGCAGTACTGTTTTCTCCTTCTCATAGTCGCCCTTCTTCTCTCCTCTCTCGCGGTCGCCAAATCTGATATTGTCCCCAATAACGAAACTGCTGGTACGTAATCAGATTAGTTTCTAAACTAATTAACTATAAGTAGATATATATTAATGATTAATAATTAATGTTGGTTTAATTTGCACATATATACGTGAAATTAATTTGTAGGCGAAGTTTGCTTCGAGAAAAGCTTTTGCAACGCAGTTGATGACTGCATCGTTGTGTGCGCTCCTGCTGGCTTGAAGGCTCCTAGCAGATGCACTAATAACAACTGCTGCTGCTCGCATGATTAATTGATATATAATTAATCGCTAGCTTCTTTTTAAATAAATTAGAGAGAAGGGATCGACGATGCCGAATCCTTCTTTCAGATGTTGTTTAATTCCTTTGTGGAATCGCAAGGGAAAATGAATATCAATCTCAAAATAAATGAACGAATGTATGAGTTTGATTTTGGCTACCTTTAGTTCTATCTAAAGTTGGCGGGCTCGTTGCCAACCTATCTTGGGTAAAGAAGCGATTTGATAGTAATTACTGAGCCTTGGATTAGTAGTCACAAGTCTACGAGCCAAGTAAAATCATCATGATCTTCTTTGCCTTTTTAATTCTTCTGCATGACGGATCCTATCGGAAAGTGAGGAGAGCAACCAACTCATGATGCGGCTTGACAATTGACTAAAAAAAGACCTTGGACTACTGGTCGGACCTAGAATGATCTAGCGGGGGAGGAAGCGCCTCGATCTATGAAACAAAAGACTGTTAGAGACCCACTGGGGGAAAACCAACTCCGACGATCAAATCAACTCCGACAAGAGAGAAAAAGGGACTGATAACTGCAACTGATTTCTTGGACTTACCTCGCACATGGAGAAGTGTAGGCTTTATATAGCCGAGGGTATCCTCCTAGTCCTGACAATGCGACCTGACTTACTCGCTGTCCTTGGTCAGGAGTCAAGCACTGTCGGTCGACCGGGGGCCGCGATCTCTAGGATCTCTAGGATTAATGTATGAAGTTCGAGATCGACGACACGCCATCTCTACAATGAAAATATCTTCTCTTCCTTTATGTGTCATTTGTATAAAATTTCTATTTCATTTCTGTACTTAACTGTTCATATTTGTAATTTATTTTATGGATTATAGTATTGCCAAACAAAAAACGGTCAATGACCGTGGGGCCTTGAAGTAGGAGCTTTCATAGACTCCGAACCAAGTAAAAAAAATAAAGTGTTAGCCTTGTTTTTGACTTGTCAATTTTGGTATTTGCGCGGTGTCGAATCTGATTTACATCCGAAAATACGTAATCGATATTCACCCCCTCTATCGCTCACAACGATTCCACAAAAAATCTACCTTAATCATAGATGTAGAAATAATTATATTTTATCATAAATTTAAGTCAAATTGCGTCAACTCGTACCCGACCCAATCCAAAGAAATTCTGAGTCAAATTTTGGATTGTCACGCCCCGAGACCCAGGAGCCGCTGATCCAATATAAAATCGAATAGCACCACCCCTGTCCGGCGGACAATTTACACATACACAGAACACGACCACGCAGTTTAATTGGCCTCAGGCCTCAAAATATAGATAGACACAATATAAAACACAAGACAACTAAGTAAATCATACCTGACTGCGGACCGGTCCGACTTACGACGAAACAACCAATACACAAATCCCCTTAGGGCACACGACACATATGCCATATACAAATCACTAAAAGGAATATAAAACACTCCACTACACAGGACGAAACAAAATCCTGCAGTCGCGATGGGTAGGGACTGGCTGCTGGGCTCTTCTGGCGACTCCAAGTATCTCAACCTGAAATAAAAACATATGGCAACGGTGTGAGTCCATAAACTCAGCGAATACCCAGTATATATGCATAGTATGTTATAATAACAATAGAAGTCTACGCTGATACAACCTCATATGAACAATAGGAAAGGGTATACTGAAGATACTGAATAAAGATACATACCAGAATCCATCTAACCTGAAAAGAGGGTAATAAGTACCAAGGGAATATCAATAGACATATAATCTCAGATAACAAGTCTCCAGAATATGCATGTCAAACAAGTGCAGAAATCAAGTGCAACAAACAATGCACGATGCAAAGTATGCACATGGTGCAATGCCATGGTCACCCCCTAATTCCAGTCAAGCCACCGAGACAGGCGATACTGTGTCGGCCGAGTGGGTAGAGCCGTGACACTGTCAGCACTCTGCCATCACTACTCCTGAGTGACCGAGTGGACAGGATACTGGTGGAGTAAACACTCCGCCCCATATATATATGGGGGAGATATCTCTCTCATCTTCTCTGGTCTATGGGTAGAGAAGGGATCCCTGCCTGCTACCACGCTCCGAAACCACTACCCATGAGCGGACGAGCGGAGCAGTACAGAGCAAATGCACACACCCAGCGGTATCCACTAACCCATGAGTGGCCGTGTGTGCATATCATGTGCCGGAAGACGATTAGGCTCAACCACAAGGGAGTCGCTGATCGCCGGCATGCAACAATGCAAGGATGGTGTATGATAGATACACATACCTCCCTCCCCAAGTCCTCAGTATACTAAGTCTCAGTCTGAAATCCTATAACAGGAAATACAGGTAACCTATAATGTATACTGGCCGAAATCTACAGATCTCTCAATGTCAAACACAAGAGATACCTCACGATATCTAAGCATACATATAGATATGACAATACCTGATACTGTATGAAACTAACCACTTAATATCTCAGGGTTAAACAACAAGTATCTAGAACGAGCCTAATAACTCAGGGATAACTAACAAGTATCCAGGACAGACATAATAACCCAGGGATAACTAACAAGTATCCAGGACATGCATAATAACTCAGGGATAACTAGCAAGTATCCAGGATAGGCATAATAACCCAGGGATAACTAACAAGTATCCAGGACATGCATAATAACTCAGGGATAACTAACAAGTATCCAGGACAGGCATAATAACTCAGGGATAACTAACAAGTATTCAGGACAGACATAATAACTCAGGGATAACTAACAAGTATCCAGGACAGACATGATAGCTCAAGGATAACTAACAAGTATCCAGGGCAGACATGATAACTCAGGGATAACTAACAAGTATCCAGGACATGCATAATAACTCAGGGATAACTAACAAGTATCCAGGACAGGCATAATAACCCAGGGATAACTAATAAGTATCCAGGACATGCATAATAACTCAGGGATAACTAACAAGTATCCAGGACAGGCATAATAACTCAGGGATAACTAACAAGTATCCAGGACATGCATAATAACTCAGGGATAACTAACAAGTATCCAGAACAGACATGATAACTTAAGGATAACTAACAAGTATCCAGGGCAGACATGATAGCTCAAGGATAACTAACAAGTATCCAGGGCAGACATGATAACTCAGGGATAACTAACAAGTATCCAGAACAGGCATAATAAACAGGGATAGCGTATGATCTTACTGCTATCTATAACAGTCTATGCATAACAAGATGACAATATCATAAAGATAAGTCAAAGGGTACCCGCCTCCAAGAGGGGAAGTCCGTATCAACTGAGAACCTCCGTCCAAGGAGTCCAACGCAAGTCACTCAGTGTCCTGCATCCATAAATCATAACATAAGTCCTCAATACAAATGATGCTTACTAGGCTAGACACCCAGTCATATCCGAATTAACTCGTCCTGATCAAAGTGTGGTTTACTCCAATACTGAACCACACAATTAGGCTAATGCTAATTTAATTAGAATTAGCCTTGGTTAGGTATCAACCTCCCAATTAATCGCAGAACCTTATCCTCACCCAATAAGGTCCAAGTTCGTAAAGGAAATTAACTTGAATTTACGCTAACTTAGATTAGGTTACATTACACCCATCCTAAATCACAACCAACCCATAGGAAACAATTTCCTGCATAAATCAAATAGCAAAAGCAATTTAGTAATATTGCTAATTCCAATTGCCTCACTGTCCTGTGCACTGACCACCACTGAATCAAAAAGCTAACCAGTCCCTAAAGCCCAACCAACCCTCTGATTTGCTACCAAAACAAAGAATTAACTAGGGAAAACAAATCGACTCTCACTGATCTGATTCACAGCAACATCAAATTACCAATCCAACACGATCTCTATAGCAGGTAGAGAAGATAACAAAAGTGTTCTATTCAAATGCTCACCCAATTCCACCTTCAATTCGTGAAACCGAAATCAAATTCAAGAAAACACCTCTCGGTTGTAATCCAAGCAAGCACAGCTTCAAAATTAATGTTAAGTAACCCATTCGCTTACCTGAGATGCGCTGATTCACGAATTGCCAGAAACTTCCTGCTCGATCTAGCAAGAACAGGGTCTGTAGCCCCGCCTAGCCCTAGATCCAAGCTTTTACTCCCGCAAATCCCAACTCATCGACAACCTCAAGGACTGCTTCGATCAAAGACATTACACAATCATTCCATGGGAAACAGAGACCAGATCCAAAGAGTCGTGAGCTTACCAGAATGAAGAACAACCTAGTTGTTCCCCGATCGCCCACCCCACTCCGCCTCGACGCCTTGCAGATAACGAGCGTCGTGAGGAGAAACTCCAATCGCAACCGTCGGCCTTCTGCAGCCTCGATCGATCAAACAATAAGGCAACCCTAATAGCAGACGCCGCGTGAAGGGAAGCAATCGAGCGAGTGAAGGGCGATGATGGAAGCGTTGGGAAGGAGGATGAAGCGGCGGCCGATGCGTTCAGGGAGGATAAATTGAACCCCTCCTTATGCCCTAGCCTTTTTGAAAAAAGGCCCCGTGCATTATTTAATCTTTTACCTTCTCAGCCCTATGATGTGGGATTTTAGCGATTAAACCCTCCATATTAGGTTTCTTTGTAACTAAGCCTTCAAAACTTAAGTTTCAAGGTAATTTAATCCTCTAACTCCAATTTGGGTCTCGAAAACCCTAAATATTTTTCCGAAAAATTTTCTGGGTCACGTCAAAATTGTCGGATTTAACATCAATGTAAAATACGGAGATTCGAAAATCCGGACCAGAAAATTTTTCGAGATTTTTCGGATTGAGTCTAGGGTTTTCGGCCCTACGGGAGGAGCCTAAGGGGCTTTAATGTAAATTTACCTAAAGTTAAGGGGTTAAGTTGATAAACTATTTAACTATAGAGACTTGAGGTGTATTATATAAATTTAGAAGGGTTAATCTGCGAAAACCCTTATCTAAGGGTCGGGTTTAGATTTCTGAAAGTTAGAGGACTTTTCTGCAAAAAGCCCTTCATATATAAATTTCTTTTCACCCCTTCATTCGGCCGCAGCCACACCCGACACCACCCTCTCCCATTCCGGATGACCTAGCCGCAGCCACACCTGACGACCCCTTCCTCTCCACGCTCGCCAGATCAGGACGCCGATGGCATCAACCAAGCACCCGATCCTTCTTACCTTCCATTCCTCGTCATTGATATGCAATCGTCGATCGATCTTCCAACCCGCTCGGGACGCCAAAGCTTTCGATCCATCGCCGACCACTCTCGCGATCTTTCGATCGCCGGGAGCATCACGGTAACGCCGATGACTAGCCCTTCTTTGGCCATGAGAAGGTATCTTCATTCGCCACCCTTTTTCTTCTCATCGCCGAAAAACGATCGTAGCTGATCGTCGTGTTCTGATTAATTTTGGTTGCAACCTTTGATCTCTAGCAGGTTGGTGTGTCTCCGAGCCCAAGAGGAGATCTTAGGCTATTAGTTTATCCCCTTCTCGTTGCTGTGATCCAAACGGGCTTGGATCTGCATGGGATTGCAGCTGGGAACTCACAGCCGGCAACGAACTCAGGTGAGGCACACTTTGGATTAGGGCATGAGTTGTTGAATGTTTGATTTGGGTGGATTTGTTCCTGTTTTGATGCCTTTGACCTGCTGCCAAGAGGCATCACAGCGGGTAGTTGATACTTGATCATTATCTATTCTTGTTTCCCAATTCGGTTGAGATTTTGTGATTTAAGTTTCTGTTTAGATTGGTTTGAGGTGTAGAGAGTTGAATCCGAATTTGATAAGGCTCTTTGAGTTCCTCTTTTGCTACTGTGAGGTTGTATGAGTTGGTGTTTTGGGTTGATAAATGGCTATGGATCAGTACTAAGGAATGGTTGTTGAGTTGCTCTGCGATACCATGACATATGCTTTGGGGAAACTTGCCGTGTGAGGGGGGATTCCTGTCATTACTAGTTAAGGTAAGACTCCTTGTATTTTGGGTGTTTGGATTTTTGGTTCTTCAGGTGTTGCAATGAGCTATAATTCTAAGGAAAATACTTGTTAGAGATATCTATGAGACTGGTGTTTTGGTTGTTGCCCTGTTCTAATACTATCGACAGCTACACAATCTGTTTGGGAGCTTTTGTTGTGGCATGTTTTGTTAGGTTATGTTTTGTAGAGTTTCCTTTGAATTGGATTTGATCTAGTTTCTTTTGAAGGATATGATTTGGGCTGTTGTAATTGCTGTCGTGAGCAACCATTTAGATGATAATGAAGTAGAATTCTAGCTTGATAGCAATCTGGTTTGGGTGGATTCGATGTGGGGTTAAGCTCTTTTAGATCTCTGATCTCCTGCCGTGAGATATGGTGATAGACCTAAGTTGGAATTCTAGATCAAGTGATAGCTTGATATGTGAACTGTGATTTGGGTGAAAGGTTAGCTTGGTATTTGTTAGGTATCGTGCCATGTACACCTTGGGCCTTGGAGCTAACTAAGTTTAGAGATTTGTTTAGCTACTTAATAATTGTTATAATATCTATTTAAATATGTCCATTGATACAGGACATTAATTTGGACTTTTGGTGGCGGACTATCGGACGGGAGGTTCTTTTCTGATACAAGCATCTCTGTTGAGGCGGGTACCCCTTTGACTTATCTTTATGATATTGTCATCTTGTTATGCATAGACTGTTATAGATAGCAGTAAGATCATACGCTATCCCTATTTATTATGCATGTCCTGGATAATTGTTAGTTATCCCTGGGTTATTATGCCTGTCCTGGATACTTGTTAGTTATCCCTGAGTTATTATGTCTGTCCTGGATACGTGTTAGTTATCCCTGATTTATTATGCATGTCCTGGATAATTGTTAGTTATCCCTGGGTTATTATGCCTGTCCTGGATACTTGTTAGTTATCCCTGAGTTATTATGTCTGTCCTGGATACTTGTTAGTTATCCCTGAGTTATTATGCCTGTCCTGGATACTTGTTAGTTATCCCTGAGTTATTATGCCTGTTCTGGATACTTGTTAGTTATCCCTGAGTTATTATGCCTGTCCTGGATACTTGTTTGTTATCCCTGAGTTATTATGCATGTCCTGGATACTTGTTAGTTATCTCTGAGTTATTATGTCTGTCCTGGATACTTGTTAATTATCCCTGAGTTATTATGCATGTCCTGGATACTTGTTAGTTATCCCTGGGTTATTATGCCTGTCCTGGATACTTGTTAGTTATCCCTGAGTTATTATGCTGCCTGATATGTTATCCTAATTATACAGTTAGTTCTATACAGTCTCAAGTATTGTCATATCTATATGTATGCTTAGATATCGTGAGGTATCTCTTGTGTTTGACTTTGAGAGATCTGTAGATTTCGGCTAGTATACCTTGTAGGTTACCTGTATTTCCTGTTATAGGATTTCAGACTGAGACTTAGTATACTGAGGACTTGGGGAGGGAGGTATGTGTATCTATCATACACCATCCTTGCATTGTTGCATGCCGGCGATCAGCGACTCCCTTGTGGTTGAGCCTAATCGTCTTCCGGCACATGATATGCACACACGGTCACTCATGGGTTAGTGGATACCGCTGGGTGTGTGCATTTGCTCTGTACTGCTCCGCTCGTCCGCTCATGGGTAGTGGTTTCGGAGCGTGGTAGCAGGCAGGGATCCCTTCTCTACCCATAGACCAGAGAAGATGAGAGAGATATCTCCCCTATATATATATGGGGCGGAGTGTTTACTCCACCAGCATCCTGTCCACTCGGTCACTCAGGAGTAGTGATGGCAGAGTGCTGACAGTGTCACGGCTCTACCCACTCGGCCGACACAGTATCGCCTGTCTCGGTGGCTTGACTGGAGTTAGGGGGTGACCATGGCATTGCACCATGTGCATACTTTGCATCGTGCATTGTTTGTTGCACTTGATTTCTGCACTTGTTTGACATGCATATTCTGGAGACTTGTTATCTGAGATTATATGTCTATTGATATTCCCTTGGTACTTATTATCCTCTTTTCAGGTTAGATGGATTCGGGTATGTATCTTTATTCAGTATCTTCGGTATACCCTTTCCTATTGTTCATATGAGGTTGTATCAGCGTAGACTTCTATTGTTATTATAACATACTATGCATATCTACTGGGTATTCGCTGAGTTTATGGACTCACACCGTTGCCATATGTTTTTATTTCAGGTTGAGATACTTGGAGTCGCCAGAAGAGCCCAGCAGCCAGTCCCTACCCATCGCGACGATAAAGTTTGTTTTGTACTTAGTAGTGTCTATGTTTTCATATTCAGTTATTGGATTTGTATATGTCTTGGGAGTGTTGTTTTGTAACCTAAGGGGTTTGTGTATTGGTTGTTTCATCGTAAGTCGGACCGGTCCGCAGTCAGGTATGATTTACTTAGTTATCTTGTGCTTTTATATTGTGTCTATCTATATTTTGAGGCCTGAGGCCAATTAAACTGCGTGGTCGTGTTCTGTGTATGTGTAAATTGTCCGCCGGACAGGGGAGGTGCTGTCCGATTTTATATTGGATCAGCGACCAACCCAATTTGACACGAACTCTATAATCCCTCAATTCTAAGTCAATATTTTTCATATCGCCTCAGATCAGATTGACAGATCTGATTCATTGTTTTACCATCCTGATATAATATGTTTATAATAATTAATATCTTCTATTTTAATTATAAATAAAAATTATTATAATTTTTTTCCTATTCTGCGTGAATGAATAAACAATAAGTTAATTCTATTTTCTTATTTTAATTTTTTACTAATCAATAAATTAATTCTTTTTTTAAAAAAATCTAAATCACTCTATAAATCAACGTATTAATCCATTTTTAGTATATGCTTCACCGATAACAATTGATATTGAATTATTTTTTAAAACTATTTTATATTAATCAAAAACTTAATCTCTTTCCTTATATCAGTTGGTTTAATAATTAATTTTTATATTATACTGTGTGAGAATTAATAAATTAATCCTTTTGTTATTATAAGTTTTCGTTATATTTGTTATATAGTTTGTATGAGAATAATTCTTCTAATTATTTTTATATAAATTCATATATTTATTTTTTATTACTATATACTGGCTTATGTCAATAATTTATTAAAAATATATATATATATATATATATATAAGTATCTAGACAGAAAATAAATTTAAAAATGAAATAAGGTATAAGTGAGTATTACGGTTCAATTGAAATAATCGATTAATTTTAAATTTTTTATTTATTTGAGAGTTTATTTTTTAAAAAAAATCGAATATTTTTTATAAATCAATTGGATTTCAATTTTAAATTAGATAAATTGATTAGATAAATTTTATTAAATAACAGAAAATTAATTTTTTATCAAACATACTAAATTTTATTTTTGAAAATAAATATTATTTTCAACCAAATTAATTAATTTTATATCTGTTTGATTTAGTTGATTTTAATATTAAAATTCTGATTCGTCAATTTCCAAAAAAAACTCTATTTTTTTAACATTGAATAATTCAATTTTACCTTAATACTTTCTACTCACCCGTAACTGTACTTTGTATATATAAAAATATTGATTATTTTTATTAAAAAATTAATTTTGGTTATGAATTTTAAAAATGAACTAGTATAATACCCGTGCGATGCACCGGAATCTTCCATAATTCAAATAACATATTTAGTGATAATATATATATATGTCAATTTTTTTATTAAATGAAAAATTAAAATGAAAAGTAATTTTATTTCATCTTGGATTCATATCAATATAAGATATAGTATTATTTTTTATAATATAAGATATTAATGGTGATCATAAGTTTTATAAGGGTGGTGGATATAGATGCGATCTAAAGTTTACTTTGCTTTGATAAGGGTGTGTCAAGCCTATGCTATAGTGCAACACACAGACGACACATAAAAACCTAAAACCCTAGTAGCAAGCTACTGTGATGGGTCATCCCCCATATAAAAATTAATTTAATATCAAAGTGGACTAATGACCTACATATCATATATTAAACTAATAAGAACAGATACTACACTTGATCATAGCCAAAAGATCGAGAAAAGTATGAGTTACTTTACTGTTCTTTGTCCATTTTTATAATTACTCTTTGTGTAATTCGAAAGTATCTAAACAGAAAATAAATTTAAAAATGAAATAACCAAGTATTCGAGGTATAAGTGAGTATTACGGTTCAATTGAAATAATCGATTAATTTTAAATTTTTTATTTATTTGAGAGTTTATTTTTTAAAAAATCGAATATTTTTGATAAATCAATTGGATTTCAATTTTAAATTAGATAAATTGATTAGATAAATTTTATTAAATAACAGAAAATTAATTTTTTATCAAACATACTAAATTTTATTTTTGAAAATAAATATTATTTTCAACCAAATTAATTAATTTTATATCTGTTTGATTTAGTTGATTTTAATATTAAAATTCTGATTCGTCAATTTCAAAAAAAAAAACTCTATTTTTTTAACATTGAATAATTCAATTTTACCTTAATACTTTCTACTCACCCGTAACTGTACTTTGTATATATAAAAATATTGATTATTTTTATTAAAAAATTAATTTTGGTTATGAATTTTAAAAATGAACTAGTATAATACTCGTGCGATGCACCGGAATCTTCCATAATTCAAATAACATATTTAGTGATAATATATATATGTCAATTTTTTTATTAAATGAAAAATTAAAATGAAAAGTAATTTTATTTCATCTTGGATTCATATCAATATAAGATATAGTATTATTTTTTATAATATAAGATATTAATGGTGATCATAAGTTTTATATGGGTGGTGGATATAGATGCGATCTAAAGTTTACTTTGCTTTGATAAGGGTGTGTCAAGCCTATGCTATAGTGCAACACACAGACGACACATAAAAACCTAAAACCCTAGTAGCAAGCTACTGTGATGGGTCATCCCCCATATAAAAATTAATTTAATATCAAAGTGGACTAATGACCTACATATCATATATTAAACTAATAAGAACAGATACTACACTTGATCATAGCCAAAAGATCGAGAAAAGTATGAGTTACTTTACCGTTCTTTGTCCATTTTTATAATTACTCTGTGTGTAATTCGCCTTGGTAACTTCAGATGTGGGACTATCATTTTTCTTATATCAAAATTATTTTTTGATTTATCTTTTTTGAATTTAATAAATTATTTTTTAAAATTTTAATTTTGGATTAAGATCTGAATTTTTCTTTTTAGGATTTGTAATTATATATTTTCTTTTGAATTTGTATTTTTAATTATAAATTTTTTTATTTAGAAAATTTATATTCGGTTTAGGCGAAAATCCTAAGTTCCCTATGAATGACACGTCTACATATAAAACTGTATTTTATAGATATTAATAGATTAAATCTGTTAAATTATTTTTAATAATTAATAAAAAAATAAGTTTTATTCAAAAAAATTATTATATTAATTATGATTTTATTTAATTTCTTTAATTTTTATTTTAATATGTATTAATTTGTTTATGGATCGAGTTAATTATTTTTTATCGATTTGATTTATTCGATTTTATCATAAAAATTGAGATCAATAAAAACCAATTAATTCAAATTTTAATAAATTTAATTTGTTTCAAATTCAATTTTAGTAGAACCTTCACTCCTAGAAGTTCCTAACTAAATCTATTAATAATAGGTAAGGTGAACACGAACAGTAAATCTCATCATATCTACCACGATTGACTAATAGGTGCATTGGATTAATATTTATTATTTTTAAAAATATATATATAACTAGAATGTAGATGAAAAAATTAAAGTCAGTCAGGTTCTATGCTCCTTTATATAAAATTTTATTTATAAAAAATGAAAATCCAAATTGGAAGATTTTTAAGGCACCAAAATTGGAAGATTAATCCGTTTAAAATTTACTCCCCATGCACACTATAAATATGATTGATCATCGCAATCTATTAAACATTCTAACGAACAAGTTGTTAAGGCACAAACACCTTAAATAGCTTGCTCAGGAAAGGAAATGGCCTCCAAGCAGTACTGTTTTCTCCTTCTCATAGTCGCCCTTCTCCTCTCCTCTCTCGCGGTCGCCAAATCTGATATTGTCCCCAATAACGAAACTGCTGGTACGTAATCAGATTAATTTCTAAACTAATTAACTATAAGTAGATATTAATGATTAATTCATCTGTTGGTAGGGGAAGTTTGCTTCGAGAAAAGCTTTTGCAACGCAGTTGATGACTGCATCGTTGTGTGCGCTCCTGCTGGTTTGAAGGCTCCTAGCAGATGCAGTAATAACAACTGCTGCTGCTCGCATGATTAATTCATAATCGCTAGCTTCTTTTTAAATAAATTAGAGAGAAGGGATCGACGATGCCGAATCCTTCTTTCAGATGTTGTTTAATTCCTGTGTCCGAAAGGGAAAATGAATGTCAATCTCAAAATAAATGAACGAATATATGAGTTTGATTTTGGCTACTTTCTGTTCTAATTTAGGGACCTATTTGTGAATAGAAACAATTTGAGGGCTTAATTGCAAAAAAGCCAAAATCTAATATACAAACCCTAAAACCCCTCTCCCCAAAATCAGTTTCGTTTCTCCCTTCTGCTTCAACGCCGCCCGTAGCCGGTTTCGTCTGCCCGACGTCGACGCACGCACCGAGCAGTTCGCTGCCGCCGTAGTGACCTCTTCCTCTTCTCCTCCTTTTGATTCTTCTCCTTCTTCTCCGGTGCGCACGAGCAGAGCGCGTTGCCATCGCCTCGCGCAAGCAAGCCAACGCCGCAGCCCTAGGACGAGCGAGCGATTGCCTCTTTTCCGTGAGCTCTTGGTGGCGCGAACCTCGCCGACTTTGATTCCGCCGACTACTTCCATTTTCCAGGTGAGTGTCGGTACTGTTAGGGATTTTAATTGGGTGAATAATTAGTAGTTTAATTCGGGCGATTATGTAGATTAGATCAACTTGAATAGACTGATCAACTTGGTAGTGCATTGGTGGTTTAGTTTTCATTCTGTAGGAAGTTCAGTAATTTCATTCTGTAGGAAGTTCAATAATGTGGTGGCTTTGATCGGTGGGTGGATAGATCTTGTGTTGCTTGGATTGTAGATCTTGATACCAATTTTGCTTGGGTTAAGTGTTAGTTTGGATTCTTGTAATCTTGTTTTGTATGATCAGCGAAGGGATTATGTTTTTGGTTTGGTATTGTGGTTGATAGGGAGTGGGATTCTTCTTTAGCGTTGTCTGTTGAATTGAGGGTGAGGTTCATCTATTTGTTGTTCATTTTGGTTGAAATTAATGTAGGCAGAAATCATAGAGAGAGTCACTCAGGCATCTCAACTTGCAGTAGAGGGGGGATAGCCACAATCTCTATTCACCAACGCTCTTAATGACATATATTATGCTCATGTCGGTCGACGGACAACGAACTCCACCCTCTACGACATTGGCTCTCAGGCCAAAGTCATATTTGATGATCGCTTGAGGACTCTGAGAGGTCGTGCCGGTTACCGTTCATCTTATTCTAGTGAGATGCATAGGATATTAGAAGAAAATAGATATCTGAGCACTCAAGTTCAATCAATGTGAGGAGAGATGGCGGAATGGATGACCGCTTAGAAAAAAAAGAGGGTCGCTAATGAAGCGACGAGGGCCATTAATCAAGCGACGAGGGCCGCCGATAATGCAAGAAGAGATGAGGCGCATCAGAAGCTTGTGGTAGAAAATAGAGAACTCATTAGTCCTATGCGATCTCTCCTAGCTTCTTTGCCTCGTCCGCCATCATAGGAGACTCATTGGCCTTCTGACCCAATTGATTAACTTTTTTTTGAGGTATGTTCAATTATATATTAATTTTTTTATTTATGAATAATGTATTGTTGAATGTGTGTTTTTTATTTTTCATATATTAAACCTTACAAAATATAATTATTCTATTTATATAGACTAATATATTGATTTGGTTTTTGTTTCAGGACTCTTCTGTGATATTTTGTTTATCTTCAATCTTATCTAATATTTTATCCAGGTATTTTTTATTATAGTTAAAAATAGTTATACAACCCATATAAAATATTAAATTATATACCATTCTGATCGTAATGTATTATATTTTAATTTTTTACAGGTTTTTTGTATCATCTTAGTATGGACGGACAGTGTTAGACATCTATATTGATTTATAAGTTTTTTTGTATGGTTAAATTCATATTTGGATATTTTTGTGTTTTAGTTTGTGTTTAGATACTTTAGTTTATGTATTTAGATATTTAGATACTTTAATTTGTGTTCATATACTTTAGTTTGTTTCTTCATTAGATTCTTATTTGAGTTTATCAGTTTATGTATGTTTTGATATGTGTGTACATGTTTGGATGTGTTTGGCTATGTTTGAATATGTTTTGGATGTATTTGGATATGATTGTAATGTGATTGGATATATTTGTATGTTATAATTGTATAGATATATAAATTTTATATATGATAATCCTAAATACAAATAAAACCATTCAATTTTTTTTAAAAATTTTGATGGATTTCCGACGGTAATGTGTTTTTGTCGAAAAATATCGGTACAGAATTTTTGCCGGAATTAGCAGTTTCGTCGAAAAATTTTGACGGAATAAGCAATTTTTGTCGGTGAATTTCCGACGGAAATAACTCATTCTATCTGAATTTTCCAACGGAATCACTAATTCCGCCGGAAATTTTCGACAAATTAGCTATTTCCGTAAGAAATTTTGACGAATTAGCTATTTCTATCGTAGAATTTCTGACGAAACCGGCTATTTCGTCAGAAAATTCTGACGGAATCAATTTTCTGTCGAAAAATCTCCGATGAAAATAGCTCTCTTTGTCGATGATATCTTCCAACGGAATAATTATTCCGACAGATCAATAGTACCGACGGTATGATATTTTCATCAATAATATGTTACTGATGAATTTTACACCGACGGAGAAAATTTCGTCGGTAAACATAGTTATCGACGGAATTCCGTCGGTAATGTTGATGATTTTTGTAGTGAATAATAATATTTTAATTTAAACATATTATCTTAATTTCTACCATCAAAATTCTACCTTGCGTTAGAAATTATTATATTTGATCATAAATTCAAGTCAAATCAGTTCAAACCGTATCCAACCCAACCCAAAAAATTTCCGAATTAAATTTTTGGTTCAACCTAATCTAACACGAACCCTAAATTCTTTCCATCCTAACTAATATTTTTCATAATTACTCAGATCAGATTGATGGATCTGATTCATTTTTTACAATCCCAATATAATATGTTTATAATAATTAATATCTTCTATTTTAATTATAAATAAAAATAATTATAATTTTTTCCCTATTCTGTGTGAAGAATAAATAATAAGTTAATTCAATTTTCTTATTTTTAATTTTTTACTAATCAAAAAATTAATTCTATTTTTTTAAAAAAAATCTTAAGTTAAACAAAAACTTAATCTTAAGTATAAATCAACGTATTAATCCATTTTTACTATATGCTTCACCTATAACAATTGATATTGATTATTTTTTAAAACTATTTTATATTAATCAAAAACTTAATCTCTTTCCTTATATCAGTTGAAATCATAATTAATTTTTATATTATTCTGTGTGAATTAATAAATTAATCCATTTGTTTTTATAAGTTTTTGTAATATTTGTTATATAGTTTGTATTAGAGTTATTCTTCTAATTATTTTTATATAAATTCATATTTTAATTTTTTATCCAATTAAAAGAGTAAAATTTTGATCCAATTAAAATAATCTACCCAATCAAATTTGATCTAGAAGTTCAATATTTTAAAAATATCGATTATTTTTATTAAAAAAATTTAATTTTGATTATGAATTTTAAAATTGAATTAAAATGGTTAAATTATTTTTAATAATTAATAAAAAATTAAGTTTTAAAAAATATATATATTAAATTCATTATGTTTTTATTTAATTTATTAAAATTTTATTTTAATATGTATTAATTTGTTTATGGATTGAATTAATTATTTTTTATCGATTCAATTTATTTAATTTTAATCATAAAAATTGATCAATAAAAACCAATTAGTTAAAATTTTAATAAATTTAGTTTGATTCGTATTCAATTTTAGTAGAACGTTCACTACTAGAAGTCCCTAACTGAATCTATTAATAAGAGGTAAGGTGAGCGAACACGAACACTAAATCTCATCGTATCTACTACAGTTGACTAATAGGCGCATTAGATTAATATTTGTTATTTTTAAAAGTATATATATATATATATATAACTAGAATGTAGATGAAAAAATTAAAGTCAGTCAGGTTCTATGCTCCTTTATATAAAATTTTATTTATAAAAAATGAAAATCCAAATTGGAAGTTTTTTAAGGCACAAAAATTGGAAGATTATTCCGTTTAAAATTTTCTCCCCATGCACACTATAAATATGACTGATCATCGCAATCTATTAAACATTCTAACGAACAAGTTGTTAAGGCACAAACACCTTAAATAGCTTGCTCAGGAAAGGAAATGGCCTCCAAGCAGTACTGTTTTCTCCTTCTCATAGTCGCCCTTCTTCTCTCCTCTCTCGCGGTTGCCAAATCTGATATTGTCCCCAATAACGAAACTGCTGGTACGTAATCAGATTAATTTCTAAACTAATTAACTATAAGTAGATATTAATGATTAATTCATCTGTTGGTAGGCGAAGTTTGCTTCGAGAAAAGCTTTTGCAACGCAGTTGATGACTGCATCGTTGTGTGCGCTCCTGCTGGTTTGAAGGCTCCTAGCAGATGCACTAATAACAACTGCTGCTGCTCGCATGATTAATTCATATATAATTAATCGCTAGCTTCTTTTTAAATAAATTAGAGAGAAGGGATCGACGATGCTGAATCTAATTACTTTGTGGAATCGCAAGGGAAAATGAATATCAATCTCAAAATAAATGAACCAATGTATGAGTTTGATTTTGGCTACCTTTAGTTCTATCTAAAGTTGGCGGGCTCGTTGCCAACCTATATATCTTGGGTAATGAAGCGATTTGATAGTGATTACTGAGCCTTGGATTAGTAGTCACAAGTCTACCAGCCAAGTAAAATCATCATGATCTTCTTTGCCTTTTTAATTCTTCGGCATGACGGATCCTATCGGAAAATGAGGAGGGCAA
Source organism: Boesenbergia rotunda (assembly GCA_024364735.1). Lineage (NCBI taxonomy): Eukaryota > Viridiplantae > Streptophyta > Magnoliopsida > Zingiberales > Zingiberaceae > Boesenbergia > Boesenbergia rotunda. The sequence goes on from JAGFNQ010000519.1 coordinate 191,378, forward strand.
CCAACTCATGACACGGCTTGACAATTGACTAAAAACGACCTTGGACTACTAGTCGGACCTAGAATGATCTAGCGGGGGAGGAAGCGCCTCGATCTATGAAACAAAAGACTGTTAGAGACCCACTGGGGGGAAACCAACTCCGACGGTCAAATCAACTCCGACAAGAGAGAAAAAGGGACTGATAACTGCAACTGATTTCTTGGACTTACCTCGTACATGGAAAAGTGTAGGTTGTATATAGCCGAGGGTATCCTCCTAGTCCTGACAATGCGACCTGACTTACTCGTTGTCCTTGGTCAGGAGTCAAGCACTGTCGGTCGACCGGGGTCCGCGATCTCTAGGATCTCTAGGATTACTGTATGAAGTTTGAGATCGACGACACGCCGTCTCTACAATGAAAATATCTTCTCTTCCTTTATGTGTCATTGGTATAAAATTTCTATTTCATTTCTGTACTTAACTGTTCATATTTGTAATTCATTTTATGGATTATAGTATTGCTAAACAAAAAACGGGACCTTGAAGTAGGAGTCTTCATAGACTCCGAACCAAGTAAAAAAAATAAAGTGTTAGCCTTGTTTTTGACTTGTCACTTTTGGTATTTGCGCTGTGTCGAATCTGATTTACATCCGAAAATACGTAATCGATGATCCCGGCCTTGCCCACGGGTAGGGGCATAGGCCGGGCCCACAGGCCAGCCTGGCGCCGAGGGAGCCCGACACCCAGGTCAACCGCCCCAGCAGCAAACGGGGCTTTGCGCCCAGGACCTTCCACAGGAAAGAGGGAAAGACGGTCCACCGGGTCACCTGAGAAGGCGACCAGCCCAGCTCTCAGCCGGCCAACCTCGTAGAAGACCTAGTTGTTCATACCTGCCTACCTCAACCCAGAACAAGGTTCAGCCTCATTAGCGGTCAAGTTCTGTGATACCCCCGACCCAGAGCGTACCCCGCGCTCCCTCTCTCTCGCCCCCGACCAAACGGACACGTGGTGGCTCACGCTCCCTGGTCTTCACCCGACTCAGTCCGTAGCACACGGACCTGCCAGTCGGCGCTCGGGGTACGGGTTGTCCTGCCCGCGCATCCCCTCACATCCCTACTTCGGGGGTCCAGCCCTGCCAGGGGGGTTCCTCACGCCTCGCCTATCTCTGACATCTCCACGCGGCCATTCCACGCATCCAGTACTCTCGTACTGCGCCTCCAGTACTCTTGTACTGCTCACCTAGTACTCAAGTACTGCCGGAGCACCCCGCGCCATGTCGCGCCGCTTCCCCATGCTCCATACGGGCTGATAGCCATCACACCTGGTCCCATTTACGCGGACGGGGGTTGTCAACCCCCCGGTCATATAAGCTTGGCACTCCCCCTACTCCAGGTACGCGCGCGCGAGTTCTCGCATCCCTGGCCCCATTTCCATTCAGTTTCCGCTCATCTATACTGGGTACTGACTTGATCGTCGGAGTGCCTGACCGGGGATTCCCCCGGCGGGTTTTCTGACGGTCCCTGTTTTGTAGGAGCAAGGTGGGGCGCGGCTGGCGAACGGCCACCTCATCGGCTCGTGGCTCCCGGGAGGCCTGTCCGGCTCGTTGGACTGCCCCCTCACTTCGCGACAGGATCAAAAATGGCGCTAGAAGGAGGGGGCACACCAGCAGCCTGGTCGGAAGTGAGAATGGGAGATCCATATGGGTTCTGGCAGACAGCGTCCCCGGAGAACACGAGTTTTCCCGTACTCGATCGCGGAAGAGTCCTTAACGCCCCAGAGGTTTTCTGAGGGACCCTCGCAGGGTATTCCTTGATTCTACTTTCTTTCTAAAGCGGAACCGGACCGCCGGGGCAACAAGGGAAGGGCAGGTCCTGTCTCCGTCATATCTGACATTTAGGCTTCTGGATGTATCCCATATATTTTATACGTCTATATAATTCGGTCCTCTTGAACATGGGGATATTCTATGCGTTTGGAGGTAGGGACGCTTTCTACACACTTGCCGCATGTCTGAGAACGGATCTACTGGAGCATATATCATTTGTCTGATGCGCCCGTCCGAAATGGTTTTCCTGAAAGAACAGTCGTTGCTGCATTACCCTCAGCAAGGCTCTCAGGCGGCGCGTGGCGGTCCACGCTCCCTGGGATGCCCTCGACCGGGAAGCCTCGGCGAGGCTCTCAGGCGGCGCGTGGCGGCCCACGCTCCCCGGGATGCCCTCGATCGGGAAGCCTCGGCGAGGCTCTCAGGCAGCGCGTGGCGGCCCACGCTCCCCGGGATGCCCTCGACCGGGAAGCCTCGGCGAGGCTCTCAGGCGCCCGAGGAGGCACCCGACCGAGCGGCCTCATTCTTGCTCCACGCAAGCTCTTCCCTCGGATCGGCTCTTGGGCAGGCGCATGATGATCCATGCAGCCCGAGGGGTTACCCGACCGAGCGGCATCATTCTTGCTCCACGCAAGCTCTTCCCTCGGATTGGCTCTTGGGCAGGCGCATGATGATCCATGCAGCCCAAGGGGTTACCCGACCGAGCGGCATCATTCTTGCTCCACGCAAGCTCTTCCCTCGGATCGGCTCTTGGGCAGGCGCATGATGATCCATGCAGCCCGAGGGGTTACCCGACCGAGCGGCATCATTCTTGCTCCACGCAAGCTCTTCCCTCGGATCGGTTCTTGGGCAGGCGCATGATGATCCATGCAGCCCGAGGGGTTACCCGACCGAGCGGCATCATTCTTGCTCCACGCAAGCTCTTCCCTCGGATCGGCTCTTGGGCAGGCGCATGATGATCCATGCAGCCCGAGGGGTTACCCGACCGAGCGGCATCATTCTTGCTCCACGCAAGCTCTTCCCTCGGATCGGCTCTTGGGCAGGCGCATGATGATCCATGCAGCCCGAGGGGTTACCCGACCGAGCGGCATCATTCTTGCTCCACGCAAGCTCTTCCCTCGGATTGGCTCTCGGGCGGGCGCATGATGATCCATGCAGCCCGAGGGGCTACCTGACCAAGTGGTCTCCCTCTTGCTCTACGCAAGCCATTCCCCCGCGGGCGGGGGGGGGGGG